>CAUYUJ010016993.1:822972-922837 GCA_963575745.1 Prorocentrum cordatum
GATGGGGGGCTTTCTAAAGTTGTCTCACGGTTAATGCCCAATCGATGTATCCACATTTCGTTTGTTGTTTTTGAGGTTCGACGAACAAATCGTTCTGGGGCAATTCCATTATGCAGTCGTGTTGTGTTTCGTCAAGTGCACCCTTCCCTTGTGTTCATTGCCCCATTATCTGGCATCGCCATGACCGTTTCAACGGCTTTGTCAATACGGCGGGATGGTCTCTCCTTGCAGCTTACACGTGTTGAGCAGAGCCAAGATGGAGAAGACAAGCGCCCTCCGCAGTTGCGTCTCACGCCTCGCGGCCTACCCCAACATGTTTTTCTCAAAGGGGCTGGCGCGAGGTCGCGAAGGAGCTAGCCGCGACTCGCGGGCCGAGCGACGCGGAGCGTGGAGTCGGGCGGTCCGGGAGTGGCCGATTAAGGAGCTACCTTCCTAAGACGTCCGCGATGGAGTTCCGACTCCTCCCGCGGAGGAGATCGATTGCAAAATCGATGTACCCCAGAATATTGTTGTTCGTCGGTTCTACGGAACCAGAGAATGCTTGTAGATCTTCGAGAATTCCACGTATGTTGGTGTATATTCAACGAACGGCCTGGGGTACATCAATTATGTAGTCGATCATCTCAAATGCGAACTTTTACCGCCTGCGGAGGGGGGCCGCGCGGCAGTAACCCTGCATCCTCGATCGTCGGCCAGGATCCTCGAGCCCTCGAGCCGGCATCCTCGATCGATGGTCCCTATTTCATCCCGCTCCCTCGCTCTCTCGCTACCGGTCCCTGTCTTCAGGGTGCAATTCTTGGCAGGAATTACAGCGATCCATGGCCGGCCACCAGCCCGATCCAGTTTATGCCCGCTTAAGCCTGCTGAATTCGAGCGAATCGGGTTTCATCTTGGGCTGAATCTTGGCTAATACGGCCTAGTGGCTGCTTTGTCTGTTTCGAGAGTCCGTAATCGTTATTGCGAATACCTCCCAGGATTTGCTTCCTCACCTTTCCTCTTTCTCTCTGTCCCTCTACCCCTTCTGCACCGATCCCAGCACGGCGCCAGCATCGACGCCAGCGGCGGCGGCGGCGAGACGCCGCTCACGCGCGCCGCGGCGGGGGGGTCCGCGGAGCTGTTGGAGGCGCTGCTCGGCGCCTCGGCGCTGCCAGTGGAGGCTCCCTCGCCCCGCCGCTGTGTGGGCCTCTGCTGTGCCTTTTGACCCGGCCTTCGCTCCGCAGAGGGCGCCGAGCACCTGGACGCCACGCAGATGAAAGTTTGCGTCCTCGTTTTTTCGTAGCTCTGCGCGGATTTCGCGGATCTGCGCTGGACACCTTTGGAGGCGCCTCCAGCGACCCACCTGGCGCCACATGGCGCGCTCCGCGCGCCAGGGAGGGGGGGTCGGCGCCGATCCAAGAAATCCGCACGGAACTCCGAATGATTACATTTAGTTACAGCGTTGTTTGTTCTTCTAGACTCTCCGCAAAGGACACTTGGACGCCACCAGACCCGGGCAGGGGGCCATCCTGAGCAGGGGGCTTGGGTCGGACGAGAGGGGAGTATAGGGAGCCAGAGGAATAACATGTATGCCTCTCTCTCTCTCTCGCTCTCTCTCTCTCTCTCTCTCTCTCTCTCTCTCTCTCTCTCTTTATATATATATATATACACATATGTAATGTAAACAAATTGCCTCCCCCCCAGGAGCGTCCTCCACCTCCGTGATATCTCGGGGCAACTCCCGGTACTGCGCCCCCGGGCCTCCCAGGGAGGCCCCAGAACGCCCCAGGACGGCCCAAGACGCCCCCAAGGAGCCCCCAGAACGCAAAAGGAAGCCCCAAGACGCTCCCAAGCACCCCAAGACAGACCTCCGACGGCTCTCCAGGCTCCCAGGAGGCCTCCATCGAGAGGCGTCCCGGGAGTGCCCGAAGAGGCCAACATCGTTGATTTTCATTGCTTTGTTTTCGGTTGTTAGCCTTCTCGCGTTTTCGAGATTCCAACACGCTCCAAGACGGCCGAAAAAAGGCCCCTAAGATTGCCCCCAAACCGCCCAAGAGCCCCTGAGACGGCTCCAAGACGGGCCAAGCAGGCCCCAAGACGGCCAAAGAGCGCCCCGAAGCATCCCAAAAGCAACCCAAGATGGCCCGAAAAAACACCCAATAGGGAGAACGCAACTCGACAATCCCGGTTTTCCACTCAAAGAGGCCAAGAGTCCCCCAAAGAGCTTGAAGAGGCCCCCAAGAGCCCCGAAGAGGCCCAAAAGTAGCCCCACGAGGCCCCAAAACAACCCCCCAGCGGCTTCCAACTGCCACCCAGGAGTTCCCTGCACGCCTCTTAGGCCCCCCCCTGTTCCTGCGCACTACATGTTAGGAGGCCCCACTTGACAAACTAAGGAAATCCAGTGATTATTGATTTGTTCAAGTTCATCCCTAGCCTTAGTGGGCCCTGGAAACGACAGGGCCGTGTTGTTACCGGTTCCGACGCCGTTTTTGTACCGGTTCCGTCGCCGTTTTTTGACCGGTTCCGGCTCCGATTCCAGTCCTGGAGCTGTTTTTTTGCAGTTTCCGGTCGCCTTTTTTTGCCGTTTCCATTTTCAAGAGACGTTTTTTTGCAACGGTAAAAAAACGGCCTCGCTGTTTCCGGGGCCCACGAAGTCCCGAGCCCCATCAAGATTTCGGGGTCACATTTCAAATATTTTTCGCTGTCTTGGCACTCCCTTGGGTCGTCTTCGTGCATGGCTGCCCCTGAAACCACAGTAACAATCGAGCACTCATGAGTTCACCTGTCCAGCCAAGCTAGGGGGGGCCCCAACGCCTTACGAGCGCTTTGCCCTGGGCGGGGGCGGAGGCAGAACCGAGACTCAGCACCCCTCCGATGCGATGGTTCAGGCATTGTTTTACCAAGGCGCAGGCGTGCAGATGCAATGGCAACCGACAACTTAGGAATGATGATCCAATGTGTATGGCGGTCGAAAAGGGGCAATGTCGCCCAGGGGGTACGTTTGGAAAGAGAGAATGGTTGGAATTCCCCTTTTTCCAACTGACTCCCTGTTATTCTTGCACAACAGACCACAATTCAGGCCCTTCTCACCACCAAAGAAAGTTCCCGAGAAGCCTTGGAGGGCCTCACAGCATCGAACACCTCACGGAAATGTGTGATTTTGTGGTTTCCGCATTTCGTTTTCTATACGCTTCTGAGGCTTGCGCAGGTACTCCGAGATGATCGTTAGATGCACTAGGCACTTCAAGAATTGAGATCCTCTGCGATAGCTTTTGAAACCTAGCTAGAACGTGAGCTCGCAAACAACGCTCGCGATGGTTCTAGGACATATATTGATATGCAGTTTGTATATGTTGATCTGCATATGTACATAGATTCAGATATTTCACAACTATGTGAATATGTGTATACATATATGATTATATACCGACGCCGCGACCCTTGCCTCCTTAAAATCATCTACGTGAGTTGATTCGCTCAATTCTCCCTTGCGTCCGACCCGAAAGGAGGGGTTGCAGTATGCGCGCGGCATCAGAAGTTGGGCTGCGAGCGGGTGCTCGAGAATTTGTTATTCCCCGACAGTTTCGCAGACCCCTGGGCACCTTCAAAAGATCCAGATTCAAACAGGGATGTGTCACCATCTGTTCTAACAGCAAGAGTTAGATCCGTATATGTCTACTGTACAGACTCCTGTCCTCAGCCAGGAGGGCGTGTGCACCATGCCATGACCAATGTGGCATTGACCAGGCATGGTGATGGTGCATAGGTGCTCACAACTCCCCTTTCCGCCCACCCTCTCCATCCTGCCTGTCCTCATACTTCCTCTCCTTCCCCTTTCCATCCCATTCAAATCCCCATCCTTGTCAACGTTCCAGCGTGTCGGCCTGTGAGGCCGCCGGGCCACCGGGTGGTGCAGGGAGCTCTCCGGGTTCAACCTGATGGGTCCGCGAGAGGATCGAAAGGGGTCGAGCCCCGATCGTGCTCGTCACATCACCCTGCAACGCAGACAAAGAAAGAGCAAAGGAAAATGGGGCCGCAGGTGCGTGGCCGCACCAGCAGTGTCGTCAATCGCCACTTGGTGCATTTAGGCATACCGACCCTTCTGGGGCCGCGCCAAGGCGCAAAAATAGCAGTGGTGTGTCGTCTCTTCCCCCGAGGCGGTGGTCACCAGGAGTCCCAGGAGGGAAGCAGCCTCACCACCCGGGACCCGCCCTGGGGAAAGAGACCGAGACGATCAGGGCATCCCCTCCAATAGGGCTCTCTCGCGATGCAGCCGCGATAAACGTATGTTGCGATCTCCCATTCACCAGCGTAGTCACATGCATCTAGTCAAACGATCCCTCGATGCCATTAGTGTCGCGGATACCACCTCATACCATGCCCCTGGGCCCTGGGCTGCCTATGCGTCCACCGCCATGGCGGCCGGAGCCGCCGAGGCGGGGGCGTCGGCGGGCGCACCTCCCGCACGAGCGTCGCCTTCGCAAGATCACCCTCGGCTGCCGGCGCCAACGGCCACGACAGCCCGAGGTGGCGCGCAGGCCCCTGGCACAACGCCGCGGGCCACTCCTCGCGCATCTCCCAGAATTCCTGGTCGGTGAGCCTCCTCTGCCAGAGCGCCTCGCATTCGTCCGTGAGAACAATCGACACCAGGCGCGTCCCGCGCTCCAGGCGCTCGATCCGGGACCGCAAAGACGATTGGCCAGCGCGAAGTTGGGCGACCTCCGGCTCGAGCCCGTCCAGGCGCCCGTCCACCTCCGCACGGCGAGCGGCCTGGTTGGCCATAGCTGCCCCGGGCGCGCGGCCGAACAGCTGGGAGGGGCGCAGGCAGCTGTGAGCGCGCGGGTCATGCGCCCCAACACATGCATCCCTACCATGGTGCCTCTTTGCCACAATGTCGCCCCCCCCCCCACACACACGGCCAGCTAACCTGTGTAGTTACTCCTCACGGCGCCCCCTCGTGGCCCGTGTCTCTCGGGGGAGAACCCCTGCTGCCCTCGTGGCCCGCTTCCCTCGCGGCCCCAGGCCCTCACTGAACCCTCCGTCGCCCTCGCGGCCCGCATGCCTCATGGCCCGCGCCCCTCAGCGCCCGCTTCCATCGGGGCCCTGAGGGGCGGGATCCAGCAAGATGGTATGGGAGGCTCGCCTGAGGTGCCACCAGAGGTGTGGTGACCACGCCGCGTGGTGAGCCAGTGAGGATCTCGGGATCACCACACTGATGTGGAACCTGTGTCTGCCCGGGGCGGTCCGGGGGGGCCTCTGGACGGCCCACGCGACAGCACCTCTGCGCTTGACCGCAGCCCCGTCCGAGTTGCACAGAAAAATCAGGCCCGTTCGGGGCCAGTTGTGGCTGCGTTTGGGAGGACGTTATTCCAAGCACACAGAAGCTGCAATACACAAGTGTGAACGTATGGGGATCAGCGAAAGGGAGAAGGGGAGGGGGGGATGTCGTAAGGAACGAGAAGTGAAGGTCAATCATCACGACCCCGTTCGGCACCCAAACACGAGCAAAGCTCAGCCCCAGCTGCGTGGTCAGTTAGAGATGACGGGCCGAACCCGACAGGAGTGCCGCCCGCGGATGGTCGGGGGAACCCGCCATCGGCAGTGTGAGGTGTAGAAACACCGTCGCGGTCAGCGCAGCCAGCCAGACAGCCACCACCATCGCGGAAACGAGGGGAAGGGGGGGTGGGCGGAAGGGGAGGACGGGGAAGAGGTGAAAACGCGAAGAAGAGGCAAAACAGGGGCGGGAGGAGCGGGCGGAGTAGGAGAGAGAGAGAGAGAGGCGGAGGGAGGAGGGGGACCAACGATGGTGAGAGCCGTCCTGGACGTGAGTTTGCGAGCCCGAAACGAGGCAGGAGACAGTGCGTGCCAGCCACGACAGAGCCAATCACACCCGACCTTTGGCCTCACCCTTCGCTTCGATTTTGGCTTTGCCTTGGCCCAGGCCTTTGCTTTCGCAAGGGTGCCCCAGGCCAGACCCCTACCAGCACGCCCCAACTCTTTGGCCAAACCCTGGGCCATGGCCTTAGCCTTAGCCCTTCTTGCTCCCAAACATGCCCGGCGGCCAAACATGCCCGGCGGCGGAGCGGGTCAGCATTTGGGGCACGTCCTATTGGCAATGGCGTTGCCCCGGCATTTTGCCTCGTGGACACAACGGCCGCCCGCATTCACTATCATCCCGCATGTCCGACAGTTCTCTTTCCCTTGCGGGATGACCCAACCTGTGGCTTCGTATCGACGCATGTGCCACACGATGTCCTTTGTAAGTACCTTCGCACCGCACTTTTTGCAGAAGCCGAGTTCGTTCCAGGCCAGATCACGCACTGCTGGCGAGGGCGCTGTGAGGCGCCGTGAGACGGCCGAGATACGGCCTAGTCGTCCTATATCAGCAGCACGGTCTGCAAGTTCATTATCATGTGCCTCCGTGTGGCCATACACGTGTTCCCGCGTGACCACACGCTTCTCGCATACCTTTTTCTTAACCTCGCGCACCGCCTCAGCAAACTCTTCGTTGGATCTGGTTTCCCAGACCACGAGCCACGTTGGCCGCATAGAACGAATCAAACCGGATATGAACCGGGACGGTGTAATCATCTGGGGCCTCCTCCAATAGCCAAAGGCTGTCAGCTCGGCGGTGTTGTTGGTGCTTGCTCGGCCCCCCAGCCAGCGGTGGTCCACGACTCGGTGACCACTGGCGCATGTAGAACAAAGTCTGGGGTCAGAGCCGGCGTGTTGGGCCATCGTACCTAAAAACAACTCCCCCCCAGCTTGCCTCTGCATCTTTCCCTGAGCCGTCAGTCGCAACCCAGAAGGCTTGGGGGGGTGCCAGGTGTGGCCCGTACACCACGTCAATTTAATGTCCGGCAGTAGCTTCAAGCTTATGCTTGTTCTCCAAGCGGGCCAGGCACGCAGCCCGATGAAACCTGGCCCGCTTCCAAGAATATTGCTTGCAGTCGGGCTATTGTTTTGCAAGGCTAGCAGCGACTTCGGGATCACGTACAAAATGATTCTCGCCATAATGATTCTTGATCTGATTAACTACCCGCTCTGAAAATTCATTTCGCAGACCGGGCGCTTGAACCAATGAGCCGGCGCTGGTGGAGGGTAGGGGGAGGAGGACGAGGAGGAAATCCCCACCCCGACCATCCCCGCGCCCCCCTCCTTCGCCCCAACCTCCCCAGAGGCTCCGCGGCCTCCCGTGGGCAGAAAATGGTTGTCCCCCAGGGGGAGGGGGACCCTGGTGTCCAACTGTTTATTGTTGGCTCGGGAATGCTCCCTGCTGATTTTGGACAGTGGAAACGACACGTTCATGGCTGTCCGCCATCCCTTTCTATCCATCGCCAGGCGAAACCAGTAATCTCGAGCTTGTGAGCCCCATGGCGTAGGGAATTTTACTGCCACGTCCGATTGTTACGTTCCTCTTGATTCGTTGTCTGGTCACCTGCACCGAAGCGCCGGGTATTGCACGTACCTCCGAAAATGTACCCAGTGGTGTTTCTTTCTGCGCGATCGTCTACTCCTCTTGAGTAGCGACAGGTTATGCAACGCTAGCGATCGTTTCCTAGCCTTTTTACCTCTCCTTTGTGCCTTCCTGGTCCCCTTACGGCGCACATTCCTGCGCCGGCACCGTGCACTACCTTCTGGTGTCGTGGGGTCCGAAACGCACGCTCCACAACAACCCGTTTCACAGCGACCCGAAAGCGGTGCGCCTGGACCACGGGCGTCGCTGTTGCCGCTCCCCGCCCCTCCCCCCGGGTAAAGGTCCGAAGACCCAACCGCCCCAGGGTGGATGTGGGACGAGATGGGTTGCACAGTCCCGCCCCCAGCCGAGTATCCACAGCCAGAATTAGGTTCGCCCGATCACGAACCCAAGCCAGACCCAACAAAACCGAACCTATCTCCACCAGGTGACAATGAGGGGGTACTCCCGAAAGGGTATGGATTAGCCGTGTTTTCTCCCTCTGCCTCCCCTCCCTGACCTCTCATGGCGAAGACTTCCCAACCCAATAGACAAAGACCCAACACCAATACGAGGAGAGGGATGAGGTCGAGAGCTCCTGGAGGATGACATGTTGCCCCAGACTTGGCCGGAGCCGCCCGTCCGGAGGTCCTGGCGGGTTCTTAAGACAATACCCTTGGATCTTTCGGGTTGACCAAAAAGGGTGTCCAGCGACAAGGGGGTGGTGCAATAGATCAGGTGCAATAGATTTGTGGGATTGCAATACACTGGGGCGTGCAATACGCTCTGGGGCGCGAATGTATTGCTGGACTTTCGCGTCCAATGCATTTTTGCCATACGATGCAATACAAATCTCCGGCGCAATGAAATCCATTGCATCACCCCCTTACAGCTGGACCCCCATTTGGGTCACCCAAAATCCTTGAGCCCGACTTCCCTGTCGAGCGGCACGAGGAGGCCTGTGTACCTGCGCCTGTGTTGACGTTCCCATCTCCAGCATGTCAAACATGTCAGTTTTGGAATGCGCAGACCCGTGCCCACCCCCATTGCAGCCCCTACCCCCTCCTCCTCCTCCCTACCATCTCTGATGGAAGCACAGTCCCGGGGAGGCTTGTCCAAGGGGGGTTGTCCGGTGGGGTTGTCCCTCCCGCTGGGTTGTCCAAGGGGTTGTCCGGAGCATGTTGTCTTGTCGTCATAAATCAGCATGGGTTGTCGTTGTCGTTTGGGGATTGTTGTTCGAGATGGTTATTGCCATTGGACATAGTAGACATGCTGCTATGATAATTGCGACCTTCAACGCCCTACAAGCGAAGCCAATGCGCCAACCGCTGAATCGCCTCAGCCATGGTATGCCGATCTCGATCTTGCAGATATCGAGCAATGTGTCTGATGCGTTGCACTTCCTATCAGCGCTTCGAAAACATGTCGGGAACACATTCTCTGCAATTGAGTTGTGTAGATGGGATAGACCGCGCTCGTGGGGCCCGACAGACTAGAAGGGGGGCCCCAGCTTGAAGCTACCCCCCTCCCCCCTTCCTTGCTAAAGGGAGGGGGGCTTCGGAAGCCCCCCCCCCCTCCCCACCTTTTCGTGGTCCGGAAAGGGGGGGGGGCTTCCAAGCTACCCCCCCCCTCCCTCCCTTGAATTGAGCCGGGGTGAGCCACCCCCCCCTTTGAAAGGGGGGCGCTTCGGAAGCTACCCCCCCCCTCCCCCTCTTTTCGTGGCCGGAAAAGCGGGGGGGGGGCTTCCAAGCTACCCCCCCCCTCCCTCCTTTTTATGGAGCTGGGGTGAGCCCCCCCCCCCCCTTTGGAAGGGGTGGGGGGGCTGCCCCCGTCCCCTCCCTCCCTTGGTGCAAAAGGGGGGGGGCTTGAAGCCCCCCCCCCCCTTCCCCCCTTTGGCCGCCCAGCTCCCGGAGCCATCGCCCTCCCTTTCGCCTCCATTTATTCCCGCCCCTCTCCCTCTTCCTCTTCTTCCTTTTGCCTCCTCCTTTTCCTCGTCCTCCTCATCCTCCTAATCCTCCTCATAGTCATCATCATCATCATCATCATCATCATCATCATCATCATCATCATCATCGTACTCCCCCGCGGGTACCTCCGTTCCGTTCCTCCTCCTCCTCTTCCTCGGTTTTCTCCTCCTCCATTTTTCCCTCCTCCTCCTCCTCCTCCTCCTCGTTATCCTCCTCCGTTTCCCCATCCTCCTCCTCCTCCTCCTCCTCCTCCTCCTCCTCCTCCTCCTCCTAGTCGGCGTGGGCAGGATCGAGGCTTTACCGACCCGCCAGGAGGGTACGAAACTTCCACCACGCGACTTGCACGGCCTATCCGCTTGCTGCTTCGGCCAAGGGAGGAGGCAGGGGGAGAGGAGGGCAGACACGGCCACATACACCCGCAGTCCGCCGAATGAAAATAGTCACTTACAACCCACAGAGCGCAACGATGAGGGAACGACTAGAAGACATTAGCTGCGAACTGAAGGGCTGGGACATAGTACTATTAAGCGGAACACATCACTGGGCGGCAGCAGAGGGAGTGTTCACCCACCGACTACCACACCATTTGGCATATCGGTTTGGAGGGAAGAAAGGCAAGCTGGTGACGAAGGTCTGTGGAATCGCCATCCTGGTAGCTCACCACATACACCCGACGTCCCTACGAAGCACTAGTGTCCCCCCAGCCGAGATCCAAGGACGAGTGGGGGGCCTCCGTATCTGGTCAAGAGAAGTGGACTTCTGTTGTTTTAGCGTTTGCCTCGCTCCCATCCACTGCCAGTCCTTCTCCACGATAGCAAAAAAAAGTGACGGGATGGGTAGAGAACCGGTGCGACGGGTTGGGGGCTCGCTGCACAGTAGCGGTGGGGGGGAGATATTAACAGTCAGCTAGGTTTGCATAGAGAACCAGGCGGAGTGGTCACTGCTAACAGAGGAGCTACGACGGGACCAAAGCACCACTTTCTGGAAAATGAGAACGGGCAGCGTTTCAGGGAGATGTGCACAGGCTCCAATCTAGCACTGGCTACAACGTTTTACGATGTGGGCCCGACCTACTATTCCCCGAAGGGAGGCTCCAGCACAATCGGCCGCATTGCTATCGCAGTCTCGGCCCTTTCTTTGGTGTCTCGCTGCGTAGCGTTGCGCACGTCGGCAAAGAGGCTGCAGCTGATACGAAGGGGAGGACACAGAGACCACATCCCCATCGGCATCGTCCTAGATATATATGGCAGGAACAGTTTTGCGTCGGTGCGAAGGGAAAGGGAGCCCCCCCTGGATCGGGGCAAGCTGATGGATTGCCTCCGCAGGTGCACAGCGCGCCCCGACCTTTTTGCTGCATTGGAGAGGGAGATGGAGGGGATGCAGGAAGAGTGGGAGCAGGTGAAGCAGGAGGGGACGCCCGACAACATGTGGGACCTGTGGAGTGGAGCAGCCCGGAGTGCGCTGGACCTGCTTCCGACAGGGGCAGAAAGACTTGGACTCGACTACGGAAGTGGTGCGAGAGCGACGGATGGCACTGTTAGCAGAAATGAGGGCCCTCAGAGAGAGAATGGTAGATGGCGAGTCCGACGAACAATTTGTGCAGATGACGGCCCTACTGAAGGCCTTGAGGAAAGACGCCGAGAAGGCGAGACTAGCTAAACTTGTTGAGGAAATATGGGGAGCCCATCAGAGAAACGATTTCAGCACCATGCGCAGACTACGCATGCAGTACCAGCGAAACGGAAGAGGCCCAAACAAACGATACTACCAGACAGCTAGAACACATTGGCCGAAAGAGGAATGGCTTCGAGAACTTGGGAAGAGACCTGAGGAAGGAGGACTAGCAGCACAGGAGATCGACTTGGACGAGTACGTTAGGGAGCAACGGGGGAGAATCGAGGAGCAGTTATTTTTGCCAGAAGATACGGAGGCCATGGCTCTCATGCTGTTGGGCAAGAGTTGGATGCTGAAATGCTGTAAGAAGGCGGCAAAACGACGGGCCTGGCCTAGATGGGGGACCCTTGTGGAACTTACTTGGATGACCCTGGATCCCTCGACGCATCTTGAACACCCAGAGCTCTTGAGCCGCCAGATAGAAGCCAGCGGGATTCGTGCAGCTGGGGGGAGAGAGGGCGAGGGGGATCTGAGCAAGTACACGACACTGCTTCGTTATCGAGTAGGTAGAAGAATTTTGGGAATGATGGGGTGGAACAGCGGGGAGAGACTGGGCAGTGCGGGTGAGAAATTGGACGGCGCTGAGTTGGGCGCTTGCGAAGTGACACCGTACTTTGTGGACCGACCAGAGAGAGGGGGGCTGGGCACGGCCAAATTGCGCAGGGACGACGAAGAGGGACCGTATTTGTTCCAGCGGCTTCTAGATCAGCCGTTGATGAAATGCAGGACACCGCAGGTGACCCCCCTGGCGTGGCATCGTTCCATTTCCTTCGACGCGGATAAAAACAATGGGAAACCAGGCATCGGAGGGAAACGTATCATGCATGCATACGACTCTATGAGTATGGCGTGGCATTGGGGTATACACAAAAAGGGGCCCTCAACCTAGTCACCCCCCATGGGCCCAAGGAGGCCTGGCGCACAGGAGCCGCGAGAATGCGATTCTCTGCTTACAGGCTGCGCAGTGGAGGGCCAGGGAAGGGGGAGTGAGTATTGTGCACGCAAACTACGACTGCAGCAACGCATTTGCCAGTGCGAAGAGGGAGCTCCTCCAGGCGACGGCATGGAAACATGCGAGCGAGGCAGACCAGCCATTCGCCTTAGGAGCTATTTGCAACACACAGCTCAGCATGCGTTGCGCAGATGAGTGGCTGCACGCAGATGAGTGGCTGCCCAGATGGGTTTCACTCTGTGCCCGCGCCAGTTCAACGATGTTTACAACTTGTATGTATACAAGTGGCTTCAGTCGGAAAGAGACAGGGATATACACCAAACGTGGCACGACACGCGGAATCCTGTGACTGACACCTGGCACGACTTGGCACTGAACACGTTCATGGACGATGTGACGCGCACACACGCGATTCCCCAGGGAGCAACGACCAGCGCGGTGACAGAACAGCTGAATGGAGCAACGACTAGACTGGGACAGACAATTGGCAAGGGCGGATGGAGGTTGAACCAAGGCAAAACCAACCACCTCTTGTGCATCTGTGGCCCTGGGGGCTACACAGTGACAATGCAGCTCAGACGGTCCACTGAACTGAAGGGGGAAGCGCTACGAGAAATGATAGTCCTTGGACCTTTCCCCCCATCCGACCAGGGGCTGGAGGGGGGGGGGGGGGGGGGGGGTGGGGGGGGGAATACGCAGACGGATATCAGCCATGGGAGTGGCCTGCAGGCAATGCGGCAGTTTTTGGAGCTCAGGCACCCCTGACCCCATCAAGCGCACCATGTTCATTGCATTCGTCTTGGGGGCCGCATGGAGCGGCATGGCGGCTTTCGTTCTCCCAGCTGCCCTCACGGATGCCCTCGATGCTGTGATTGGGAAATACTTGCGCAGACTTGCAGTAGGACGGATAAGTTGGCAGCTCGAATCAGGTGAGACACGTTGCTATCCGACAGCACGAGTGTTCAAAGAATGGGGGGGTAGAAAGGAGTGCCGCAGCCCCCAGGACCAGGCGATTAAAGTGGCCCAGAAACTGGGCGTTGTACTCCCACGAGCATACACATGTTATTGCTGCAGTGTTTGGCGAATCCAAACTAGACGAGATGAGACATTCGCAGGCTGCAGGCGCAACAGTGGGCGCGGTGTTTTTTCGACCCCGTGGGCCCGACAACTTAAAGCAGATCTGGATGCACTGGCTGAGGTGGCGGAGGAAATGAAGGCTTGGCACGACAAACGGACCTCGGATGTCGAGATTTTTTGCCCAGGGACCCAGGCGTGGCAACAGTGGTCAAACATGGATGTGACGGTTATCCGCAGTGCAGCACTGACTTGAGACATGGGGAAGGAGGACGAGGAGTTGAAAGGAGACGAGGAGGTGACAAAGCCCTTTTGGTGCGATTGCGTGGTTACGGACGAGCAGGGGCACCCCAAGGTATGTGGGAAACATTTTGCGACGACAGCGGCGCTCATAGGGCATCGCAGAGAAGTACACAACATCCGACCATTGGTAGCCAGCTTAGCGGCGACTAACCAATGCCGTTGGTGCGAGAGTACCTTTGCAGGCAGGCGCGCGGCAATCGACCGCGCTACGAGGGCCGCTGACGGACATGGAATATGTCACCGTGATCGCCGCAAATGGAGCCACCCAGTTGTCCCGCCAGCAAGTTTGAAGTGCAAGATCTGTGATTTTGAGGCTCAAGACCTGCCCGAGTACCACGCCCACGCGAGGACTCATCACCCAGGCCCCACTTCGGTCAGAGAACCCAGGAAGGGTGCGGCACATAGAGGAAATGCCAGCCGAACTCATGGGGCTGCGCCCGCTCGACGTGCCAGCTTGGGGCTTCAAGCGCAGGGCAGACAGAGGGGACTTCCAGCAGTCAGAAGAGAGGGTCACGAAGGAGGGCAAGGGGGGCACCCAGCAGGCCAAGGGCGGGGACTCGAGCGGGGCGGCGGCGGCAGGAGGAGGCGAACCACCGCGCAGACCACAGCCGTAGAAAGGAGGAGGCAAAGGAGACGATCACCACGCCCAACTCGGACAAGCCATCAGCAACCTGCAGAAGCTGTCGCTGCGCACGGCGATGATGACACGAGAACAGCAGCACCTCAACTCTGACTTCTGGCTGATCCCGATCTCCTGTTCGCCGTGTCGAGTGGCCACCCAAACAGGAAACTACTGCGCCATGCAAGTGAGAGCGGCGGGAAAAACAGCACACGATGGGCCCTCCTCACGCCCGCGTCGCAGTTGCTACGGTCTCCGAGATTAAAAAAAACGTTCTGGCGGCGACGATCAGCAAAGAGGGGGGGATTGGACTCTGCAGTGGAGCTACGAGATCCTCCAGCACTGGTTGAACCTGGCGTTCCACGAGAAGGGTCGAGAGCTCGTGCTAGAGACCCTGAAGCAGTTCAAGATGTCGGAAGCGCAAAAGCCCAAGGGCCAAGAAGACGACGGCGACGGGAAGGGCAAGCTGCTGTACACGATCAACCCGACGCCGAGCATCACGGTGGCCATGGGCGTCGAGAGGATCCCCAAGGAGAAGGACGAGTTCGAGATGGACGAGGACGGGAACCTAGAGAGCATGAAGGACGGGGAGGGGTATCATAAAGACGAGCTGGACGACTACCACCCTCCCTACCTGGAGCAGGCGATGGGCTACACGCTGAAGCTGCTGGGCGGGGTCTACAGCGCGAGCCACGGCCCCAAGAGCGACCTGGAGAGGCAAGTGGAGAAGCAGTTGCAGGCGTCGAGGTCGTAGGGGCAGAGGGACTGACCAGAGACGCGGAAGCGTCCATCCAGAGCAGCCAGGGCGCGCCCAGTTCGAAAGCGCTCGGCAAGACGCCAGTGCGCCCGGTCTTTTTTCACGGCGGTGCCCTCGCCTCAGACGCCAGCCCAGCCAGTGACAGCTTCGCAGTCTCAAGAGGAAAAGCTGGCAGAGATGTTGAGCCGTAATCCTGAACCGATGAAAAAAAAAGAAGTAAAAGTATTAGCAGACCAAAGTGGACAATGCGGAAAAAGCAAGCAGCTGTACGAACTAGCCAAGCGATTTCAAGCAGAACGGCTCCAAGCATTACGATATCACTCGGAGGGTGCAGGAGGACGAGGAGACAGTGGAGGTAAACGAGTTTAAGATCAACAGCAGAACTTACTAACGACTGGAATACGACGGGGGACAGACAGCACAAGTATGACGGTTAATTGGGTTTATACCGTTACGACGGGCACGCACAGGCGACAGGGGAGGGCATTGCTACAGGGACGGGGCGGGGCACAGCACTATTGCATAATGATGAAATGGCAAGGGAGTGGGGGCACCAGAGAGCACAAGTGGTAGGCACAAGTGGGGACGTACTGTGACGGACACTGCTACAGAGGGGGGGGGGGGTCTGGACACCGAGCTAGGTACCGACATCGGTCCGTCCATTTGTTCCGCGCCTACGGTATTGCTTCAGCGCAGATAGCACTCAGATGGGGGTAGCCGCATGCAGGACTTCGGATGCTAGTGCCAGCTGTTCAGGTTTGTTCACACAGGAGAGCAGACATGCATGCGGGGTCATAGGCCTAAGGCTCCCAGGAGGGCCCATGGGAGAGCTCTACTATACTCGAGGGGGGGGGGGGGGGGCGTAGCGCCCATGCGGGTGGGCGCGATCCCTTAAAGGCGACGGAGCGCGCCCCCCCTCGGGTCTCAGACTTGTTCGCCTGGGCCCTCGGAGAGATCGCGCTGCCTTGACTCCTGCCACCTGCCCCACCGACGGTTGGTCACAACAGGAGTGGAACATCCGTAGTACAATAGGCGTTCTGCAGTTGCGGTCTTTTGTTGGCTCGCCACGCTCGCTTAGCACCAGCCTGCCCCGCGACGCCGCAGATGCTGCCAGCGATCGAGGAAGCACCAGTGCTTCGCGGAGACACCACGGACAACCAAGTCATCGGAGACGAGGCATGCGTGATCAAGCTCCAGGAGGCCAACACTCAGAAGTGCGTGGACACGATGGCGGACCTCAAGAAGAAGCTAGGGATGCAGACCGAGGTGCTGATTGCCCAGAAGAAGGTGCTGAGTCAGAACCTGGCGCGCAGCCAGCAGGTGCACAACGCGACGGCGGAGGGGGCGTTCATGTTGGCGGGGAACATTCAGACCCTGGCCGACCAGATCAAGAGCATCGACGAGACCACGAGCGCGCTCATCACAGCACACGGGCCATTGGCATGGAAGTACGACACACCATTGCAGATGGCATCGGCTAAGGAGTATAGCAAGCCCCAGCGCGACGAGAAGGAGGACTTGCAGGGCCTGGTCATGCCGCAGAAGGTGAAGAGGGCCATGCTCGAGGCGAATAGGGCGAACAACGGCACCATCCCACCGTGGAGGGCGGACGATCCGAGCTCGTGGATCTTCCGCGGGTGGACGCCGCCAAAAGGAGGAATCCCAGTGTGGAACAAGGACGACCCGAAGACCTGGACGTTCTACGGGTGGATGGAGCCTAGGAAGTGGGTCGACTACAAAGAGGGCAAGAGCTCCAAGCCAGAGACGCCAGAGGAAGTAATTCCACAGAGTGAAGCGACGGCATCAGCATCGAGTGACGGGTGCAATGTGCCGATCCCAGAGTCAGAGGAGGACCGGCCTTAGAGGAGAGCAGAGAGGGAGTAAGAGAGGCACATCGTCATTGAGAGGCAGTTGCGCAGCTCCATTGCATCTTCGCACGGCCGTTGACCGTTGAGAGGTTGGCGATCGCAAGAGAGAGACATCGACGCAGTCATGTGGGGGGCCACGGAAACAATATGCCATGACTGCAGGGATTGTGAGTGCGAGGACACGACTACTGGTCAGCCCCACTAAGGTCAGCCCCACTATTGGTCAGCTCCACTTCTGAGGTTTCTGTGCCGTACCACCACGTCTAGTGTTCTTTGTGTAGGATTCGAAGAGTTTCGAGGCGGTGGGGGAGGGGGGCTCGGGGGAGGGTCGTTTCGCATCGCGCCGCCCCGCCCCCGCGCGCCCGCCAGAGAGCGCGCCGCCGCAGGAGGCAGGCCCCCCGCGGCAGCCCCCCCCACCCCCACCCCTCGAGTTCTCGTCTCGTGCCGCCCCGCCCCCGAGCGCCCGCCAGAGAGCGCGCAGCCGCAGGAGGCAGGCGCCCCGCGGCAGCCCCCCCACCCCCCCCCTCGGGCTGTGCGCGTGGGAGTTGGGTGCGCGGGGGTTGTGTGCTGTCTGTCTCGTGCATGTCCTTCATGCCCCTTGCCTTGGAGGGGGTGCGCGTTGCTAGTTAAGAAGCCTGTGCCCCGCTCCCGAGACTGAGAGCAGGACGTGATGGCGCCCCCTGCACGCCCCCCCCCCCCCCCTCGTTGTGCACCAGCGTAGGCCCTGCATCCATATTGTCTCGCTGTGATCTTATAAGGTCTTGTCCCGCGGTGCCTCGTGCCTCCTTCTCCTCCTCCTATTTGTCCTCCTTCTCCTCCCCCCCCCCCTTTCTTCCGCCTCCGTCTCCTCTGAATTGCACTTCGTGCAACCTCGGGGGGGGGGGGGGGGGGGGGGGGAGATCGCATTGTCCCCAGCCCTTCTTGGTTGGGCATTCGTTTTGAATAGAGCAGTGTGGTCTCCACTTCCTCCTTCCCGTCCCGTCTCCCTCTCGCCTCCTCCTGTCTTGCCTGCGGGGGGCTGCGATCTGCGAAACTGTCGCCACTTTGGAGGCTTGCTGAGGGGGGCCCAGCACAGTGACGCCACGGGCGGACCCAAATTAGACCTCGCCATGCCTGGGGGGCTGCGATCTGCGGAACTGTCGCCACTTTCGAGGCCTGCTGGGGGGCCCAGCGCAGTGACGCCACGGGCGGACCCAAACTAGAGCTCGCCATCCCTGGGGGGCTGCGATCTTTGGAACTGTCGCCATTTTCGAGGCCTGCTCGGGGGCCCAGCACAGTGACGCCACGGGCGGGCTCAAAGTAGACCTCGCCATCCCTGGGGGGCTGCGATCTGTGAAACTGTTGCCACGTTCGAGGCCTGCTGGGGGCCCAACACAGTGTCGCCACGGGCGGACCCCAATTTGACCTCGCCATCCCTGGGGGGCTACGATCTGTGAAATTGTCGCCACTTTCGAGGCCTGCTGGGGGGCCCAGCACAGTGACGCCACGGGCGGACCCAAATTAGACCTCGCCATCCCTGGGGGGCTGCGATCTGTGAAACTGTCGCCACTTTGAAACTTGCTGGGGGGCCTAGCACAGTGACGCCACGGGCGGACCCAAAGTAGACCTCGCCATCCCTGGGGGGCTGCGATCTGTGAAACTGTCGCCACTTTCGAGGCCTGCTGGGGGGCCCAGCACAGTGGCGCCACGGGCGGACCCAAATTAGACCCCGCCATCCCTGGGGGGCTGCGATCTTTGGAACTGTCGCCACTTTGGAGGCCTGCCGGGGGGCCCAGCGCAGTGACGCCACGGGCGGGCTCAAATTAGACATCGCCATCCCTGGGGGGCTGCGATCTGATATCCCCGCTTTCGAAGTGGCTAGGGTTGCTCAGGGATTGCAACTAATCAGCTTTATCTTGTCCTTGTCCTGAAGCCAGTGTCCTGCGAGTCTCCCGAATTCCGTCTGCAGACATATGTAACCCTCGCTCCGTCATCGCCCCCTTATAAAGTGTCCAAAACTATTTGCGCCCCGCGTTTGCGCAGGGGTCGGGTGCGTCGCCAGGGTATGTTTTCGTTCCCGGGCGTTGGCGCGGGACGAGTTGAATGATACGTTTGCGTTGCAATCGATTGCAATCCATCGGATTGCAAGCGATTCGATTGCAATCTATTGGATTGTGATCGATTGGATTGCAATCGGTTGAATTGCAATCGATTGAATCGATTGGACTGCAGGGGAGGGACAGGACGGAAGGGAGGGGGGGGAGGAGAGGGAGGGGAGGGAGGATATGGAACGAAGGGCGGGGAGGGAAGGGGAGGGAGCGGAGGGATGTGGGGAGGGGGATTGCAGTGGAATGGAGTGCAATCGATTGAAGCGATTCGATTGGGATTTTCGATCGTCGATCGTTGATCGTCGATCGTCCATCCTCGATCGTGGATTGTTCATTTTGGATCGTCGGCGAAAGGGAGGGCGGAGGCTCCGGGGGCTGGGCGGCCAAAGGGGGGAAGGGGGGGGGCTTCCAAGGTCCCCCCCTTTTGGCACAGGGGGGGAGGGGGGGGCTCCAGCAGGCTGCTCCCCCCCCCCCCCCCCCTGGAAAAAAGGGGGGGAGGGGGGTAGCTTCCGGGGCGGCCAAAGGGGGGTGGGGGGGTGGGTAGCTTCCAAGCACCCCCCCTCCTTTGCACGAAAGGGGGGGAGGGGGGGGGGGGGGAAGAGGGGAGGGGGGGTTTGCTTCCGGCAGGGCGGCTCCAAGGAAGGGGGGGGGGGGGGGGTAGCTTAAGCCGACCCCCCCCATCCCCCCCTTTTGGAAAGGGGGAGTAGGTGGTGGGGGGAGGGGGGGGGGGGGTAAGCTCCGCGGGGAGCGCAAAGGGGGGGGTGTAGCTTCCAAGCCCCCCCCCCCTTTGCGCGAAGGGGGGGGGGGGGGGGGTAGCTCCTGCGGGCAGCGCCAAGGGGAGGGGGGGTAGCTTAAGACCACCCCCCCTTTGGAAAGGGGGGGAGGGGGGGGTACTTCCTGGGGAGGGCCCAAGGGGGGAGGGGGGGGGGTAGCTGTAAGCTCCCCCCTGCAAAACAGGGGGGAGGGGGGCGGTGTTTCCAGCGAGGGCGGCTCAAGGGAGGGGGGGGGGGGGGGGGCCTAAGCCTAGCCCCCCCCCTCCGCTCGGGCCCTGTGGGCGCGCTCTCTCGTAAATGTTTTGGGGCCTTATTTGGCTGTCTGGGCTCGAGAGGCTTCAAATATGTTGCACGGGGACACCCAGAGGTCGCCAAGACGGCCAAGGATTGCCCATGCAGGCCGCACCGAGATAATCTCCAGGTCGGCCCCAGGATACCACAGGCTGCTTCGAGAGGGTTCATGAGGCCCACTAGGGGCCCCAGAAAACCCAAATCGCCAGACTTTGTAGGTGTTGTCATGTCTCTCGGTCTGGCAGGTTCTTCTAACTCCGATCGAATTCTAGACGCTTCGCCTAACCCCACCAGGGCCACCCTGGTACCCACGCAGTCGTCTGAGGTACGGTATCGTGCTTTCTCTCTCGGAGCTGCCCCTGGCCGTCGTTGACTTTCTGACCTTTGGGCCTCCGATGGACTTGCAGTTATGCACGCTGGCAGTTCCCCTCAGTTTCAGCCCCTTCAGCCACCCACCTGCCGTTGGGCCGCTGCGTGAGGCCTCGGCCGGCGCGTAGCTGTTGCCTCGCTCGTTGCCTTTGCTTTCATGTTCTCGCGCTTCCTCTGCCTAATTTGTCTCTGCGTAGCCCGCTTTGACCTGACTCGCCGCCGGCGCGCTCGCCCGCGGCCGCTGACTAAACAGTAACCTCACCAGTGGTTCTCGCGCTCACGCCGACGTCCGGGGCTTCGCCTTTGCATTTCTCATTCCTGCCTCGACGGGCGGTTCGTTGGCCACGGCCACCTCTGGTGCCCACGCAGTCGTTTGAGGTACGGTATCATGCATTCTCTGTCGGAGTTGTCCCTGGTCGTCGTTTTCATTCCGACTTTTGGGCCTCCGACGGACTTGCATCTATGCACGCTGGCAGTTCCATTCAGTATCAGTCCCTCCAGCCATGCACCTGCCGTTGGGCCGCTGCGTGACGCCTCGGCCAGCGCGTAGCTGTTGCTTTGCGCGTTGCCTCTGCCTAATTTGTCTCTGCGTAGCCCGCTTGGACCTGATTCGCCGCCGGCGAGCTCGCCCGCGGCCGCTGACTAAAAAGTAACCCCACCAGCTCCCGCTCCCTCGGTTCTCCTCTTGCCGTCGTTCCTTTCGTTTGTTTTTTCTCTCGTATCGGTCTCTCCTGCTTCGCCTCGTTTTCGCCGCTCTCGCGTTGCCTCTGCGTAGTGGTCTTGCACTTTTATCCCGCGTCTGGCCGGCGACAGTTGCGCTGTGTCCACCGGCCTCACCTCGTTGCACGACCTTTCCGACGCCGCGCGGGTGCCCGCTCGCGGTCGCATCAACAAAAAAACACGAGCCCATTCAGAAACGATGCCCAGAGGAATTGCCTCGATCAGGGAAGTGGGCAGCACACAAAGGAAGGGCCCCCCAGTGGAGGCCTCTTGGAGCGTCTTGGGGGCCTTTGGGCCGTCCCGGACGCTTTTTAGAGCGTCTTGGGTGCTTCGGAAAAGGTTCTTGGGGCCTCTTGGGGGTCTCGTGGGAGCTTCTTTGAGGCCTCTTGGGCGCCTGTTGTGGCCTCCTGGGCGCCTGCCTTTTTGGGGCCCTCTTGACGCGCTGTTGGGAGCCTTGAGAGCGCTCTTGGGGCCATCTTCGAGGACATCAATAAAACAGGAGGGGAACATTCAGCAGCGTTGCCCTTCAGGTCAGGTAAGCTTTGCGCCAGTCTGTGCGTGAACAAAGAGAATACATGCAGCCAACATGCCATTCGCAGTGTGGCCAGATCTTTACTACGCGCTCCCATTCGCCTCTTGGGGCGCTCTTGGATCACTCTTGGGCGCTCTTGGGGCGCCTTGAGGCACTCTTGAGCCTCTGTCGGAACCCTTTTGGGCCATCTTGGACCCATTTGAAGGCCTCGGATGGCCATCGGAAGCGAACAGGCGAGAAAGCCAACAACACTGATTGCCCGAAGGTGTTGGAAGGATTTGGGTTTTTCGGGGCCTCCTGTGGGGGCTCGCTGGCCACTTGGCGCCGTCTTGGAGCGGTCTTGGGGCCTCTTGGAGCATCGTGGGGGCCATCTTGAGGCATCTTGGGATATCTTGAGCCCTCTTGGAGGTCATCTTGAGCTCTCCCAAGCGCTTGGAGTCATCGGAACCAGTCCCCCTCCCAGGATACCAAAATGTGGCCAACACATTTTGTAAAATCAGTGATTTTAGCATTCTCGCCTTTTGGAGCGTCTTGGGTGCATCTGAGGGGCCTCTGGGGGCCTCTTGGGGGTATCTCGGGAGTTTCTTGGGGGCCTCTTGGGGGCCTTTTGGGGCATGTTGGGGCCTCCTGGCCACCTCTTGGGGCCCTCTTGGGGCACCCTTGGGGGCCTTGGGAGCGCTCTTGGGACCATGTCGGAGCAGATCGATCAAAGAAAGGGGGTACCTTAATTGGGGTCCCCCCTCCAGGAGGCCAATATGGGGGTACCACCTTTGTAAAACCAGTGATTTTGGCTTCCTCGCCGAGGCCGTTTTGGGCGCTCCAAAAACACGCGGAACCCCCGGTCCAGGTCCAGGGGAGGGGGTAGGGGAAGGGTCAAGACACATACAAGGAGCAAGCCGTGTAGCTCACTCCCACCCGCCCTCCCAACACATAAGTAACACCGGACCAAAGGACCAAATATTTGAAGCTCCGAACAGGCTCTGTAAACAACCCGTGCAAAGGTCCCAACGGGAAAATCGTAGTCCCGCCCGCTCTGGCTCGAGTGCAACAGGAGAGGTGGGCGCGCCCGACAGCGGGGTGCTTTCGGCGCCCGTCGCGCAGCGCTTGCCCCTCGCGCCGGCCTCGCCAGGATGGCGGAAGACAAAGGGATTGGCGCGCTGCTTGGAAGGCTTTTTGAAACCCTCTTGACAGGCCTCTTGGAACGCTCTAGGAGCCTCTTGCAGGCCTCTTGGGCCGTCTGTGGGCCATCTTGGGCATCTTGGAGCGCTCTTGGGCCGTCTTGGAGGCATTTTGGGCCCTCTTGGGCGCTTCATTGGGGCCATATTGGCTCGTCTTGGGGTCCTGTGGCTTCCTGGAACATCCACGCGACCGAACCCAAGAACGCCCAGATGCTCCGATGTGGAGGCAGAGTGTTTTGTATTGGTTTTTGATAGGAGTGGTGTGGGGGGGTGCCCTTGTGGTGTGCGCATGGTTCTCGGTTTGCTGCCGGCCGGGTGGGGCAGGGGGTGATTATCAATACGGAGCAGTGATAATTTCCTCCCCAAAGGGGAAGAAGGCGGGGTGGAAGAGGAAACATCCTAGACCATTGACGCCCGAAAGGGATGGTGGGATTTGAAGCGATTCCGTCAAACACCTTTGACTTGCATGTCGTTTGCTTGTTGGCGGAGATCGGGGACACTGGCGGATTCGTATGTTAGCCAGGGGACGTCGACCGACCACCTCGCCGATTTCTAGCCGAGCCGGTCCTGCCGATCCTAGGCCCAGGGTCGATGTCGACGCTTCCCTAGCGACGCCAGGAAATGCGTGTGCACCGACCATGGACCCAGTAAAGGACTTGCCAGGCTCTCCGTGACCTCCGACGTCGTGATTTTTGACTGTGTGGGCTCGACGTCTTCCCTCGGGCCAGTCTTCCACCCTGGCAGTTTTCGGACGGTCCTGGGGCCCCGTGAGGGCCCCCAGACGCCGAAACGGCATCAAACCGTGCGTCGTGATTTCTGCTGCCTCGCAAGGAGGCCCGGGGTCCCTGGCATCCGCCTATACGATTTGTCCCCTGCGCTGCCCCAGGGGTGCCGATTTCCCCCGTGTCCGTTTTTCGCTCCGGATCCGCTTTTGATTGCCGGGGGGCCTTATGACGGTTCCGGGAGGACGACATCGAGGAAAAATTGCCGCGGTCCAGTATCGTCGGAGATTTGGGGTTTACGACGCCCCTCGATACAGAATACGCATCTCTGAGAAGCCCTGTCCCATTTCCGATGGTCCCAAAGACGTATGTCAGCCCAACGTGTGTTGTCCCCGTTGAGCACTACGGATAGCACGCAGCCAATGGCGGCCCTTATTACACCGCATGCGTAGTATTGATAGGCTTCGGTTGACGAGCTAGCACGTGGTGCTAGCACGCGTTGGTGCTAGCACGCGTTCTGAGGAACACCGACCTCTCTGGCTCCTCGGCGAGGCCTACGCGCCCGCGCTGCTCGCGGCTTCGTCGGCGGGGAACCAGGCTGCGCGCAAGCCCCCCCCGCCCCCTGGACGGAGGAGGGACGAGCAGCGGCGAGCACGAGCGACCGCGAGGACGATAGCGGTCGGAGGCCCAACGTCGGTGGTTACCCCCGCCGAGGGAAGATGATCCAGATCTCGGTGTTGGTGAGGAGACCCTGTCTCTCCAGGTGGTCGAGAGATTATTTCTACCACCAGAATCCAGGGCCATTTTCCCCCTGGAGGCAGCCCCCTTGTGCTGGTGTTGGTGACAATTCCCAGGCTCAAAAATGGTCCTAGACGCGCCCGCGTCGAGAAAATCACGGCGGAATGGTTTTGGAAGTTCTTGGTCTGTCGGGGCCTTCATCAGGCCTTGGTACCGTCAAACAACGTCTCAGGTTCGGTGAAACGTTTGTCTTTGGAATGTGCCGAGACCTCTTTGGACGGAGGAGAGGCGAGCGGCGGCGAGCACGAGCGACGACGAGGACGACAACGATTCCAGACATCGGCATCACACGAGCACGCTTTAAACTATGTGTGCGTCTGCCCCGCAATGGCGACGCGCACGCTCAACAATCTTGTGCAATAGTACGCTTCGTGGCGGGCGCTTCCTGGCCATGCCGCTTGGCAAACCATATCGTCTAAGACGTGTGTGCGCGCCAGGTGTGTGTGCTTCCAACATCATTTTGTATTACTAGTATGCCTTCTGTGTCCATAGACATGCTCTCGCCGCGAAACATCGGGCGCCCTGTGCAGTCCCCCGTGGGTTCTGCCAATCGACGTGTGTTTTGCCCGAAACCCTCAGTAGCGTTTGAACGTCGATGAGCTATTCCGTACAGTTTTCTCGGAATGCCGTGCCGTGCGCACGTGGAGTGATTTTTGCAGCTTTCACAAAAGGCATTTTGTTACCTTGGAGTCCTCGCCAGGCTCTGGGGCCGTCAAAACACCAAGATGAAAAGCTGGTCCTCGGGAATGTGTCGAGATCTTGGGTCGTCGAGGTGTCGAAACATTGAACCAATCATGACGAGCGGCGGCGACCACGAGCGACAACAAGAAAGGCAGCGGCTTGCACGAACACGGCGGTTGCGACGACCTTGAGATCGGGGCGTTGCACTTTCTGTGATAGCAGACGGTTTCGCCCAGCGTCTTGTCCTGGGACCATGCCAGATCGACCCGTCTCGATGCAAGTGCCGCAGAACCAAGTGGTCGAGAGTTGTGGTCGAGCTGTCTTGACGATGTTTGCATTGCTTTCAAGGGGAGTTGTTCTCAGGGGAGCTGTTTTCAGGGAAGGACGAGGGCCAACGGCGGCGGCGAGGACGTTGGCCAGCTCGACGAGCACGGCGAGCGCCACGGCGACGACGACGACGGCGACGACGACGACGAACACGACGAGCACGCGGAAGAGTCAATGCATTTTTTCCGCACCACCATCCTGTTGCCCGTCCTGCTCTCTAGCCTTGCCTGCACTGTCTGCTTCTCTTGTTTATTTGGATGTTTTACCTGAAGCTGTTTGGCTCTAGGGAAACAGAAAAGGAGCGAGCCTGCGGCGCGCGCGCGCGTGCGTCGACTGGAGGGGCGGGCCTCCTCCCTTCAGGGCTACCCGATAGCATGCTTGACGGCATTCTCATTTCTCTCCCATGCCACCGGCGAACCCCCCTGACAATGCTATACAAACTGAACATATCGCAGGGATTATGAGAACTCAGGCAAACTATTGGTTATCAGCCGAAGCGGCGGCGCATCCGTGAGTTTCGCAAAGCATGGGGTCACAGGATCGATCGCTCGGAAGAAAAGAAGAACGTGATCGTCCCGAGCATATTCATGATGCAGGCGCCAGTATGTTGCGACCTAGTTCTCTGTCGAAAACCGCGTTCGATTTAACAGAAAGGGACTATCCAGTCGACTCGATGACAGTAGTAAGGGAACAAAGCCCGGGCGGGAGGCATGTTGCAGCCGAGACTCCCGCCGGGGGGTCATCTTGTCTGGCGCTGGCACACCCGAGTTCCCAACCATCGATTGACTTAGACCATGCGATGGAGAAACTGCTGGAACGAATGCCCAGAGAAACGTAAGAACAATGTAATTTATAGCACAGGAAAAGCAGCGCGGTTTGAGATTTATGGTAATGGCGGGAAAGAGAGCGATTTACCATCTGAAAGGGGCGGTTCGCATTCGATTGAGAGGAATGAGGGGTGCGCGCAATTCCATATTCCGGTGGCCCATCTCGTCACCGCAATCCCTTGACTGATGGGTCCGACGGGCTCGACCCAGGCGCAGACCTGTCAGAGAAGAGGCAATTTACGATGGAACGGTCGATGTACTCCAACAGACGATTCTCGATTCGGGTTTTGATATTGGAGACGGAGATAGCCCAGGTCAAGGCAAGAGTTGGTCGGCCCAGCCGATGTTGAACTCGCCCGAAGGCGTGGGCACGGTCAGGCGTGCAAGAAGGCCTACGGGAACGACTCCTTTTGCACAGGCAAAGAAACCTAAAAATGAGGATGATGACCTAACTGCTTCCGCTTTGCCAGACTTCATTCACACTGACGAGGTCAAGCAGGGACAGGGTGCCAGAACTTGATGAGCCGGTGGTGCAGGACGAAAGAGACGAGCTGGCCCAAAAAACAAGATGCCGATTTCAGGAATAAGGGTGTAAGAACAAGGGAACAGTATATTCCCGCCTCCAGCTGGGGACACAGGAAGGCCACCAGGGCCGGGCGCTCCAATTCCAGAGCGTTCAATGCCCTCGAGCCACCTCGGTTAAAACAGGACCACCAGCAGCTTTTCGATCAGGGATACTTGGTGGAACGCTGGACCGAAGTGCCCGCCGCAGGCGGAGAACCGATGTCCTGGAAAAGCAAACAAACCGGGGGAGCCGTGTCCTAGGTTAGTGTGCTCGCGCTGTTCGAATGCATGTCCCAAGTGCAGCATTGCGTGGCTCAGTGGAGAACGCGCTGAGTTGGAGGAACACAATTGCCATTGCATAGCCATCCAGGAACGGGCAGAGAAGAATAGGCAGGAACGTGGTCAACTGAGAGCTGCGAGTGCGCACAACAGCAAATTCGCCTCAAGGCGCAAGTCGAGAAGCGAGCTACTGACGAAGCGAAGCGGATGCTAGCATAATCTGAGGCAGAGAGACAGGCAATGGCACAAAAAGGTCGAACAACAGAGAATTGTCATTGCGGAAGATGCGCAGAGACGGACGCAGCAAGCATAAGGCAACGCAGCAGGAGACTCGGATGCGGCACAGCGACGTCTTGCGCAAGAGGAGCACGAGAAATATATTAAACTTATGGCAGAGCAAATGGCGTCAGCTTCTTATCTGCAGGCCGAGAAAGAGCTGAGCGCAGAGAAATGGCTCGCGCTGCCAGAGAGGAAGGAGAAAGAGTGGCTCGATAACAAGCAGCACGTGAAAATAAGGAGCTCTGTAATCTACTCGAAGCTGCTGGACTCGAGGCCGAAGAGGTTAAAGCGGAAGCCCTGCGAGGCCTTCGAGAACACGAGCAGCAGGCACAGTCAATCAGGAAATTACAAAAACAATGCTTTGGCCGCGCGTGCAGCAATGCAGTGAGCGAAGAGAGCAGGGGGTTCACATCCGACCTGGAACAGCAACGAACAGACAGAGAGTCGTTGGGATGGGCTCGGACAACCGGGCCACGTGCGACGGGGGCCCCGACAAAAGCTGAGCGCGCGCCCGCGTCGTCGACGGCAGAGGCGGGCTCAACTGAGAGGCTTGGATCGACGCAGGCACAGCCGATGCGCGTTGAACCACTTCCGAGCCCGGTTGTCGATCGCCTCGCGCGTAGAAGCGGCAACGAGCAAGCTCAGACTCGAACTGTCGATGCAGGCCAGTTGTGTCTATTAGTTCAGATATATTTCGTTTGGATTTGCGCGGGGTGTTCTGAGCCCGCGCGCAGGGTTCCCCTGGGCTCGATTACTAGAAGGCGCGCGGAGTGCGCCTTGAACGTGCAGTTCGGGCGACGAGACGATCTCGAGAGAGGGGGGGGGCGGCAGTCTCCGCGCGCGGCCCTCCCCGCGACAATGGCGACCCAAAAGAGACGGCGCCGAGACGCTCGGACGCGCCGAAAGACGACAGATCGGACCGAAGAGTAAGCAACCTCGCCAATCTGATGGGCATGCCGATATTCAAATCGACGAAACCAGATTTTGATCGAATGCTTTTATTATTGACAGCTTCGCCTGTGCCAGCGCCTGTCCTTCCGGGGCCGGCTGTTGAGAGATCTCGCGATACTAGTGAAGGTTCCATGCAAGAGTATGTTGGGACAGAGCCCTGGGCACGTTCCGTTTGCGACCGAAAGTTCAGGGCTTCTTGGCGACCTCGATCTGCCTGTCGCTTTTCTTCCACCATCTGTTCAGCCGCGACTGGTGAAGGAGGCGGAGAACCGGGCGGACATGGCGATGACCGGAGAAATTATCGAAGCACTGCGCCCAGTGCCGGCATGACTGTAGCAGTGCAATTTGACGAGACGGGCGACCCGCAGCCACCCAAGGGCCCTCTTGGGGGACCTGGGGGCGGAGCTGGCCCAGGCGAAGATGGCGGTGGAGGACCGAATGGTAACCATTCAATACCAGTCAAACGGGCGCGAATTTGAGAAGCTTTGGAAACAATTACAGAGCTAAAGCTACTAGACATCCCAAGCGCCCAGACACTACGTGAATGGAAGCAACATTGCATCAGAGCAGTAGCCGGGTCGTGGCATGATGTCAAGGCGGCGCAAACGTGGATCATTTAAGCAATGGAGCACGAGGTACCGAGGGAGAGCGAGCCTTCGAGACTTCGGAGCGACGATGCGCCTTGATATGATGATCGCCACAAATCCATTCGAACAGTTGGCCGAGATGAAGCGCATTTGCAAGCTGTCAGCCGCAATCAGCCGCAAGTCAACCGCATGGGGCACCCTTGCCAGATTGAGGGGCGTCATCTTACGGGCCGAGAGATGTTCGCGCTATATGTTGTTGGTGCTCTGTCAGGTCCGAGAACGGACAGCGCTGGATATGTGGCGATCTTTTTAAATGCAACGGTTGACCGACAGAAGCCCAACCAGGATGTGCATCATTTCTGCAGCGAATGGAATGGAGAGGTACCAAGAATTTATGGCGCCAGGGAACCGCCGGATGAAATGAAGGCCTTAAAACATGCGCATTTTTATAAACAGAACAGGTTCCGAGGCTTGACTATGCAATGCAATGGTACGAGATGCCGACGGGCCCTCCAGGTGCAGGGGCGAGCTCGTATCAATGGCTTCTATACCAGGTTGAGTAGCCTATGATGCGCGACCCAGAAAAGTTTGCATTTTCTCAGCATGAATCAACCCTCAATTCGAGGAGTAGGCAGGCTCGCCATGCAGGAAGAATGAGCGATGGCGCCGGCGGTGGGCGACGGGCCTCCGCTGCGGCAGCAACAACACGCAGATTGGGATTCCCTAGAGATAAGACAGCAAGCGGACGGTCGAAGGACGAGACGCATTGCAAATTCGCGAAGCAAGGAAAGAACTGTCCCGAAACGGGGCAAGGTTGCCCCTGTAATCATAAGAAGCTTAAGACACTTGCCGCACCGGCCCAGCCGGGAGCGGGCAATGATCAGAGGGCGGCCGGCGGAAACAACGACCGCAGAGGTAGGAGCGAGAGATCGGGAAGCCAGGGTCCAAAAGGTAAGGACAGATCTTGCTCCTCGACCCCGTCGAATAAGTTTGGCAACTCGAACGCGACGCAGTCGCGGACGAGAAGTCAATCGGGGACCTCGCAAGAACGTCGGAGTAAGGTGGCGTGCTACGCATACTCGCCCGATCCCCGCAATTGCAAGGGCCCCCAGAGCAGATGTTACAAGCCGCGCAGAGGCTTGACTACGGCCGAGATGAGCAAGCGGGACATATACGAAGAGGCACAACTAACGGCTGGCATGTGTTTGGGCCACCAGAGAACCACCCGGCAAGCTGACCCCGCCGCCGCTAATGCCAGCGATGCGGTGCCGGAAGATACCCCAAGAAACCGCGAGTCGAGTAAAGGTTGTGATAAGCAGGAAAGTAAGGGCAAAATAAGAGGATATATAAACCGTGCACATTGTCCACCGAAACAGGAGCCTGCTCGCGTGGCAAGGACTGCTGGTTTGCGAAGAACACACCAAACCATCCGCGACGATGGTAGGGCACTGGCGCATTGTGGGCCATCGCCAACATGTTCCTCACGTATATCGTCCTTTTCATGATAATGCTTGCTCGCGCCATATACAAGTTATCGCGGCGCCCGAATCGGGTTCGCCGACAGGGGTGGTGCAGGCATAGGCCCCCTGGCACAGCCCGCAGAGCCCTTCTCGCGCGCCTTGCCCCACTGGCAAAGGGGCCTCGTGGTCTCCAAAATAATTCGAACGATCATCCGCTGATGGTTGAATCATATAGTGCATGTTCTAGAATTTCTCACACTTTGCCCGAGGACGCCGTTCCCGCTTCCGAGGCAGAAATGTTCCCAGCCCTTCTACGGCTGGGTATTCGTTTTGAATAGAGCAGTGTGGTCGCCCTGGCATCCTTTTCCTTCTCCTCCCCCCTCCCCCCTCCTCCTCTCTTGTTTCCTGCGTTCTCCTCTCCTCTTCTCTCGTGCCGTCGGGCTGCGATCTGCGCAACTGTCGCCACTTTCGTGGGCTCCTGGAGGCCCGGCGGAGGTGCGTCCAGCGCGGATCACCTCAGGACCTCGCGGCGCCCTGGGGGGCTGCGATCTGCGCAACTGTCGCCACTTCCGCCGGCTCCTGGGTTGCCCAGTGGAGGTGCGTCCAATGCGGATCACCTCGGGACTTCGCGGTGACTTGGGGGCTGCGATCTGCCCAGCTGTCGCCGCTTTCGCGGGCTCCTGGGAGGCCCGGCGGAGGAGCGTCCAATGCGGATCACCTCGTGACCTCGCGGTGCCCTGGGGGGCTGCGACATGCGCAACCGTCGCCATTTTCGTTAGCTCCTGGGAGGCCCAGCGGAGGTGCGTCCAACGCGGATCACCTCGGGACCTCGCGGCGCCCTGGGGGGCTGCGATCTGCGCAGCTGTCGCCACTTTCGCCGGCTCCTGGGAGGCCCAGCGGAGTCGGGAGCCTCGAGACGGGGGTCAGTGCAGACGGGGGTCAGCCAGGGCGCCGGATCTTGCAGGATCCTGCGAAGACCCCCTCTGGCTGACCCGGGTTTGGGAGCCGCTCGTGGCCGCGAGGCGGCCGCACATATTGGCTGACCCGGGTTTGCGAAGACCTGCGTTGCAGTTTTTTTTCCTGCATTGCAGTTTTGGTTTCCTGCTGACCCGGGTCTGGATTGACCCGGGTCAGAAGATCCCCGACGGAGGTGCGTCCAACGCGGATCACCTCGAGACCTCGCGGTGCCCTGGGGGGCTGCGATCTGCGCAACAGTGCCGCCACTTTCGCGGGCTCTTGGGAGGCCCAGCGCAACTGTGTCGCCACTTTCGTGGGCTCCTGGGAGGCCCAGCGGAGGTGCGTCCAACGCGGATCACCTCGAGACCTCGCGGTGCCCTGGGGGGCGGCGCGATCTGCAAAACTGTCGCCACTTGCCGTGGGCTCTTGGGAGGCCCAGCAGAGGTGCGTCCAACGCGTCGCCGCTGCTTTTCTTGCTGCGCTCTTCTGATTTCACTAGTGGGTGCTCTTCTTCCTCGCTGCGTTTTTTGGGGTTTCTTTCAGCATGCCCGTCAGCATTGAGCGGTCCTGAGTGCAATCACCGCATGCATAGAAAGGTTTGGGTACGTCGCGGGGTAATTCCGAGGAAGCCGTTCCCGCATCCGAGGCAGAACACGAACGTAAGGAGAATTTGAGTACAGTTGTCGCTATCCTCGTTCAACTGCATCCTCTTCCAAGGGAAGCCATCGCATTGTTTTGCGACGAACCCCGCAAGACAAGTTGCGTCAGGTACGCGCAAGCGGCTCGACACGGACTCAGTGTCCAGCGTCACCCCCCCCGACTCGGGAACCCACCGTCGCTCGAAGGAAGGTGCGTCGGACGTCGCCACAGCCCGAAAGAACTGCCTTCGAGTATTGACGATAGTTGGACGTTTCCAGAACAAGAGTACCGACGAATACAAACCGAGCGGAAAGCATCGTTGGAAGATGCTCAGGTTAGGGCATCTGGTTTAACTAATGAAGTTTGGCAGGTTTGGTTAGAGTCTGAGGGAAAGGAAAATGTTGTCCCGGGCGGCACAGCCGCCGCGGGGCGTAGAGTGAAAGTGCCTGTGCACCTCGAAGCGCTTCGGTTCATAGTCGGTACGTGCTGTGGACACAACCTTATTGCTGAGAGGTTTATTCGGGCTGCAGGGGCAATTGGTATGATAAAACGACTTGAAGATGAACGTTGCCGGAGGATCTCCACGTCGCATGCCCTTAAATCAGGGGTGGGAACTTCGAAGCGTTGGTCATGCCGGAAACACTGGCAGTGATCTCAGTAGGAGAGCGGTGCATGGATCACGGCTTTAGTTTCGTTTCGCCAGCCGGCCAGCGGTCCAAATTTCTGCTGCCTACCGGTCAGAGAGTAGATTTGATTGTTGAGGGCAAGATGCCATACTTGACCCTGTCTGGCATAGAGGTGCTGGGTCAGTGGATGCGCGCGGTCGCCGCCAGGAAACTTGCGGTTCCCGAGCGGTGGTGCTGCGTGACGTCAGGCGCCCAGACATTTCTGGAGGATGTGGAATCTGCGGAAGGTATTCCGCCCCACTCAATTCAGCGTCGCGTAGCAATAGACCTGCACACACATGAGATGATTGGCAACCGTGGCTACGCGGATGGCATGCCAGCTCCAGCTGACTGCCCTTTTCCATCCAGCCTAGACTGCATGGATACCGTTATTTTTTGTTATATTACTCGCCTCAGACTTGCTCGTGAGTATGGGTGGAGCAAGAGACCCACTGGCGTCATGAGCTTGGCAAGTCCCCCAAATGCCGATCATCGCGATTCAGTCGGTAGCACTGCGCCAAGACACGGCCTAGCCGATGGTTGCGAGAAGCGCTTCCAAAACTGCTAAGGACAGCCTCCCAAGTTGCGACGGAGAACTATAATAGCTGCTAGGCGGCGAAAGGGAAGTTGCTAAGAAACGTCGGGAAGCTGCTGGTGCCTTCAAAACTGCCAAGGATTGTATCACAAGCTGCTAAGAAGCGCCTTGGGAGAGGACACGGCGCGCCCGACGAAAGACCAGGGACAGCTTCCAAAGCTGGTAGGGCTAGGGGTTTCCAAGGAACGCCTCGCACTGCTTCTAAGGAAGGCCTTGCAAGCGTCCAAGGGGCGCCCTTTCAAGCTATTAAATGGCGACCGAACCGGCTGCCAAGGAGCGCGCTGACAAGTGGCGAAGGAAAGCTTGGGAAAGCTACTAAGGGATGACGTTCGCGCTGTTACGGGGCACCTTGCACGCTGTTATCCAGCGCGTTACAAGCTGGTAAGGGGCGCCTTGAAAGCTGCTAAGAGACGCGCTGCATGCTGCTATGAAACGCCCTAAAATCAGCTGGGGAACGCCTGCAAAGCTGTCGCGGAGCGCCTTCAAAGCTGTTCAGGAGCCTGTTAAACATTGCAAAGGAGAGTTTGAACTAGCTGAGCGGAGGACCCGACCATATGCAGCTGCGAGCGCCGCGAGAGAGATGAGGCGGGGGAGGGGGGGGGCGCGGTGTCCAAAACCTTGTGCCGTATGCCGCGGGGAATGCCAGCGACCTCGCGCATCCGCCTCCTCATTCGAAATGAGTCGCGGAGACGCGCGTAAACCGTGCCAGTGGGACCTTCGGTGGAGCTTCTTATGGGGCCACGAACCGTGCGTGGAGTGCCGACTTCAGACGCGGGGACGCGTCTGAGAATTCCCGGTGGGCCCTTCGGTGGAGCCCCCGATGGGGCCACGAACCGTGTGAAGCGTGTGTTGATATGACGCGCGGGGACGCATGTAAATTTGTCTGCCTCTGGGGCCCCCGGTGGGGATCCGTACGGGGCCACTTTCCGTGTGACGGGGATGACGAAATGAGTCGCGGGGACGCACGTAAAGCCTGCCGCCGACGCCTTCGGTGGAGTTCCCTGTGAGAACCATGAACCGTGTGAGGGGTGTGCCGAAATAGGTCGCGGGGACGCGCGTGTACCTTGCGATTGGGGCTTTCGGTGGAGTTACCTATTGGGCCACGAACCGTGTGTCGTTGGAACGCATGTAAATTGTGCCACAGGGGCATTAGTTGGAACCCCCCATGGGTCCGCGAACCGTGTGGCACGTGTGCCGAAAAAGAGTCGCGGGGACGCATGTCAGTTTTGCCGCTGGGGCCTTCGGTGGAGCTCCCTATGTGGCCACGAACCGTATGAGGGGGGTGTCGAAATAGGTCGCGGGGATGTCTCCCGGTGGAGCTCTCTACGGGGCCACCTTGTGATGGGCGCACTGACGCGGGAACGCATGTTAACCCTTCCACAGGGCGTTCGGTGGAGTTCCGTATGGTGTCACGAACCGTGTGAGGGGTGTGCCGCCAGGCCTTTCGATGGAGTTCACATGGGGCCACGAAGTTTGTGAGGGTTGGCCGAAATGGAGGCTGCGCTGTGACGCGAACCCTGGCAGTGGGGCCTTCGATACAGCTTCCCGTGGAGCCACGTGACGATGGTGGTGATGGTGACGGCGATATTGGACGATAGGAACGTGCGGAGGGCAGATGGCAGAGACAGGCATGGGAAGAGGGAGGGGGAGAGGAGAGGAGAGGAGAACGCGGGTCGCTGTCTTTTCAAAACGAGGACCCAACACCACAGGATGGTTGGAACAAATGGTAATAAAGTTCCGAAAACTCCACGATCTTCACCGCGAGTCACCGGGAAATTGGGTTTACCTGCTGGGAACGGATCTTCTTCTATAGGCGACACGCGCGGCCACCGCAGGAGGAGCAGGCCCCGCGGGAGGAAGCCCCGAGGGCTGGCAGGTGGCCTCCTGGCGCACCTCCTGGCCGCCTGGGCCCCTCTGGTTTTCGCCGATCTGAATTTTCCCTTCCGCGGCCCTGAGGTCCCAACCGCTTCCCCGGGGGCGATCTTCCGGCCCGGGGCCGGGCAACGGCCCCCGCGGGGCCCGAGATCGGGGCCCAGAGCGCAGGTCCCGCACCCTGCCCGGGGGCCATCTCTTCAGCCCGGACCCAGTTCCGAGGGCCCGGAAATGCGCGCCGATGGTGCACAAGTCGTCTCCTCGGAGGTTTGGGGGTCGTCCTGACGCATCTCCTCGCAGCGCCAACCTCCCGCAGCCTCCGTGGCCCGCGGCGCGGCCACCTTGTCGAGTATGAGATCAGTGGCAGAGCTGATTTCACCCCAATCTTAGAATTTCCGTCGAAGTTGCGAGACATACGTAGAATGGTTGTCGAATCTGCGACTACGAAGACGATTCGCATCTGTTCTAGATTTGACCTAGCACACAGACACACATGCGCACGCACACACACACACACACATACACACACACACACACACACACACACACACACACACGCACACACTGACACACACGCGAGCACACACTTATACACACACGGAATTGCACACGCACGCACACAGTCTTGCACACGCTCACACGTACACTTACACCTACACTTACACCCACATTTCCATTTACATTTTCATGTGCATGTACACTTACACTTACACACATCAGCACACGCTTACACTCTTATACTCTTATACACACACACACACACACTTATGCACTTACGAAAGAGCGTGTTCTACCGCTGCTGGCGGAAAACCGGGGGGGGTCACTACCGGTTCGAACCCCCCCCCCCCTCCGGAAAACCGGGGGGGGTCACTACAGGTTCGAACCCCTCCCCCCCCCCCAGTTCATCATGAAAGGGGGGGGGTCACTACCGGTTCGAACCCCCCCCCCCTCGAAAACCGAGTGGCGGTGCGGACAGTGGTGGGGACGGTGTTGGTGGGGACAGTGGTGAGGGGACAGCGGGACAGTGGTGGGGACAGTGGGACAGTGGGACAGTGGTGGGGACGGTAGTGGTGGGGACAGTGGTGGGGACAATGGTGGGAACAGGGGGGACAGTGGACAGTGGTGGGGACGGTGGTGGTGGGGACAGTGGTGTGGGCACAGTGGGAATGAGGTGGAAACAGTGGGACAGTGGAGGGTACAATGGTGGTGGGGACAGTGGTGAAGGCGGTGGCGAGGACGGCGGTGGGACAATGGGACAGAGGTACAGTGGGGACAGTGGTGGGGACAGTGGGGACAGTGGTGGGAACAGTGGGACAGCTCAGTGGGACAGCGGCGGAGTCAGTGGGACAGTGGGGACAGTGGGGATAGTCGGGCAGTGGTTGGGGCCGTGGAGACAGTGGGGAGAGTGGAACCGTGGTGGGAACAGTGGTGGGGACAGTGGGGACAGTGCGACAGTGGTGGGGGCACTGGTGGGGACACAGTGGGGACAGTGGTGGTGAGGACAGTGGTGCTGGGAACAACAGTGGGGGATGTGATGCGGACGGTGGTAGGGACCGGGAGTCGTTTGCTGGCGGTGAGTGGGGGGGGTGGGGAGGGGTTCGAACCGGTAGTGATCCCCCTCCGGTTTTCGAGGGGGGGGGGGTTCCGGTTTTTCGGGTTCGGTAGTGACCCCCCCGGTTTTCGAGGGGGAGGCGGGGGGGGAGGGGGGGGGGGTTAGGGGAGGGGGGGGGTTTTGCCGGGGGAAGGGGTGGGGGGGGGGGAGGGGTTCCAGCAGGGGGGGGGGATTTTCGGAGGGGGGGGGGGGCGACCCCCGGGTTCCGGAGGAAAAGGTCGGCAATTTTCCGCAGTAAAGCAGCGGTGGATCACGCTCTCTCGCACTTGCACACATCAACTTACACACATTTGCACATGTGTACACACTTACACTCATACACGCTCACTGACACACACTTACACACTTACACACACTTGCAAACACTTGCAAGCACATACGCACGCACACACGCACATACACACAAACACACTAGAGGATCAAATCAATTCTGCAATCAATCTCCTTCTCGACCCTTGGCGATGGAGCCCAGCGGCCTGGTGCGGTCCTCCGCTGCCCCGGAGGGGCACGCCGAGGCGGCCGCGGCCGCCGTGGGGCTCGCCGCCGCCGCCGCCCCAGCCGCCGCCGAGGCGGCCGTCGCCTCAGAGGAGGAGGAGGAGAAGGATGCTGCGCTGGCCGCCGCAGGGCGGGCCGCCCCAGAGGCGGCCGCTGCGGCCGCCGCCGCTCAGGAGGTGGCCGCCCCGGAAATGGCCTCCCCGGTCGCCGCGGAGGAGGCCGCGCCAACCGCCGCGGGGCAGGCTGCGCCGGCCGCCGCCGACGTCGCGGAGGTGCGCGACGAGGCGGCGGAGCCAGGCTGCCTCGATCTGCGGGCCTTCCCGCGCTTCGCGCCCTTGCTGGCCAGCACCCAGGAGACCCGCGTGCCGGGCCGCGGTCGGGTGGTTCGTAGCTTTCCAGTCTCCCCAGACACGCCGATATGGTTTGCGTTTCAATTCGCGATTTTAGCATCAATTTGTGCCCGCGGGGCCATCTCATTGGGCCCCAGGGCCATCAAAATCAGCTCGGGGGCAAATAACTACCTCCGGGACAGGACGCGGCTTTTGGGCCGCGCAGTCAAAATATCATCTCGGCGGATGTCTGGGGAAGTGTTCGTAGGTTTGTGGGGGAGGTTCGCCTCGGAATGCTTTGTGGTGAGGGTTGGCTGCAGGTCGGGGTAAGGTCAACTGTGGTCTCGGAAGGGCCAGGGCCAGGGTTTGCTCTGACGTTTTCGTCGGTCCCTGAAGGATTTCTTGCATCGGATGCATTCCAGCAGATGCGCATCTCCACAGTAGAGACGCTCACGGCGATGTGGGAAACGGGGATGTATGCTTCGGTATTGTAAGGATGGTTCGTGGCCGAACCGATTGCAGGAAAGCGTGGTTCGCGGTTTCCACCAGCTTATCCGTGCCGTCTTATCTCGGTGTTTTCGCGTGTTTGAAATGTAGGACCGTGTGGTCCACGATTTTCTACCATTCGTTCTGCGCGAGTTCGGCCCCGCAAAGACCCGATTCCCAACTCCGCCGGTAACCAACACTGCTACTAGCGTGGCCTTTGCTCCGGGATTAGTCCAGGGGTGCCCGATCATCGTCCCGAACGGCCGCTTAATTTGTCCCTACCCTCGTGTCGTCAGAGCAGATGCGATTGACGATTTCTGAAGAATGACTTGCCGCGTCCACGACAGAAAACTAGGATCAGCTCATAACTCACAATGAAAGACCGGTCCCTGGGGAGCGGTCGAGACCTTTGGCGGTTCATTTCACGGGCGCAAGCCATTTCCGTATCCGCGGCCTCACGGGTCGGGCCCTTGGATTGCGACTTCGCGGATACGGGCCGTTTTCTCGCGGATGCCCCGCCCAGAGGGTAGTCGTGCGACCGCAACCGCGGGATCGCGCCCGGGAATCCACACCGTGAGGACGTGCATACGGATTCTTTGTTCGCAGGCCTCGAGTTTTGGTGGGGCGATGAATGGCAGGGTGACGAAAGGTGCACCTTTTTGTGCCCTAAACGAACGAGCCTTGAAGGGGCCCCCTTGGGCCCCAAAGGGGCATGAAAGGTGCACGATTCTGCTTTCGACACTTCGCCTTTTCATTTATTAACAGCCGATCGTCGCCACAGCTGGATCCGCCTCGAAATCCGATGTCAGAGTGCACCCCAGAGAGGTCTTGGGAGTACGTAGCGGTATCGGTATCTGGTTCTCTCCCCAAAGTTGTCGGGGGTGGTCAGGTTCGAGGATCAAGACCTTGAGACCATCTTTTGATTCGTGCATGGCCTACCGAGGTCTCCATGGGGCATCCGGGAAACTCTTCGGAATCCCTCTGAAGGCCTTGGGGGGTCCCGCCCTGCCAGGAGTCCCGGCCTCTGAAGGCCTTTCGGGGTCCCGGTGGCCTTTAGGCCTCTGAAGGCCTTTGGGCCTGCTCGCGCAGCCGCCGAGGGGGGCCCGGGCCCCGCCTTTCCGCCGAGGGGGGCCCGGGGGCCGGGCAAATAAGTGGCACGTAAGTTCTTGCCGGAGGTGCTCTCGTGAGCGAGCCTCCACTCGCGATGCCCGGCGGCGGAGCTCACCGCCGTGGCTTCTCAGAAGTTTCAATGTTGCAAGACACGCAGTTGATGCCATACCAATCATTGAGAATATGCATGATGCAGAGTGGCGCTGCAGCGAAGAACATTTTGATGATACAGATCGACGTGAAACAAATGGTCTAGCCTAGTTCTGAGTTGCAAGGTGTAGTTCTGGTGGGCGTACAGAGTTTTACCTGCACAATGTCTACGGAAGGGCGGGGTCTCAATAGTTTGTTCGACGTTAACTTGCTGCTGGTATAACCTGATCGCAGTCGGAGTTGACATGATCTCATTCGAAATTTAGTGTAGTGACTGTGAGCAATCGACTACCAGTCCAGATCGATGGCTGATCGGTCACGATCCCATGTCCGATCTTGTTTGTGGGGCTAGAAGTGACGGCAAATGTGTTCGTGGAGCCGCGGATATTCGCGGGCACGATCAGCCGAGGGGTGCACAGGCTAGAGCGAGATATCGATAATGCAACGAAGTCGATGCACACTGATTGGTAGAAGTGTCGAGTCGACGTTCGAGGATTCGGTACGGCTTCTCTGTGGTGTCCGAGGAGCGCTCTAGAAAATGATAGCGACTGTACCGACGCCGACGATTGGGTGCGATCGCGATCGTGGGCCCCCAGATCAAGCACGTCGTGGATCGTTTGGACGGTACTTTTTCGGGATCTCTTTGTCCAGGTGCACTTGCGATGCTTGAGAGTCCACAGAGTGCGTCCGTGGTCAACCACCCTGCCAGGCCCTGGTCGCGACGCGCAGACGCATTCGGTTTATTTCAGTCTGAACCTGCTGTCAATGATGAGCTCTCGTCGCAAGGATACCTTGCATCCGTCGGTGGTGCGCATCCTTGGCACGTCTTCGGCTTCGTCGGCCCAAGGGTACCCATCCCGATGCGTCCTTACGCGCGGCGGGCAAGGACTCTGCCTGGCTTGACGGTCGGCGTGTTTTTAGTTTGGCGCGATCAAGTGTCTTGCATCTAAGTGCTTCGCCGATTTTGACTGACATGGCAACCCCGCCATCACCCTCCCCCGCTTGGCCAGGAGTATGCCCAGCTGACAGGCTGCCGCTTTCAGTCGGACTCCCTGTGTAGCCTCAGCTCCTTCCTACTCTCCGCGGACCTGAGCACGGGGTCTGGGGAGCCCCAGTCGCAGCGGGCGGAGCTGCTCGCGGCAAAGCGAAGGGCCGCCCCGACGGTGCTGGAGTTCACTGAGCGGCTAAAGTTGGGCGAGGAGTCGAAGAAGAAACCAGCGCCCCCCCTCAGGTGGGGGGGGGATCGAACCCGCATCCCTCCTTAACTTTTAAAGGGAAAGATGGGGTGAGGTTCGAACGTGCTCCTTCCACCGTGGTGCAAGGGGGGGATTAACACCGGCCTCCCCCCTCCGGGGGTTCGAAACGATGGAGGGGTGGGGCCCTGTCTCGCGGGTGGAGGGAATCGAGCCAGGGAAGGCCCCCTCCCGCTGAATTGAAGGGGGGGGCTCGATTTTACCCCCCCTGCAGCAGCCGACGACGGCGAGCGCCGGCGCTGGCGTTGGCGCCAGCGCCGTCGGTCAGCGACGACGACGACGACGACGACAACGACGACGACGACGACGACGACGTTTGACGACAACGGTGACGACGCAGACGACGACGACGGTGCCGGCGACGACGACGACGACGACGTCGACGACGACGCCGACGCCGGCGACGACGACGAAGCCGACCACGACGAAGCCGACGACGCCGACGGCGACGACGATCGATCCTTTCCCTCGCTCCCTCGCTCTTTCTCTCTCCCTGTCGGAGCTTGCGAGCGAGCGAGCATGCGAGGACCGTGCATTTAATGTACCGCCCGCCCGACCCGACTCGCATCTTTTCACTCGCTCGCTCGATCGAGCGTGCGAGTGACCGAGCGGGCACCCGACCACCATCCATTTGACGTCCCGCCTGTCCGACCCGACACGCCCCCCTCGCTCGCGCGCTCGCTCGTTTGCCCGAGCGAGCGAGGGAGCAAGCGAACACCATGCATTGAATGTCCCTCGAACGTCCCCCCATCTGGTGCGAACCATCGGGGGGGGGGGGGGGCGTTTCCAACCCGCCACCCCTGGCAAGACGCGGGTGGCTAGTTCGACCTTCCCCTCTGCACCTCAGGGGGGTGGCCAGGGTCGAGCCCCCCCCCCGCCCTTGACGGCCGCCCTCCCCCTTCCCCGGTTCGAGCCCCCCCCTTGAAATTCAGTTGGGGGGCCGCTTCGAATCCCCCCCCCCGCTGGACAGGCCCCCGCCGCCCCCGCCCCTCCCTGGTTCCACCCCCCCTCCTTGGAGGGTGTGGGCGAGGGGGCGGTCAGAGAGGCCGGAGTTCGCGGAGGGGGGGGCAGTTCTGCAAGGGCGCTGAATGTTTTGGGCTCACCCCGCCCGCCTCCAGCGGGTAAAGGTGTTTTTGTTCGAGGTACGCGTCCACGACACACGTTGTCTCACACGCGAAATACATTATCTCACATATGGGGATCTCCGCGTCGAGTAATTGACGCTCGGGAGGAGGGGCTGATGGAGGAGCTGGAGAAGGCCTCGCGCATGGTGATGTCGGAGAGCGTCCGGAGAGGCGTCGTGGCCACGGCCCAAAACCTCTGCATGTGGCCCCCGGACCCGCCGCCCGCCAGCGTGGCCGAGGGCGACTGCTCCTACGAGGACACTTCGGCCCCGATGGACGCGATCGCGCAGCGGGCGCGGAGCTCGCAGCACAAACTTACATTCAGAGGATGGCCAGTTGGGGCAACGACAGCTGGCAGCTCGGGAAACTTTGCGTTTGGACCCCGGGATGGGTCGGGGGTGGAGTTCGAGCTGCACTTGTTTCAACTCGTCCTCCTCCGATCCACTTTCGGAGGCCCGCGCAGCTGTTGCTCGGCTGCGCCAGGCGGCCTGCCAAGCTGGGCCCTGCGCGCTAGGGAGGCGGGTCCAGCGCCCATCCCAGAAGTGCGCGCAGAGCTTCCGACAGTTTTGTGCTCAAACCTCTGGTCGACGCACGGAATTCAGGACCCCTTTGAGCGCGGGAGGGGCTCTGGTGTTCGGGCCGTTCGGCGCGGAGCGCCGTGGCCAGGAAGGCCCCTTCGTTCTTTCGTCAGCGCCCCTACTGGTAGCTGCATGCCTTGAACCGTCCCTTCTCCCTCTACAGGCGTGGAACGACGAGTCGCAGCGGGCGCGGCGCGGCGGCGCGGAGGGGCTCGAGCGGCGGGTGCTGACGGCGTCGTACCTCGTTGACTTCGCCACCCGGGCCGGCGCTCCGCTGCCGCCCGTGCCGGAGACCTTCGCCATCTCTCGGGGGTTGCCGAAGGGGTGCTCTGGGATCTCAGCCGCGGGAGGGGCAGGGCTTCGCAGAAGCACTTCCCTTCTCAGAAGGCACGGGTGCAATCCATCCATCCATATTTACATCTGTAGATATCTCTCTATATAATTATTTATTTGTATACATATATATATAGATGTATATATATATATATATATATGTATGTACGGCTGGAGGCTTCCAAGACGCAGCCTCATTCTAAGGTGCCCTCCCCCCTCCCTCCACCCTCTGTTGCACGCTGCCAGGGGCCCCCAAATCTCTTCAGGGGCAGCGTTGGGGGGTCCGAGGTTTTCTTCTTTTTGTCGGTTCTCGGCGGCTTTCCGGCCTCGGGATTCTCTCCAGCAGCTGCGCCTCGCCGGAAGCGTGTCAGGGGGGGCCCGGATCGTCCCGAACGGCACAAGCTATGACATGATAGCCAGACGACGAGGATCATTGTGTTGGACTTGGTCCACTGGTCCAGCCTGGCACGCATCGACTCACCATCGCCCGTTGATCGGCGATAGGGGCTCGATAACCCCACCCCGCCCAGGAGCGTGCGGTTTCACAATCGGCTGGCCTGTCGCCGATCTATCGGCGACGTATCGCCGATTCCAGGTCGATGCTTCCCCCCTGAGCCGGCCCCCCCTATCGTTACCCCTCAGCATCCATCAGTTCTACGCCCAGAGGTTGAGAGAACCCCCACCCTGCCAAGTCGATGAGCGAATTATCCTGTTTCGGTTCTCGAAAGGGTTTTGCGGCCGCCCTATTCTGCGCGCCTGCGCCCGCTTTGGCTGATCCTGGGTCTTGTTCATTTCAAAGGATGATTTGCTAAAGAGGATTTGATCCACCCCTGCTGTAATTACGCGCCGCTTCCAGGGCCCCGGCAGGGCCCTCTGGGCCTCGTGAGCGGTGCTCGCTCTAGTCCGAGGCGGGGATTTCAAGTTTATCCGTAACCATCGCTTGGGGAATCGGTCTCCTGGGGCATCGGCAGGTGGTGGACATGGACATGTTCGGGACTCTCGCCTCTAGTGGCCTCGAGGGCCTCCCCGGGACTCCATCGCCGCATTTTGTTCTGCCACGTACGTGTCGGCACGCTCCCGAGGACCCGTCGTTCATCCCGAACCGTCCATTGACAGCTCAGGAGCCCGGCAAGGGCCCCCACAGGCTTAAAATAGCCAAGAGTCATCTGCCTTGGGGTGATCTGCGTCCCTAGAGTCCTGGGGACACCTGGAGCCAGCGACGCCTTGGGCAGCGCCCGAGCCATGATGGTCACAGAGCTGCAGGCCCGTGCGGCGGAGTGGGAGGAGCGCCAGAACCCAGGCGGCGCGGGGCGCCACATGCTGGGAGGGCGCCAGCCGTTTTTTGCGCCAGCGATGACAAGTTTTCGCAGAAAGGGCGCGGGCCCAGGGTTCTCTGCTAGTTTTGTAAGCTGTCCCCGGTGCCATGACCGAGGTATGCCGGCGGATTCTTTCCTTGATAATTATCGAGGTCGAGGTGGGCCGGCGGATTGAAATTTGAGGATGTCTCGAGCGAAACGCTTGTTGTTTCATAATTGGTTGAGGATGCCTCGAGCGAAACACTGGTTTTGCAGAGTTAGGGGATGTCTCGAGCGGGTGCCTCGTGGGGGGCCAGAATTCAGAGGATGTCTCGGGCGAAATGCTTATTTTCACGTGCCCATGTCGGCCAGTGGGGTATCCAGCATGGTTGTCTGTCGCTGGCGCCTCAGACGACCGCATGTTGGATATCCTTCCTGGGTGGGCTGGAACCATGAGTTTTTACGTGTGCAGGCCATCAGGGGGTATCTAACATGGTGGTCCCGAGCTGGAATCATGTGTTTTCACGTGTCCAGCCCACCCAGGGGTGTATCTAACATGGTGGTCCCGAGCTGGAACCACGTGCTTCTACATGTTCAGGCCTCCCAGGAGGGGTATCTAACATGGTGGTCCTGCGCTGGAACCGTGTGTTTTCAAGTGTCCAGGACACCTAGGGGGGTATCTAACATGGTGGTCGTGTGTCCAGGCCACCCAGGGAGGTACCTAACTATTGTCCCGAACTGGAACCACGTGTTTTTATGTGTCCAGGCCGACCAGTGGGGATATCCAACATGGCGTCGGGCCCAACGCCGAATTATCAGAAAACGCACGGGGGGGCGAAAAGCGCTACCCGAACACATGTCCCAGTGATGCTTTCTTGCTCTGGACAATGCGAGGATGTCTCGAGCGGGAGCGCGAATTCAGCGTATCCAGGCCATGCAGCGGGGCATCTAACATGGTTGTCCCGAGCTGGAACCACGTGCTTTTTGATGCTCAGGCCACGCAGGGGGGTATCCAACATGATAGTCCCGAGCAGGGACCACGTGTTTTACTGTTTCCAGGCCACCCAGGGGTGTATCTAACACGGTTGCCCAGAGCTGGCACCCACGTTTTTACGTGTCCAGGCCGCCCAGGGGGGTAGCATGGCGTCGGGCCCAACGCCGAATTATGAGGAAACGCACGGAGGGCCGACAAACGCTACCCGAACACATGTCCCAATCCAGAGAAGTGTCGTTTTCTTGCTCTGAACAGGGGGTTGCGTTTTGGAAGCTTCTCTAGGGAAGACACTGCGAGGATGTCTCGAGCGGGAGCGCGAATTCAGCATATCCAGGTCACGCAGGGGGGTATCTAACATGGTTGCCCCGAGCTGTAACGACGTGTTTGTTCATGCTCAGGTCACGCAGGGAGATCTCTAACATGATTGTCCCGCCACGTGTTTTTACGTGTCCAGGCCACCCTGGCACGTCGTTTGGCGCGTCCCTTGGGACGTTCCGCGGCGCGTCCTCCTGGCATGTCCCCCTGTCAAATAGCTCTGAGGCAGCTACTATGTGCTCAGGCAGCTCGAGCTTAAGATCCAGATCAGTTCGGTCAGGACTCGGATGCAAAGGAGGACTCGATCCACAACGCTATAGAGCACAACCGCGGCATGGCACATCGCAGTTCAGCACGACGCAGCACAGCACAGCTCTCCACACGGGACTTCAACATCGATACATTCAGCATTGCATTTGACCGTCGCCTAATCAGGTGTCTTTGAAGCGTTGCCATGCCTTCCATTTCTATGTTCTTTTCCGGTTCGTGGGTCGATCATGTAGCGGACAACCATGGGGGACCCCCACACGGTGCGGTGACCACATCGTGTGGTGAGCCAGTTGGGATTTTGGGTCGCCGCGCAATTCTGGGACTCGGGTCGTTTCGGGTCGTATTCCGAGGACGTCTCGGGGACTGGGGTCTGCGAGATCCCAAAACCGTGCGGAGACGGACCGCGCGGTGAGGTCGTTTGGATTCCAAGGTCACAGCGCGGTCCGTCACCACACGATTTGGGGCCCCGAAGACATACGTGTGAATTTGCGACCACTGGTGAGCCCTACCCTTGCAGATCCGCTCGGCGCTGGGACATTGGACACCCCACTGGTGTTCTTCCTTCGGCTGCAGATATCCTTTGAATTCCTAACCCCGACTGGCGTTTCAGAAATCCCGTCTGCAGGGGTAAGATTCACACGTGGTTGCTTAGAAAAAGAAATTGTTCCGCCATCAGGGACGTCTGACCCAGAGAGGCTGGACAGCTTACTACGCGCCACCGTGGGGGATTTTATTGTCAAGCCGCCCTGGGACCGGCGTCCACGATGGCGCGGCTGCTCATCTTGTACCCTTCGTTACCCGCTGATGTTCGCCGCTGCGCGTAAGGGGATCGAGGATCGAGGATCGAGGATTTGAGACTGCTGACCCTTGGTCATCCTGGAGGCCTCTGCGGAACTCGTTGGCGGCACGCAAAATAAGGCAGGGCCAAGCCAAGGGGCGGCCCTCCGAGACGGCAGGGGGGTTACCAGAAAGGCTCTTCTGCTTCGTGCAAGGCTTCTCAGATGGCCGCCCTCTAACATAATATGTTCCGCCATCGGGGACGTCGGTCCTGGTGCGGCTGGAACGTTTTCGAGCTTGCGGAGGCACGTCGGGGCAGAAACCTTCCAGCCGCCATTGGACAGGTGTCCCCGACGGTGGGGAAGTCCATTATCTTGCACAGGGTGTCTAGAGCTCCGACCACTTTATTTACGTAATCGCTTCGCTCATTCCGCCGGCCCATGATGAGGCACCGCGGTCGATTGGGCGAGAGGTCGTCGGCAGTGCGGAGCTGCAGGGGTCGGCGCATTTTTTTTTGTCTGAGGCGTTGCGTTCGGGATGGTGGTGTTGAAGCTGCCCCCGCGAAACAGCTTCGCGTCGACCTTGTGAGGAGGTGTCGGGAGAATCGTTGTTTCCACGGGGCTTCTGGGTTGTGCCGCTCTGGGGTGTCCCTGGCGCCTTTGTGGGGGCTCGTTGCTCGTGGACGTTCATGCGGGGGCCATGAACACAGTGTAACTGTTGCGACAGGTATGCCCCTCGACGTGAGAGGGAAAAGAGAGAAAGAGAGAGAGAGAGAGTGGCGGCTCTTGGGGCCTCTTGGGGGCCTCTTGGGGCGTCCTGGAGGCCTCTTGGAGCGGAAGGCTCGGATTTTCGGTTCGTGGTCTCCATCTTGGGCTCCTTTTGGGGCCCTCTTGGGCCGTCTTGGGCGCCTTTTGGGCTGTCTTGAAGCTCTCTTGGGGCTCTCTTGGGGGCCTCTTGGGCCGTCTTGGGGTGGTCTTGGGGGTTTCTTGGGGGCCTCTTGGGCCGTCTTGGGCGTCGGAAACGCGGAAAGGACGCCAAAAACCTTCAGAAGCCCAATGGAAATCATTGAGTTTTGCCTCTTGGGGCTCCGTTTTGGAGCCTTTTGGGGTCTCTTTCGGGCCTCTTGGCGCCTCTTGGGGCCTCTTGGGGGCCTCTTGGGGGGTCCTGGAGGCCTCTTGGAGCGGCAGGCTCGGATTTTCGGTTCGTGGTCTCCATCTTGGGCCCCTCTTGGGGCCCTCTTGGGCGCCTTTTAGGCTGTCTTGGGGCCCTCTTGGGCGGTCTAAGGGCTCTCTTGGGGGCCTCTTGGGCCGTCTTGGGGTCGTCTTGGGGGCCTCTTGGGCCGCCTTGGAGTGTCGGAAACGCGAAAAGGCGAGGAAGCCAAACACTTCAAAAACCTAGGAGAATCACTGATTGTTGTATTTTTGGGCTCCGTTTTTGGAGCGTTTTGGGGTCTCTTTCGGGCCTCTTGGCGCCTCTTGGGGCCTCTTGGGGGCCTCTTGGGGCGTCCTGGAGGCCTCTTGGAGCGGAAGGCTCGGATTTTCGGTTCGTGGTCTCCATCTTGGGCCCTCTTGGGGCCCTCTTGGGCGCCTTTAGGCTGTCTTGGGGCCCTCTTGGGCGGTCTTGGGGCTCTCTTGGGGGCCTCTTGGGCCGTCTTGGGGTGGTCTTGGGGGGGGGCCTCTTGGGCCGTCTTGGAGTGTCGGAAACGCGAAAAGGCGAGGAAGCCAAAAACCTTCAGAAACCGAACGGAATCATTGAGTTTTGCCTCTTTGGGCTCCGTTTTGGAGCGTTTTGGGGTCTCTTTCGGGCCTCTTGGCGCCTCTTGGGGCCTCTTGGGGCCTCTTGGGGGCCTCTTGGGGCGTCCTGGGGGCCTCTTGGAGCGGAAGGCTCGGATTTTCGGTTCGTGGTCTCCATCTTGGGCCCCTCTTGGGGCCCTCTTGGGCGCCTTCTAGGCTGTCTTGGGGCCCTCTTGGGCGGTCTTGGGGCTCTCTTGGGGGCCTCTTGGGCCGTCTTGGGGTGGTCTTGGGGGTTTCTTGGGGGCCTCTTGGGCCGTCTTGGAGTGTCGGAAACGCGAAACGGCGAGGAAGCCAAAAATGTTCAGAAACCGAACGGACATCATTGAGTTTTGCCTCTTTGGGCTCCGTTTTGGAGCGTTTTGGGGTCTCTTTCGGGCCTCTTGGCGCCTCTTGGGGCCTCTTGGGGCCTCTTGGGGGCCTCTTGGGGCGTCCTGGGGGCCTCTTGGAGCGGAAGGCTCGGATTTTCGGTTCGTGGTCTCCATCTTGGGCCCCTCTTGGGGCCCTCTTGGGCGCCTTCTAGGCTGTCTTGGGGCCCTCTTGGGCGGTCTTGGGGCTCTCTTGGGGGCCTCTTGGGCCGTCTTGGGGTGGTCTTGGGGGGCCTCTTGGGCCGTCTTGGAGCGTCGGAAAGGCGAAATGGCGAGGAAGCCAAAAACCTCCAAAAACCAAGAGAAAATCATATATGTTTGCCTCTTGGGGCTCTCTTGGGAAGGGTCGGGGCTCTCTTGGGACGTCTTGGAGGCCTCTTGGGCCGTCTTGACGCCGTGTTGGGCGTCTTGGGCCGATCGTTCGGTGATTCGGAGCCCTCTTGGACCGTCTTGGGGGCCTCTTTTGGCCCTCTTGGCGCGCTCCAGGGGGTGTGGAAGGCCGCACCCAGGAGGGAAACCATCTCTGAGTAATAGTTCCCGGGCTGCGGTCGGGGTACTTTTCGCCGGGGGGGCCCCAGGGGCCGCCCCGCGCGCGCGAACTAGAATTATTGTTAACCAGTTACCGGAGATCTTAGCACGCCTCTGGCCCGTTGGGCCGGCGAATTCCGCGTCGCACTGCCCCCCCCCTTCCCGCCTCTCCTTCTACCCCTCCCCGGCGTTCCCTAGTGGCCCAGAGGAACCTCCGCCCAGTGCCCCCTCCGCCTCGACCACTTTATTCCGCGTCGCACCGCGCCCATCCTCCCCGCCCCCCTCCTACCCCTCTTCGGCAGCACAGTGGAACCTCCAACCGCCCCGACAACATTGTTCCTTATTCCGCGTCGCACAGCGCCCCCCCCCTCCCCGCACCCCTCCTACCCTTCCCCAGCGCTCCCCAGCGGCCCAGTGGAACCTCCGCCAAGTGCCCCCTCCGCCCCGACCATGTCATTCCGCGTCGCAACGCGCCCCCCCCCCTTCCCCGCCCCCCTCATTTCCCTCCCCTGCGTTCCCCAGCGGCCCAGTGGAACATCCGCCTAGTGCCTCTTCCGCGCACACCATTTTATCCCGCGTCGCACCGCCCTCATGCCCCCCCCCCCCCCCCCTCCTACCCCTCCCCGGCGCTCCCCAGCGGCACAGCGGAACCTCCGCCCAGTGCCCCCTCCGCCCCGACCATGTCATTCCGCGTTGCACCGCACCACCCCCTCGCACCTCTCCTCATTGTTCCCCAGTGGCCCAGCGGAACCTCCGCCCAGTGCCCCCTCCGCGCCGACCATGTTATTCCGCGTCGCGCCGCACCCCTCCCTCCCCGCCCCTCTTCTGCCTCTCTCTCTCTCCCCAGCGTTCTCCAGCGGTCCAGTGGAACCTCCGCCAAGTGTTCCCTCCGGCCCGACCACTTTTCCCGGAAAGGGCATCGGCCCAGGGTTCTCTTTTAGCTGTTTCCCTCCGGACCCGACAGGAAGAGGACCGGCGGAATTATTTGCGGTAGATAACGAGGCGGGAACAGTGCCAGCGGAATGGTGTTTGAGGATGTCCCGAGCGAGACGCTTGTTTTCAGAATTTGATGAGGATGTCTCGAGCGAAACGTCTCGTGTTATACAGTGTTTCTCTCCTGGGGACCAGAATTCAGAGGATGTCTCAGGTGAAATGCTTGTTTTACGCATGTTCTATATTGGGACATGAATTCGGGGAGCGTTTTTCGCTCCCCCCCGCCCCCTAGGAGGCCCCAGGAGGCTCGAGAAACTTGAAACCACATGGTTCCTAACGCCCCAGGGCGGGACAACCGTGAAAACACATGCGTTCCTAACGCCCCAGGGCGGGACACACGCGAAAACACACGGGTTCCTAACGTCCAGGGCGGGACAAGCGTGAAAACACATGGATTCCCAACGCCCCAGGGCGGTAGAAGTGCAATAGCACATGGGTCCTAACGCCCCAGGGCGGGACAAACGTGAAACACACATGGGTCCCGAACGCCCCAGGGCGGGACAAGCGTGAAAACACATGGTTCCCAACGCTCCAGGGCGGGAGAAGTCCAAAAGCACACGGGTCCTAATGCCCCAGGAGCCCCAGTAGGCTCCAGGATGCTTCACGAGGCCCCAGGAGGCATTGTTTTGTAATAGGATAAATGTTCGGGGTGCGCTTTTCGCCCCAGGAGGCCCCAGGATATTTTTCCCGGAAAGGGCGTGGGCCCAGGGTTCTCTTTTAGTTGGTTTACCCCCCCGCCCCCCTGCGACTTGGGCCGTCGAAATTATTTTGCGAGCGGGCACGCACGGAGTAGGGCCGGCGAAATTATTTTTGAGGATGTCTCGAGCGAAACGCTTGTTTTTCAGAATTTGTTGAGGATGTCTCGAGCGAAACGCTGGTTTTGCAGAGTTTGGGATGTCTCGAGCGAAACGCTTGGTTTCAGAATTTGTTGAGGATGTCTCGAGCGAAACGCTGGTTTTGCAGAGCTGACCGCGACACGGAAAAGCGCTCCTCGCGCAGGAATTCCGAGGATGTCTCGCGCGTGCCGCGTCCCGCACGCAGGAATTTTGATTTCTTTGGGTTTTGACAGGATTCTCAAGCGAAACGCTTGTTTTTCATAATTTGTTGAGGATGTCTCGAGCGAAACGCTGGTTTTGCAAAATTGGGGGATGTCTCGAGCGGGGGCCTCGTGGGTCAGGACTCGGATGCAAAGGAGGACTCGATCCACGACGCTATAGAGCACAACCGCGGCATGGCACATCGCAATTCAGCACGGTGCAGCACAGCACAGCCCTCGGCAGGGTACCTCAAGATCGATACACTCAGCATTGCAACTTGGCACGTTCCTTGGCACGTTCCGTGGGGCGTCCCTTGGCGAGTCCCCCTGGCACGTCGCGTGGCGCGTCCCCTGGCACATTCCGTGGCACATCCATTGGCACGTTCGAGCGAAACGCTGGTTTTGCAGAGTTTGGGATGTCTCGAGCGAAACGCTTGGTTTCAGAATTTGTTGAGGATGTCTCGAGCGAAACGCTGGTTTTGCAGAGCTGACCGCGACACGGAAAAGCGCTCCTCGCGCAGGAATTCCGAGGATGTCTCGCGCGTGCCGCGTCCCGCACGCAGGAATTTTGATTTCTTTGGGTTTTGACAGGATTCCTCAAGCGAAACGCTTGTTTTTCATAATTTGTTGAGGATGTCTCGAGCGAAACGCTGGTTTTGCAAAATTGGGGGATGTCTCGAGCGGGGGCCTCGTGGGTCAGGACTCGGATGCAAAGGAGGACTCGATCCACGACGCTATAGAGCACAACCGCGGCATGGCACATCGCAATTCAGCACGGTGCAGCACAGCACAGCCCTCGGCAGGGTACATCAAGATCGATACACTCAGCATTGCAACTTGGCACGTTCCTTGGCACGTTCCGTGGGGCGTCCCTTGGCGAGTCCCCCTGGCACGTCGCGTGGCGCGTCCCCTGGCACATTCCGTGGCACATCCATTGGCACGTTCCGTAGCGCGTCCTTTTGGCACGCCCTACGGTGCGACCCCATGGCGCGTCCCCTGGCACGTCGCCTGGCGCATCCCTTGGGACGTTTCGCGGCGCGTCCTCCTGGCATGTTCCCCTTGTCAATTAGCTCTGGGGCAGCTACCATGTGTTCAGGCAGCTCGAGCTTAAGATCCAGATCAGTTCGGTCAGGACTCGGATGCAAAGGAGGACTCGATCCACGACGCTATAGAGCGCAGTCGCGCCATGGCACATCGCAATTCAGCACGGCGCAGCACAGCACAGCCCTCGCAGGGTACATCAAGATCGATACACTCAGCATTGCAACTTGGCACGTTCCTTGGCACGTTCCGTGGGGCGTCCCTTGGCGAGTCCCCCTGGCACGTCGCGTGGCGCGTCCCCTGGCACATTCCGTGGCACATCCATTGGCACGTTCCGTAGCGCGTCCCTTTGGCACGTCCTACGGTGCGACTCCATGGCGCGTCCCCTGGCACGTCGCCTGGCGCATCCCTTGGGACGTTTCGCGGCGCGTCCTCCTGGCATGTTCCCCTGTCCATTAGCTCTGGGGCAGCTACTATGTGTTCAGGCAGCTCGAGCTTAAGGTCCAGATCAGTTCGGTCAGGACTCGGATGCAAAGGAGGACTCGATCCACGACGCTATAGAGCGCAGTCGCGCCATGGCACATCGCAATTCAGCACGGCGCAGCACAGCACAGCCCTTGGCAGGGTACATCAAGATCGATACACTCAGCATTGCATTTGCCCGTCACCCAATCAGGTGTCTTTGAAAACGCTGCCATGTGTTACAGTTCTATATTCCTTTCCGGGTTCGTGGGTCGATCATGTTTTTGTTGTGCAGGGTATGTGTGCCGGTGGCGCTTTTCACCTTCCCGCCGCCCTCCAGGAGGCCCCAGCAGGCTCGAGAAGCGTGAAAACACATCGATTCCTAACGCCTCAGGGCGGCACAAATGTGAAAACACATGGGTTCCTAACGTTCCAGGGCGGACAAGCGTGGAAGTTCCTAACGCCCCAGGGCGGGAGAAGCGTGAAAACACATGGGTTCCGAACGAACCAGGGCAGGACAAATGAGAAAACACATGGGTTCCTAACGCCCCAGGGCGGGGCCAGCCTGAAAACACATGGGTCCCCTCGCACGTCCATTGGCACGTTCCGTACTGCGTCCCCTTGGCACGTCCCGCGGTGCGTCCCCATGGCACGTCCCCTGGCACGTCGTTTGGCGCGTCCCTTGGGACGTTCCGCGGCGCGTCCTCCTGGCATGTCCCCCTGTTAAGTAGCTCTGGGGCAGCTACTATGTGCACAGGCAGCTTGAGCTTAAGATCCAGATCAGTTCGGTCAGGACTCGGATGCGAAGGAGGACTCGATCCACAACGCTATAGAGCACAACCGCGGCATGGCACATCGCAATTCAGCACGGAGCAGCACAGCACAGTTCTCGACACGGTTCATCAAGATCAATCCATTCAGCATTGTTTTTGCCCGTCGTTTCATCAGGTGTCTTTGAAGCGTTGCCATGCACGTAACGCGCCCAGGCTATTCAGTGATGTATATAACATGGCTTCCCGAGCTGGCACCACGGGTTGTTATGTGTCCAGGCCATCCAGGGGGATATCTACCATGATTGTCCCGAGCAAGGGCTACGTGTTTTATCGTTCCGTAGCGTGTCCCCTTGGCACGTCACGCGGTGCGTCCCCGTGGCACGTCCCCTGGCACGTCGCCTGGCGCGTCCCTTGGGACGTTCCGCGGCGCGTCCTCCTGGCATGTCCCCCTTGTCAATTAGCTTTGAGGCAGCTATTCTTTGCTCAGGCAGCTCGAGCTGAAGATCCAGATCAGTTCGGTCAGGACTCGGATGCGAAGGAGGACTCGATCCACAACGCTATAGAGCACAATCGTGGCATGGCACATCGCAATTCAGCACGGCGCAGCACAGCACAGCCCCCGGCACGGGCGCAGCACAGCACAGCACAGCACGGCGCAGCACAGCATCGATACATTCAGCATTGCATTTACCCGTTGCCCCATCAGGTGTTTTTGAAGCGCTGCCACGCCTTACATTTCTATATTCCTTTCTGGGTTCGTGGGTCGATCATGTTCCCGGAAAGGGCGGGGGCCCAGGGTTCTCTTTTAGTTGGTAAACCTAATCCCCCGGTGCCTGCTTGAGGGAGGCCGGCGAATTTTTTCCCTGATAAATAACGAGGTCGAAGGAGGCCGGCGAATTAAAATTTGAGGATGTCTCGAGCGAAACGCTTGTTTTTGAAATCCCGATCGATAAATCACAGGGTGCGGGCCACTTTTTCGTGTGTTGAGGATTCTCGAGCGAAACGTTGTCCGCAGTTTGCGGAAGGGTCTCGAGCAACGCTTGTGCTTTGCAGAGCCGACCGCGACGCGGAAAAGCGCCCCGCGCGAAGGAATTTCGATGATGTCTCGACTAATTCGTTTGTTTTTGTACGATTTCCTGGAATTTTGGCAGGATGTCTCGAGCGAAATGCACGACCCCACCCTAGCACGACCATACCCCAGCACGACCACACCCCAGCACGACCAGACCCCAGCACGACCCCACCCCAGCACGACCCCACCCCAGCACGACCATACCCCAGCACGACCACACCCCAGCACGACCCGACCCCAGCACGACCCTACCCCAGCAAGACCACACCCCAGCACGACCACACCCCAGCACGACCTCACCACAGCACGACCACACCCCAGCACGACCACGCCCCAGCACGACCACGCCCCAGCACGACCACGCCCCAGCACGACCACGCCCCAGCACGAGCACGACCCCCCAGCACGACCACACCCCAGCACGACCACACCCCAGCACGACCCCTCCCCAGCACGACCACACCCCAGCACGACCACACCCCAGCACGACCACACCCCAGCACGACCACACCCCAGCACGACCCCACCCCAGCACGACCCCACCCCAGCACGACCCCACCCTAGCAAGACCACACCCCAGCACGACCACACCCCAGCACGACCTCACCACAGCACGACCACACCCCAGCACGACCACGCCCCAGCACGACCACGCCCCAGCACGACCACGCCCCAGCACAACCACCCCCCAGCACGACCACCCCCCCAGCACGACCACACCCCAGCACGACCACCCCCCAGCACGACCACACCCCAGCACGACCACTCCCCAGCACGACCACACCGCCTTGGTTGAGTGGTTGCCTGTCGTCGTGGAATGTTTCGTGGGGTGTCTCGTGGAATGTTTCGCGGGGTGTCTCCTGGAATGTTTCGTGAGGTGTCTCGCGGAATGTTTCGTGAGGTGTCTCGTGGGATGTTTCGTGAGGTGTCTCGTGGGATGTTTCGTGAGGTGTTGCCCCGTTGGGTATCGTGAAAACGTGCCCATGCTCCACATGTCTATATCCCTTTCCGGGTTCGTGGGTCCATCATGTTTTTCCTGGAAAGGGCATAAGCCCTGGGTTGTCTTTTAGTAGGTTTACCCCCAGGTTTGACTTGAGGTGGGCCGGCGAATTTCTTGTGCGATGAATATCGAGGTATTTCTCGAGCGAAACGCGTATTTTCAGAATGTGTTGAGGATGTCTCGAGCGAAACGCTTGTTTTGTGTTCTAGAGTGTCCTCTCCTGGGGACCAGAATTCAGAAGATCTCTCAAGTGAAATGCTTGTTTTCACATGCCCAGGTCTTGAGGATGTCTCGAGCGAGACGCTTGGCTTCACGCCTCCAGGTTGCTCAGGCAGAGGTCTAGCATGAGGATTTGTTGAGGATGTCTCGAACCAGAGGCTCGTTTTCACGTGTCCAGGTCGCCCAGGCGGATGTCTAGCATGAGGATGTGTTGAGGAAGTCTCGATCGAGACGCTTGATTGCAAGTGTCCATGTGCCCAGGCGGATGCCTAGCATGAGGATGTGTTGAGAATATTTTGAGGGATACGCTTGTTTTCACGTGTCCAGGTGGCCCAGGCGGATGTCTAACATGAAGATGTGTTGAGGATGTCTCGAGCGAGACGTTTGCTTTCACGTGTACAGGTCGCCCAGGCGGACGTCTAGCATGAGAATGTGTTGAGGACGTGTTGAGCGAAACGCTTTTTTTCACGTGCCCAGGTCACCCAGGCGGACGTCTCACATGAAGATGTGTTGAGGATGTCTCGAGCGAACCACTTGTTTTCACGTGTTCAGGTCGCCCAGGCGGATGTCTAGCATGAGAATGTGTTGAGGACGTGTTGAGCGAAACGCTTGTTTTCACGTGTCCAGGTCGCTCAGGCGGATGTCTAGCATGAGGATGTTGACAGGATGTCTCGAGCGAAACGCTTGTCCCCAGCACGTTCCGTAGCGCGTCCCCTTGGCATGTCCCGCGGTGCGTCCCCATGGCACGTCCCCTGGCACGTCGCTTGGCGCGTCCCTTGGGACGTTCCGCGGCGCGTTCTCCTGGCATGTCCCCCTGTCAATTAGCTCTGGGGCAGCTACTATGTGCACAGGCAGCTCGAGCTTAAGATCCAGATCAGTTCGGTCAGGACTCGGATGCAAAGGAAGACTCGATCCACATCGCTATAGAGCACAATCGCGGCGTGGCACATGGGAATTCAGCACGGTGCAGCACAGCACAGACTTCGGCACGGTACATCAAGATCATTACATTCAGCGTTGCAACCTGGCACGCTTTTTGGAACTTTCCGTGGGGCGTCACGTCGCGCGGCGCGTCCCCTGTCACGTCCCGTGGCATTTCCATTGGCACGTTCCGTAGCGCGTCCCTTTGGCACGTCCCGCGGTGCGACCCCATGGCACGTCCCTTGGCACGTCGTTTGGCGCGTCCCTTGGGAACTTCCGCGGCGCGTCCTCCTGGCAGATTCCCTTGTCAATTAGCTCTGGGGCAGCTACTATGTGTTCAGGCAGCTCGAGCTTAAGATCAAGATCAGTTCGGTCAGGACTCGGATGCAAAGGAAGACTCGATTCACAACGCTATAGAGCACATCCGCGGCATGGCATATCGCAATTCAGCACGGAGCAGCACTGCACAGCTTTCGGCACGGTGCATCAAGATCGATACACTCCGCATTGCATTTGCCCGTCACCCAATCAGGTGACTTTGAACACGCTGTCATGTCTTACATTTCTATAATCCTTTCTGGGTTCGTAGGTCGATCATGTTTTTCCGGAAAGGGCATAAGCCCAGGATTTTTTTTCCCGGAAAGGGCGTGGGCCCAGGGTTCTCTTTTAGTTGGTTAACCCCCCGGCCCCCCTGCGACTTGGGCCGGCGAAATTATTTTGCGAGCGGGCACGCACGGAGTAGGGCCGGCGAAATTAGTTTTGAGGATGTTTCGAGCGAAACGCTTGTTTTTCAGAATTTGTTGAGGATGTCTCGAGCGAGACGCTGGTTTTGCAGAGTTGGGGATGTCTCGAGCGAAACGCTTGGTTTCAGAATTTGTTGAGGATGTCTCGAGCGACACGCTGGTTTTGCAGAGCCGACCGCGACACGGAAAAGCGCCCCTCGCGCAGGAATTCCAAGGATGTCTCGCGCGTGCCGCGTCCCGCGCGCGGGTATTTGGATTTCTTGGGATTTTGACAGGATGTCTCGAGCGAAACGCTTGTTTTTCATAATTTGTTGAGGATGTCTCGAGCGAAACGCTGGTTTTGCAAAATTGGAGGATGTCTCGAGCGGTGGCCTCGTGGGGGGCCAGAATTCAAAGGATGTCTCAGGCGAAATGCTTGTTTTCACGTCCCGCTCGCAGGAATTCCGAGGATGTCTCGCGCGTGCAGCGTCCCGCGCGTAGGAATTCAGATGATTTTGACAGGATGTCTCGAGCGAAACGCTTGTCCCCAGCACGTTCCGTAGCGCGTCCCCTTGGCAGGTCCCGCGATGCGTCCCCATGGCACGTCCCTTGGCACGTCGCTTGGCGCGTCCCTTGAGACGTTCTGCGTCGCGTCCTCCTGGCATGTTCCCCTGTCCATTAGCTCTGGGGCAGCTACTATGTGTTCAGGCAGCTCGAGCTTAAGATCCAGATCAGTTCGGTCAGGACTCGGATGCAAAGGAGGACTCGATCCACGAGGCTATAGAGCACAATCGCGCCATGGCACATCGCAATTCAGCACGGCGCAGCACAGCACTGATTTCGGCACGGTACATCAAGGTCGATGCACTCAGCATTGCAACTTGGCACGTTCCTTGGCACGTTCCGTGGGGCGTCCTTTGGCGAGTCCCCCTGGCACGTCGCGTCGCGCGTCCCCTGGCACATCCCGTGGCACATCCATTGGCACGTTCCGTAGCGCGTCCCCTTGGCACGTCCCGCGGTGCGACCCCATGGCACGTCCCCTGGCACGTCGCCTGGCGCATCCCTTGGGACGTTTCGCGGCGCGTCCTCCTGGCATGTTCCCCTGTCCATTAGCTCTGGGGCAGCTACTATGTGTTCAGGCAGCTCGAGCTTAAGATCCAGATCAGTTCGGTCAGGACTCGGATGCAAAGGAGGACTCGATCCACGAGGCTATAGAGCACAGTCGCGCCATGGCACATCGCAATTCAGCACGGCGCAGCACAGCACAGCCCTCGGCAGGGTACATCAAGATCGATACCTTCAGTATTGCATTTGCCCGTCACCCAATCAGGTGTCTTTGAAAACGCTGCCATGTGTTACAGTTCTACATTCCTTTCCGGGTTCGTGGGTCGATCATGTTCCCGGAAATGGCGTAGGCCCAGGGTTCTCTTTTAGTAGGTTTACCCCCGGGTCTGACGGGAAGAGGGCCGGCGAAGTTCTTTTGCGATGAAGAACGAGTGGGAAGAGGGCCGGCGAATTAAAATTTCAGGATGTCCCTAGCGAAACGTTTGTTTTTCAGAATTTGTTGAGGATGTCTCGAGCGAAACGCTTGTTTTGTGTTATAGCTTGTCCTCTCCTGGGGACCAGAATTTTCGAGGATCTCTCAAGTGAAATGTTGGTTTCACGTGCCCAGGTCTTGAGGATCTCTCGAGCGAGGCGATTGGTTTAACGCGTCCTCGTCGCCCAGGCGGATGTCTAGAATGAGGAGGTGTTGAGGAAGTCTCGATCGAGATGCTTGTTTGCACGTGTCCAGGTTGCCCAGGCGGATGCCTAGCATGAGGATGTGTTGAGAATGTCTCGAGAGGCACGCTTGTTTCACGTGTCCAGGTCGCCCAGGCGGATGTCTAACATGAAGATGTGTTGAGGATGTATCGAGCGAGACGTTTGTTTTCACGTGTACAGGTCGCCCAGGCGGATGTCTAGAATGAGGAGGTGTTGAAAACGTCTCAAGCGAAACGCTTGTTTTCACGTGCCCAGGTCACCCAGGCGGACGTCTCGCATGAAGATGTGTTGAGGATGTCTCGAGCGAACCACTTGTTTTCACGTGTCCAGGTCGCCCATGCGGATGTCTAGCATGAGAATGTGTGGAGGATGTGTTGAGCGAAACGCTTGTTTTCACGTGTCCAGGTCGCTCAGGCGGATATCTAGAATGAGGATTTTGACAGGATGTCTCGAGCGAAACGCTTGTCCCCAGCACGTTCCGTAGCGCGTCCCCACGGCACGTCCCCCGGTGCGTCCCCATGGCACGTCCCCTGGCACGTCGCTTGGCGCGTCCCTTGGGACGTTCCGCGGCGCGTCTTCCTGGCATGTCCCCCTGTCAATGAGCTTTGCGGCAGTTATTATGTGTTCAGGCAGCTCGAGCTTAAGATCCAGATCATTTCGGTCAGGACTCGGATGCAAAGGAGGACTCGATCCACGACGCTATAGATCACAACCGCGGCATGGCACATCGCAATTCAGCACGGTGCAGCACAGCACAGACTTCGGCACGGTACATCAAGATCGATACAATCAGCACTGCAACTCGGCACGTTCCTTGGCATGTTCCGTGGGGCGTCCTTTGGCGAGTCCCCCTGGCACGTCCTAAGGTGCGATCCCGTGGCACGTCCCCTGGCACGTCGCCTGGCGCGTCCCTGGGGACGTTTCGCGGCGCGTCCTCCTAGCATGTCCCTCTGTCAATTAGCTCTGGGGCAGCTACTATGTGTTCAGGCAGCTCGAGCTTAAGATCCAGATCAGTTCGGTCAGGACTCGGATGCAAAGGAGGACTCGATCCACGAGGCTATAGAGCACAGTCGCGCCATGGCACATCGCAATTCAGCACGGCGCAGCACAGCACAGCCCTCGGCAGGGTACATCAAGATCGAGACAATCAGCATTGCATTTGCCTGTCACCCAATCAGGTGTCTTTGAAAACGCTGCCATGCGTTACATGTCTATATTCCTTTCCGGCTTCGTGGGTCGATCATGTTAGTAGATTTCCCCCCGGGTTTGACTTGAGGTGGGCCGGCGAATTTCTTTTGCGATGAATATCGAGGTCGAGGTGGACGGGCGAATGAACATTTGAGGATGTCTCGAGCGAAACGCTTGTTTTTCGGAATGTGTTGAGGATGTCTCGAGCGAAACTCTTGTTTTGTGTTATAGAGTGCCCTCTCCTGGGGACCAGATTTCAGAGGATCTCTCAAGTGAAATGCTTGTTTTCACGTGCCCAGGTCTTGAGGATGTCTCGAGCGAGACGCTTGGTTTCACGCCTCCAGGTTGCTCAGGCAGAGGTCTAGCGCCAGGATTTGTTGAGGATGTCTCGAGCGAGACGCTTGGTTTCACGCGTCCTCGTCGCCCAGGCGGAGGTCTAGCAGGAGGATGTGTTGAGGAAGTCTCCATCGAGATGCTTGTTTGCACGTGTCCAGGTCGCCCAGGCGGATGCCCAGCATGAGGATGTGTTGAGAATGTCTCGAGAGGCACGCTTGTTTTCACGTGTCCATGTCGCCCAGGCGGATGTCTAACATGAAGATGTGTTGAGGATGTATCGAGCGAGACGTTTGCTTTCACGTGTACAGGTCGCCCAGGCGGATGTCTAGAATGAGGAGGTGTTGAAAACGTCTCAAGCGAAACGCTTGTTTTCACGTGCCCAGGTCACCCAGGCGGACGTCTCACATGCAGATGTATTGAGGATGTCTCGAGCGAACCACTTGTTTTCACGTGTCCAGTTCGCCCAGGCGGATGTCTAGCATGAGAATGTGTTGAGGATGTGTTGAGCGAAACGCTTGTTTTCATGTTCAGGCGGATGTCTAGCATGAGGATTTTGGCGGGATGTCTCGAGCGAAACGCTTGTCACAAGCACGTTCCGTAGCGCGTCCCCTTGGTACGTCCCGCGGTACGTCCCATGGTACGTCGCATGGCACGTCCCCTGGCACGTCGCTTGGCGCGTCCCTTGGGACGTTCCGCGGCGCGTTCTCCTGGCATGTCCCCTTGTCAAGTAGCTCTGGGGCAGCTACTATGTGCTTCGGCAGCTCGAGCTTAAGATCCAGATCAGTTCGGTCAGGACTCGGATGCAAAGGAGGACTCGATCCACGACGCTATAGAGCACAACCGCGGCATGGCACATCGCAATTCAGCACGGCGCAGCACAGCATTGCCGTCGGAATAGTACATCAAGATCGATACATTCAGCATTGCAACCTGGCATGTTTCTTGGCACGTTCCGTGGCGCGTCCCATGGCGAGTCCCCCTGGCACGTCGCGCGGCGCGTCCCCTGTCACGTCCCGTGGCATTTCCATTGGCACGTTCCGTAGCGCGTACCCTTGGCATTTCCTGCGGTGCGTCCCCATGGCACGTCTCTTGGCACGTCGCTTGGCGCGTCCCTTGGGACGCTTCTCGGCGCGTCCTCCAAATCAGTTCGGTCAGGACTCGGATGCAAAGGAGGACTCGATCCACAACGCTATAGTGCACAATCGCGGCACGGCACATCGCAATTCAGCACGGCGCAGCACAGCACAGCCCTCGGCAGGGTACATCAAGATCGAGACAATCAGCATCACATTTGCCCGTCGCCCAATCAAGTGTCTTTGAAAACGCTGCCATGCGTTGCATGGCTATATTCCTTTCCGGGTTCGCGGGTCGATCATGTTTTTCTTGGGAAGGGCGTGGGCCCAGGGTTCTCTTTTAATTTTTTGTTTGTTAACCATCCAGCCTCGACGGGAAGCGGGCCGGCGGAATTATTTGTGGTAAAGAACAAGGCGGGAAGAGGGCCGGCGGATGTATTTTGAGGATGTCTCGAGCGAACCGCTTGTTCTCCAGAATGTGTTGAGGATGTCTCGAGCGAAACGCTTGTGTTGTGTTATCTATTGTTTTATGGTTGAGGATGCCCCGAGCGAAACGCTGTTTGTTCCAGTCTCAGGTGAAATTCTTGTTTTACGTATGTTCTGTATTGGGATATGTATTCGGGGAGCGCTTTTCGCTTCCCCCCGCCTCCCAGGACGCCCCAGGAGGCTCGAGAAGCGTGAAAACAAATGGTTCCTAACGGTCCAGGGCGGGACATGCGTGAAAACACATGCGTACCTAACGCCCCAGGGCGGGAGAAGCGTGAAAACACATTGTTCCTAACGCACCAGGGCGGGACACACGAGAAAACACATGGGTTCCTAACGCTCCAGGGCGGGGCAAGCCTGAAAACATCTGGGTCTCCTGGCACGTCCCTTGGCACGTTCCGTAGCGCGTCCCCATGGCACGTCCCGCGGTGCGTCCCCATGGCACGTCCCCTGGCACGTCGCCTGGCGCGTCCTTTGGGACGCTCCGCGGCGCGTCCTCCTGGCATGCCCCCCTGCCAAGTAGCTCTGGGGCAGCTACTATGTGCTTCGGCAGCTCGAGCTTGCGATCCAGATCAGTTCGGTCAGGACTCGGATGCAAATGAGGACTCGTTCCACAACGATCTAGAGCACAATCGAGGCATGGCACATCGCAATTCAGCACGGCGCAGCACAGCACACCCCTCGGCACAGTACGTCAAGATCCAGCATTGCAACTTGGCACGTTCCTTGGCATGTTCCGTTGCACGTTCCGTGGCGCGTCCCGCGGCGAGTCCCCTTGGCACGTTGCGCGGCGCGTCCCCTGGCACGTCCCGTGGCACGTCCATTGGCACGTTCCGTAGCGCGTACCCTTGGCATTTCCTGCGGTGCGTCCCCATGGCACGTCTCTTGGCACGCCGCGTGGCGCGTCCCTTGGGACGTTCCGCGGCGCGCCCTTCTGGCATGTCCCCCTGTCAATGAGCTTTGCGGCAGCTACTATGTGTTCAGGCAGCTCGAGCTTAAGATCCAGATCAGTTCGGTCAGGACTCGGATGCAAAGGGGGACTGGATTTTACAGCGCTATAGAGCACAATCGCGGCATGGCAGATCGCAATTCAGCGCGGCGCAGCACAGCTCAGTTTTCGGCACGGGACATCAAGATCGATATACTCAGCATCACATTTGCCCGTCGCCCAAGCGGATGTCTTTGGAACGTTGCCATGCCTCACATTTCTTATTCCTCTCCGGGTTCGTGGGTCGATCATGTTTCCCCGAAAGGGCTTAGGCCCAGGGTTTTCTTTTAGTTGGGAAACGTGTCCCTGTTGCCAAGTTCGAAGTGGGCCGGCGAATCTCTTTTGCGAGATTTGACGAGGTCGAAGAGGGCAGGCGAATCACAAAGTTGAGGATGTCGCGAGCGGAACGCTTGTTTTGCAGAAATGGTTGAGGATGTCTCCAGAGAAACGCTTGTTTTGTGTTATAGATGGTCTTCTCCGGGGGACCAGAATTCAGAGAATCTCTCAAGTGAAATGCTTGTCTTCACGTGCCCAGGTTTTGAGGATGTCTCGAGCGAGACGCTTGGTTCCATGCCTCCAGGCTGCCCAGGCAGATGCCTAGCATGAGGGCTTGTCGAGGGTGTCTCGAGCGAAGCGCTTGGTTTCACGCGTCCAGGTCGCCCAGGCGGATGTCTCGCACGTTCCCTGTCTCGTTCCGTGGCGCGTTCTGTGGCGGGTCCCCCCGGCACGTCGCGCGGCGCGTCCCTTGGCACGTCACGTGGCACGTCCATTGGCACGTTCCGTAGCGCGTCCCCTTGGCACGTCCCGCGGTGCGTCCCCATGGCACGTCCATTGGCACGTTGCTTGGCGGTCTTTGGGATGTCCCACGGCGCGTCCTCCTGGCTTGTCCCCCGGCCAATTAGTTATGGGGCAGCTACTATGTGCTCAGGCAGCTCGAGCTTACGATCCAGATCAGTTCGGTCAGGACTCGGATGCAAATGAGGACTCGATCCACAACGCTAGATATAGAGCACATTCGCGGCATGGCGCGTCGCAACCTGGCACGGCGCAGTACAGCACAGCCCTCGGCACGGTACATCAAGATCGATGCATTCAGCACTGCAACTTGGCACATTCCCTGGCACGCTCCGTGGCGCGTCCCGTGGCGAGTCCCCCTGGCAGGTCGCGCGGCGCGTCCCCTGGCACATCCTGTGGCACGTCCATTGTTGACACGTTCCGTAGCGCGTTCCCTTTGCACGTCCCGCGGTGCGTCCCCATGGCACGTCCCTTGGCACGTCGTTTGTCGAGTCTCTCGGGACGTTCCGCGGCGCGTCCTCCTGGCTTGTCCCCCGCAATTAGCTCTGGGGCAGCTACTATGCGCTCAGGCAGCTCGAGCTTACGATCCAGATCAGTTCGTTCAGGACTCGGATGCAAAGGAGGACTCGATCCACATCTTTATAGAGCACAATCGCGGCATGGCACATCGCAATTCAGCACGGCGCAGCACAGCACAGAGCACAGCCTTCGGCAAGGTACATCAAGATCGATACATTCAGCATTGCAATTGCCCGTCGCCCAAGCAGGTGTCTTGAGCACGTTGCCTATATTCCTTTCTAGGTTTATGGGTCGATCATTTTTATAGTCGGAACTGCAACCAAGCATGATAATGGCAGTCGATGTACGGTTCATGTTTCACAGACTCGACGAGAGTTTGGATTCTGGGTCAACTCAACTTGGTAGTCGCCCTCCTACTCGGTGGCTGGCCCCGCTGGGCCCGAACGGAACACACGCACCGCTGGGGCCCAAATAGGACGGCGTCTCCGAAGTCATCACTTTCCGCAAGGTCAAGGAACGTCCAAGACCTCGATCCTTGAACCGCGACCACGGCGTCGGCGACGACGTTGGCGGCGGCGAGCACGATGGCGACCACGACCACGGCGACGGGCGCCTGCGCCCGCGCCCCGAGGCGGGGATTCATCCATCCCGACAGCTGGGGGTAATCGACCTTCGGCAGATGTGTGCATATCCGAGCACCCGAAAACCGATCGCCCAGGCGGCGGGCAGTTACAGATCATCGGATCCCCGCCTCGCCTGCGCGTGGCGGCGACGGCGGCGGCGTCCCCAGACCCCCGACGTTATGATTTGTACCGGGAAGGGCTTTGGCCCAGGGTTCTCTATCAGCTGGTTAGCCAAGTTCGAAGAGGACCAGCGAATTTCTTTTGCGATAAATGTAGATCGAAGAGGGCGGGCGAATTGAAAAGTTGAGGGTGTCCCGAGCAATGCTTGTTTTGCAGAACTGGTTGAGGATGTCTCGAGCGAAACGCTTGTTTTGTGTTATGGCTTGTCCTCTCCTGGAGACCAGAAGTCAGAGGATCTCTCAAGTGAATTGTTGTTTTCATGTGCCCAGGTCTTGAGGATATCTCGAGCTAGACGCTTGGTTTCACGCCTCTAGGTTGCCCAGGCAAGGGTCTAGCACCAGGATTTGTTGAGTATGTCTCGAGCGAGTCTGCCTGGCACTCGCGCGGCGCGTCCCCCGGTCTCGTCTCATGGCGCGTCCCATGGCACGTTCCGTAGCGCGTCCCCTTGGCACGTCCCGCGGTGCGTTCCCATGGTACGTCCCCTGGCACGCCGCGTGGCGCGTCCCTTGGGACGTTCCGCGGCGCGTCCTCCTGGCTTGTCCCCCTGGCATTTAGCTCTGGGACAGCTACTATGTGCTCAGGCAGCTCGAGCTTACGATCCAGATCAGTTCGTTCAGGACTCGGATGCAAAGGAGGACTCGATCCACAACGCTAGATATAGAGCACACTCGCGACATGGCGCGTCGCAAGTCAGCACGGCGCAGCACAGCACAGCCCTCGGCACGGTACACCAAGATCGATGCATTCAGCATTTCAATCTGGCACGTTCCGTGGCGCGTTCCGTGGCGCGTTCCGTGGCGGGTCCCCCTGGCACGTTCCGTAGCGCGTCCCCTGGCTCGTCCCGTGGCACGTCCATTGGCACGTCCCGTAGCGCGTCCCCTTGGCACATCCCGCGGTGCGTCCCCATGGAACGCCCCCTTGGCACGTCGCCTGGCGCGCCCCTTGGGATGTTCCGCGGCGCGTCCTCCTGGCATGTCCCCCTGTCAATTAGCTCTGGGGCAGCTACTATGTGATCAGGCAGCTCGAGCTTAAGATGCAGATCAGTTCTGTCAGGACTCGGATGCAAATGAGGACTCGATCCACAACGCTATAGAACACACTCGCGACATGGCACATCGCAATTCAGCACGGTGCAGCACAGCACAGCACAGCATTTGGGACGGTACATGAAGATCGATAAATTCAGCATGGTGTTTGCCTGTCGCCCCATCAGGTGTATTTGAAAATGATGCCATGCCTTACATTTCTATATTCCTTTCCGGGCTCGTGGGTCGATCATGTTCCCGGAGAGGGCGTGGGCCCAGGGTTCTCGTTTAGCCGTTTACCCCCGGAGTCGACGGGAAGCGGGTTGGCGGAAATATTTGTGGTAAATACCGAGGCGGGAAAGAGGCCGGCGGAATTAATGGTGAGGATGCCCCGAGCGGAACGCTAGTTTTTTTCCAGAATGTGTTGTGGATGGTTCGAGCGAGCCGCTTGTTTTCTGTTATCGATTGTTCCCTTCCTGGGGGCCGCAATTCAGAGGATGTCAGAGGTGAAATACTTGTTTTACGTATGTTATGTATTGGGAGATGTACTCGGGGAGCGCGTTTCGCTTCCCCCCGCCTCCCAGGACGCCCCAGGAGGCTCGAGAAGCGTGAAAACAAATGCCCAGGGCGGGAGAAGCGTGAGAACATTTGAGTTCCTAGCGCCCCAGGGCGGGACACAACTGAAAACACATGGGTTCCGAACGCCCCAGGGCGGGAGAAGCGTGAAAACACATAATTAGGTTCCTAACGCCCCAGGAGGCCCCAGGAGGCTTCAGGAGGCACCAAGAGGCCCAATGAGGTATTGTTCTGGAATGGGGTCTGTGTTCGGGGCGCGCTTTTCGCTCCCCCCCCCCCTCGCCCCCAGGATGTCCCAGGAGGCCCTTTTCTGTATTGGGAGATGTGTTCGGGGAGCGCGTTTCGCCTCCCCCTGCCCGCCAGGAGGCCCCAGAAGGCCAGAAAAGCATGCCAACACTCAGGTTCCTAACGCTCCAGAGCGGGACAAGCGTGAAAACACGTGGTTCCTGACGCCCCAGATCAGGGGAAGCGCGAAAACACATGGGTTCCTAGCACCCTAGGGCGGGACACACGTGAAAGCACATGGGTTCCATAGCGCGTCCCCTTGGCACGTCCCGCGGTGCGTCCCAATGGCACGTCCCCCGGTGCGTCCCCCCTTGGCACGTCGCCTGGCGCGTCCCTTGGGAAGTTCCGCGGCGCGTCCTCCTGGCATGTCCTCCTGTCAATCCACAACGCCATAGAGCACAATCGCTGCATGGCACATCGCAATTCAGCACGGCACAGCCCTCGGCACAGTACATCAAGATCGATACACTCAGCATTGCATTTGCCTGTCGTTCAATCAGGTAGTCTTTGAAAACTCTGGCGTGCCTTACATTTCTATTTAATCGCTTCGCTCATTCCGCTGGCCCATTTTCGCGCACCGGGAGGCAGTGCACAGAAAGCTCTTGGAAGTTCTCCGACGCTTTCGGGGACGTCTTAACTTGGAGCCTGCTTGGGGGCTCTTGGCGGCCTCCTGACCGCCTGTTGCGGGCCTCTTGGGGCCAGGGACCTCTGGGGACCACCTGCGGGCTGTTTATGTTGGAGGGTGAAAGAGGGGGTCTGCAACAGGGGGTATTCAATGGGGCTGAATGGCCCATGTATGTTCATGGTATCGCTCACGTCCGTGGTCGGGTACGATTGGCATCCAATGTTGGCGTCCATGAGGGCCAGTCGTTCGTGCCCGCGCGTTGCCCGCGCGGGCAAACGCGCCGTCCATCCATTATCGTTCATGCGTGCGGGCGTTCTTGCATATTGCGCGTGTGGCAGCGAAGTGGAGTGCAAGTGTGTCTTGATTGTGCGAATGGTGACTGCGTGTGTTCCCAAACGATGACTTGTCGACCCCCAAGACAGATTTTGAATGGGTCCCGCGATTCTGCCAAAATGTGAATTCAAATTTTCATTTTTTCCGAAATGTGAATTCACATCTTCCTTTTTCCCAAAACGTCAATTCACATTGTAGCCCCTTCATAGAGATTCCTACACAACAGTCCAACATGGGAGTTCACATTTTCCTTTTTTCCACATTGCGAATTCACATTTTCCTGTTTCTTCCCAAACTGTGAATTCACATTCTGCTTTTCCTGACAGTGTGAATTCACAATTTCGTTTGGCCTTCCAAATTTTTCAAAACTGAAGCGCAGCGTTCCGCGTGTCAGATTGGCTGGGCTGATTTTGGCACTCACCTCACCGCCTTCGTTCATTCCAACTTTTATCTTGCGCCTTCAGCGCACGTTGCCTTCGTCGCCTTTTCCCGAGCCCCCCGCCCCCTTGCTTCGTTTACCCTCAAGTTTCGCGCATGGGTGCAGGCGGGGAGCTTCAACTGGTTCCCCCGCCGAACGCGGCAAGCGAGGACGCATCGCCCATGCATGGCCCATAAAGACACCATTACCGGGACTCTGCGCCCGACCTCCATTTTCGCCCTCCAATTACGGCCGAGGGCCCGACATTTTGTTACGCGTTCCCCCTCTGGGGCCTCTCTTGGGGCCTTCTTGGGCCGTTTTGGAGTCGTCTTGGGCGGCCCTGCAGCCCTCTTGGGCCGTCTTGGGGTTTTCTTGTGGCCCTCTTGGACCCTCTGGGGACGATCTTGGGCCCTCTTGGCGCCCTCTTGGACCCTCTGGGGAAGATCTTGGGGCTCTCGTGGGGCCGTCTTGGACCCTCTGGGGCCCTCTTGGACCCTCAGGGGCCCTCTTGGACCCTCTGGGAAACGCCCACATCTGCCCAAAACCTTACCGAAAACAGTGAATCGTACCTCTTGGGGCCCTCTTGGGAGTGTTTTTGGAAGCCTCTTGGGGCGTCAGAGGGCAGTCTTGGGCATCTTGGAGCGATCTTGTGGCATCTCGGAGCCCTCCTATTTTATCGTGGAGCCTCTTGAGGGCCTCTTGGCCCTTCTTGGGTTTTCTGGAGGGCCTGGACGGCGGCACGCCCGACCCGACCGGACGGGGGATCTCTGACCCGAACCGGCCTGGGATCGCCCGGGGTATGTTTCGCTTGGGGACCCCCAGGGGCCGCTCCGCGCGCGCGAAGTAGAAATAGTGTAAGCAGGTACCGGGGATCTCAGCACGCCTTTACCTTCTATAGAACCTTCGCGGGAGTGCTTTTGGAGCCTCTCGGGGCGTCCAGGGAACCTGGGGGCTCCTTACGGCCGAGGGCTCGACATGCGGTTTCGTGTTCTCCCCCTGGGGCCTCTCGTGGAGCGTTCTTGGGGCCGCCTGGGCCCGTCTTGGAGTCGTCTCGGGCGGTCCTGGAGCCCTCTTGGGCCGTCTTGGGGCTCTCTGGAAGCCTTGTTGGCCCCTCATGGTGCGATCTGGGGGACCTCTTGGGCCGTCTGGAGGCGTCGGGAACCGAACAAGGGGAAACGCCCAAGTTTGCCAAAAACCTTAGGAACATTACTAAATTTCACCTCTTGGACACTCTGGGGAATGCTTTTGGAGCCTCTTGGGGCGTCTGGGGGCAATCCCGGGAATCTTTGAGCGATCTTGCGGCATGCCGGAGCTCTCTTGTTTTATCTATGAAGCCTCTTGGGGGCCTCTTGGCCGTACTGGGGGCTCTCTGGAGGGCATCGAGAGCGGTGCCCAGGAGATCGAGGGTCTTTGACCCGAACCGGCCAGCGAGCTCCGCGCGCGCGAAGTAGAAATAGTGTAAGCAGGCACTGGAGATCTTAGCACGCCTCTGGTCTGGTGGGCCGGCTAATATTCCTTTCGGGGTTCGTGGGTCGATCATCTTGCTCATAACGTCCACCCTCTCAGGTTTCGACCTGTTCCCCGGAACCGGTTCGTCATTCCGAGTAGTTTTTTGACGGCCCCGAGGCCCAGGAAGGGCCCCCATCCGGAAATAGCAAAATTCTTGCCGTCTTGATTTTCTCATGATCTCAGGGGGTCTGGGACGACCACGACCACAGCCACGAAAGGCGGCGGCGCAGGAGGGGCGGGTGCCGCCAGAGCGGGCGCCCGGCACGGCTACCTGCTCGTGGTTGACAGCCTGGAGGTCTCGGGCCTGGAGGAGCTCTTGGGCCATGGCCTCGGCAAGGGTGGTTTGGGCGGCGCGCCCACTGGGGCAGCGCGAGGGGGGGCGGCCTTCTTAGAAGGCGAGGGAACTTCTAAGAAGGCAGGGGCCTTCTTAGGGGCCCTCCCGGCTTTTACGAGACCTGCTTAGAAGCCTCCGGGCCCTACACAGAGACCCTTGCCTTTTGAGAAGCGCGCCGCTTTCTTAGAAGGCCACCCCCCTCGCGCAACCCCCTTGTGCGCGCCGCTAAAAGTTGGATTTCCGTTTGGGGGTCCTTTTTGGTGGGGTAGGATGATTGGGAGAGATGAGATCAGGAGGATAAGCATCGATATCAATACAAGCTTTTGGCGGTATCCCGGCCTCGGGATGCTCTCCAGCAGCTGCGCCTCGCTGGGAGCGTTCCATGGTGTACCCGGATCGTCCCGAACGGCCGCCGAAGATTTTAGTAATGGCCTGGACACCTGGGGGCACTGTTCGAGTAGGAGGTCCACAACATAATTCATGTACCGCAGAATTTCTCTGTCGAGTTTAACAAATTGTAGGAGATTTACGAACGTTTGCACATATCCGAAAGGGCATCGCCCCCTGCCGCCAGCCCCCTCTCTATCGGAACGGGATATCAGAGCTCTGCGCTGCCTTGCCGCATCCGGGAACATCATGCGGGGGCGTATAGGAATCATCCGCGCATATTGAGACGTTGGCGTTATCCAAGACGCCTACGGCGGATAACCGCCGCCCCCTGCCTTTTTGGAAGCGCCTGCGCGGCCGAAAGTTGGGTTTGAGCTTGGCCAAGCTATCGGGCCACGCGTTCCCCGAGTGGGTTTCGAAAGCCTTCGGGGAACACCGAGTCGGGCGAGCTATCGGACCAGGTGGTTTCCGAGCTTTCGGCCCTCCTGGAGGATGTCTTGGAGGGGTCTTGGGCCGTCTTGGAGGCCTTTGGCGGGCCGTTTGGGCAACCTTAGGCCATCTTCAAGCCATATTGGGCCGTCTTGGGTGCATCTTCGGCCCATCTTGGCCGTCTTGGAGGCCATCTTGGTCGTCTTGGAGGCATCTTCGAGGCCATCTTGGCAGTCTTGGAGGCCAACTGGAGCTTCTTGGGGGCCTCTTGGGCCGTCTTGGGGCCGTCTTGGGGGGCCTCTTTGGCCGTCCTGGGGCCGTCTTGGAGGCTTCTTAGGGCGATCTTGATGGCCTCTTGGGCCGTCTCGGGCCGTCGGAAGGCCGAAAAGAAACACAAGACACCATCCTCCAACAACCCAAGGAAAATCAGTGAGTTTGGCCTCTTCGGACCGTCCTTGAGGACGTCTTGGAGGGCTACTGGGCAGTCTTGGAGGCTTCTTGCGGGCCTTTTGGGCAGTCTTAGGCCATCTTCAGGCCAGCTTGGGCCGTCTTGTGTGCATCTTCAGCCCATATTGGCCGTCTTGGAGGCCATCGTGGCCGTCTTTGAGGCATTTTGGGGGCCATCTTGGCAGTCTTGGAGACCATTTTGGGCGTCTTGGGGGCCTCTTGGGCCGTCTTGGGGCCTTCTTGGAGCCCTCTTGGGGGCCTCTCGGGTTGTCATGAGGCCATCTTGGAGGCCTCTTGGGCGCTCTTGGGGCGATGTTGGGGGGCGCTTGGGCCGTCTTGGGCCGTTGGAGAGCTGAAAAGCGGCAACAGCCAAAATCACTGAAACATCTCTAAGTGCAATCAATGATTTTAACCTTGTCGGGCCTTCCTGGAGGACGTCTTGGAGGGGTCTTGGGTTGGAAGCCTCTTGCGAGCCTTTTGGGCAGTCTTAGGCCGTCTTCAGGCCATCTTGGGCCGCCTTGGGTGCATCTTGAGGCCATCTTGGCCGTCTTGGATGCATCTTGGCGGCCATCTTGGCAGTCTTGGAGGCCATCTGGGGTTTCTTGGGGGGCCTCTTGGGCCGTCTGGGGGCCTTTTTGGGGCCCTCTTGGGGGACTCTTGGGCCGTCTTTTGGGCCGTCTTGGAGGCTTCTTGGGCACTCTTGGAGCGATTTTGATAGCCTCTTGGGCCGTCTTGGGTCGTCGGAAGGCCGAAAAGGAGCAAAAGCCAACATCCTGCAAAAACCTAAGAACAATCAATGATTTCGGCCTCTTCGGGCCGTCTTTGAGGACCCTGGAGGACCTCTTCGAGGCCTCTTGGGCCGTCTTGGAGGCATCTTGGAGGCCTTTGGGGCCGCCTTGGGCCGTCTTAGGTATTTCTTGTGCGAACTTGGAGGCGTCCTGGACTTTCTTGGGCCGTCTTCGAGGCCATCTGAGACCATCTCGGGCAAAATTGGAAGCCATCTTGGGCCATCTTGGAGCCGTCTTGGAGCCGTCTGGAGCCGAAAAACCCTTCGCAGCCACCTGTTACGCGCCCTTCCGGGTGGCCAGCGGGATCGGCCGAAGCCCCAGAGGGAGTTTTTTGGGAAAAAGAACCAACATCGAAAGCCGAAGGATTCAGCACGCCGGGCACCCCTGTGATGAATCAACAGGGGGCGGCGGATCCGAGTGGCCCTCGGCCCATCACGCCACTGTGCCTGGGTTGTGGGTCTGAGGCCTCTTCTATATGTGCTGGGGTCTCGTGCGGAGCCTCTTGGGGACTTCTTGGAGGCGGTTTTGGCGCTCCTCGGGGGCCTCTTGGGGCCTCGTGGGGTATCTTCTTGTGCCTTTTGGCGCCTCTTGGGGCCTCTTGGCGGCCTCTTGGGGCCTCCTGGGGGTATCGCGGGGCACAACTGTTACATTTTCGGTTCGTGGGCCCCTGCTTGGACCCTTCTTGGGGCCGTCTGGAGGCCCTCTTGGGCTGTCTTGAGCGCTTCTTGGGCCATCTTGGAGCCCTCTTGGGCCGTTTTGAGGCCCTCTTGAAGGCCTCTTCGGCTGTTTTGGGGCGGTCTTGGGAGCTTCTTGCGCCGTCTTGGCGCGGCCACTCATATTGCCAAGGATGTGTTGCTGAAGGTGGTTCTGTCCAACCCCGAGAGCAGGCTCGGGGGGTGGGAGCGGATCGAGAGCTCTTGAGGCGCCTTTCCTATTTTCTCATGCCACCACCGTGGGCGCGAAGATAATCGCGCTTCGCGTGTCCCGGCCTGGGGCCGAAGCGCTCCCCTTCTCCTGAGGGATCTCGCGAGGGTGCGAGGATGACCGCGCGTCCCGCATCGCTGGGCGCGACACGCGGTGGCCCAGGTGCATGGGCAATAGTTGGGGGGGTCAGCTCAGGATTGAGCGCATCGACCCCCGATCGCTTGATCAATCATCGCCGATAAGGGCCTGATAGGCCACCCCGCCCAGGAGCATGCGGATTCGCAATCGGTGGCGTATCGCAGATCGATCGGCGATTTTTACGCGATGCCAGCTCAATGTTCCCCCCCCTGAGGCAGTCCCCGCCGAAAGTTCCCCTTTCATCCAGGGGGGGGAGCGACAGCGTACTATTCGGAAGGCTTGGCCAGGGTTGGCTGCAGGGTTTGCCAGAGGGTTGGTCGGGGTAGTTGTTCGACCGGTCAGAGTGAGGGGCCGAACGGTCATTCATTGTCCCTGGGTGCGTGGTTGAAGTGGGATTACGCGATGCGCATTCTTGTTGTGTGTTTGTTGATTTGTTTGTTTGTTTGTTTGTTGATGCTGTTGTTGTTGGTTGTTTTCGTCGTTGCTGCTGCTGTTGTTGTTGGTGTTGTTGTTTCTGCTGCTGTTGTTGTTGGTGTTGTTGTTGAATATCTAAAGAATAATTATTGCTGATATCCGGGAACGGTTCCGCGCGCTCTCGCCTCGATTTGGCGGAGGCCCAGCCACGACGACAAGGTCTCCTGCCCGATACTTCCTCACGGCCAAGAAGGCCCCCGAACTCAGGAACGGCGCTCTCGCTCGAGACTCCCGTAGTTCAGGCAAGTTTGGATGCCTGCACACGGCGACAAGGGCTCCTGTTCGATATTTCTCCATAGTTATTCCGAGAGTCCCTGGCCAGAGAGGCCCCCGAACTCAGGAACGGCGCTCTCACTAGAGAATTCTTCACGCTTCGCGTATCCCCACCAGCCCATCTCAAAACAGCAACTCTTGCGAAGCATGCCGACAGTCGTGTTTTTCAGGCGTGTTTCCGCCTGCCCCCGCGTATCTCCCCTGTTCCTCCTTCCTCCCGCCTCCTTGTACATCCTCCTTGTGGTGGAAGCGGGAGAAGGACGAGGCGGAGGAGGAGGGAGAGAAAGCGGTGGGAGACAAGAGGGATTTAGCGGAGACGACGACCACAGCGATGATCCTAACAACGACGACGCACCCGAAGACGACGACGATATCGACCGCGACGACGACGACGACCACAACCGCGACGACGACGACGACGACGACGACAACGACGACGACGAAGGCGGCGGCGGCGACGACGACGACGACGACGACGACGACGACGACGACGACGACTGGTGGGAGTCGTTGGGGCCCCTCGTGGTGTGGGTCGTTCGGCCCCATCGTCCTTGTGTGAGTCCTTCGGGCCCCTCTTCCTGGTGTGAGTCGTTCGGGCTCCTCGTGGTGTGAGTCGTTCGGGCCCCTCGTCCTGGTGTGAGCCGTTCGGGCTCCTCCTGGTGTGAGTCGTTCGGGCTCCTCGTGGTGTGAGTCGTTCGGGGCCCTCGTCCTGGTGTGAGTCGTTCGGGCTCTTCGTGGTGTGAGTCGTTCGGGCTCTTCGTCCTGGTGTGAGTCGTTCGGGCTTCTCGTGGTGTGAGTTGTTCGGGCCCCTCGTCCTGGTGTGAGTCGTTCGGGCCCCTCCTCCTGGTGTGAGTCGTTCGGGCTCCTCGTGGTGTGAGTCGTTCGGGGCCTTCGTCCTGGTGTGAGTCGTTCGGGCTCCTCCTGGTGTGAGTCGTTCGGGCGCCTCGTCCTGGTGTGAGTCGTTCGGGCCCCTCCTGGTGTGAGTCGTTCGGACTCTTCGTGGTGTGAGTCGTTCGGGCCCCTCGTCCTGGTGTGAGTCGTTCGGGCTCCTCGTGGTGTGAGGCGTTCGGGCACCTCGTCCTGGTGCGAGTCGTTCGGGCCCCTCGTAGTAGGAGTAGTAGTAGTAGTAGTAGTAGTAGTAGTAGATGAAGTAGTATTAGTAGTAATAATAGTAGTAGCAGTAGCAGTAGTAGTTGTAGTAGTAGTACCCAACGGTGCGTTAGGGGACCCCCGCAAATCATCCACTTTTGCTTTGACCGATGCCGCAGGGATTTAAACGAAGAAGTTCGTTCATATGTTGATGTATATGTTGACCCTGTGTTGTTGCAATAACGTTTGCAATCGAACACGTCGCAATCAAAACAATAAGAAGCATACACACTCAAAAACAATAAGGAAAGCTCACAATCAAAAACAATAAGAAATCAACGCAATCAAAAACAATAAGAAACAAACACAATCAAAAACAATAAGGAAAGCACACAATCAAAAACAAGAAGAAACCTTCACAATCAAAAGCAAGAAGAAATCAACACAATCAAAAGCAATAAGAGAACCATACAATCAAAAACAATAAGAAAACCTTACAATGGAAAACAATAACAAAAAAGACAATTAAAAACAATAAGAACACGTCTTGGGACCACGATCCCTGTGAGGGTTCCCAAAAATCCAAAAAAATCCAGAAACAATCAAATAAAACCTGTGAGGGTTCCCAAAAATCAAAAAATCAATAATTTTGGGTCTTCGAACTCCCTCCGGCCCCCTCCCAGCCCGTCCCAGGCAGCCTGGAGACCCGAAAACCATTGATTTTTGGATTTTTTGGAACCCTCACAGGTTTTAGTGGATTGTTTTTTGGATTTTTTTTTTAAAAAAAAGGATTTTTTGGAACCCTCACAGGGATCGTTATTCCAAGACGTTTTCTTATTGTTTTTCATTGTATTTGTTGTTTTTGTTTTCCTTTGTACGGTTTTCTTATCGTTTTTGATTGTATGGTTCTCTTACTGCTTTTGATTGTGTTGATTTCTTATTGTTTTTGATTGTGAGGGTTTCTTATTGGTTTCCATTGTAAGGTTTTCTCATTGTTTTCCATTGTAATGTTTTCTTGTTGTTTTCGTTTGTACGGTTTTCTTATTGTTGTTAATTTTAATATTTTGTTATTGTTTTTGATTGTATTGTTTTCTTATTGGTTGTGGTTGTGTTGGTTTCTGATTCCCCACCCGACAGGCTGGGGTCGTTAGATTTTCAGGACAGACCTCCCGGCCACCCCCACCCTGCATACCGCGGCCGCCAGACCTCATATTGTCCCGAGTATCCCTGGTTATCCCGCCCCCCCGCGCCTTCCACGAACATGACAGACATGAACAGAACAGATCACGACAGAACAGAGCAGGACATACACATAAAACAACAGAGCATGACAGAACAGAGCACGACCGAACAGAGCACGACAGAAACACTTCAAGGGGAAGTTCTACAGCCGCCAGGTCGCTCACAACAGGATGCAGTTCGTGAGGCGGGTCACGACGCCGTCTGGGCACTCGAAGATGGCGGGTACCCAGTCGATCGACGGCACGTGGAAGCATCTGCAGAAGCACATCCCGCACAGCCTCCACACGAAGAAGGGCCGCAAGAAGAATCCGATGATTGAGACCTACGTCAACGAGTGGGTGTGGCGACACAACCACCGCGAGGGCAACGGCTTCAAGATGGTGGGGGCTCTCTTCACGGACTGAGTGGTGCTGTGATGCGACTCTGCGCCCGTCGGGAATGCGGGCTCTTTTCAGCTGGCGAGATAGTCGGGGCCCGCCAGTGATAGTTCTGCGCTAGAACACTTCTATGTTGTTATATGGCATCGCCGTTTTGCGTCATATGATGTCATATCGATTCGCGGGGGTCCCCTAACGCACCGATGCCTAGTAGTAGTAGCAGTAGCAGTGACACTAGCAGTAGCAGTAGCAGTAGCAGTAGCCGTCGTAGTAGAATTAGTATTGGTAATAGTAGTAGTAGCAGTAGTAGCAGTAGTAGTAGTGCTAGTGGTAGCAGCAATCGTAGTAGTAGTAGTAGTAGTAGTAGTAGTGGTCGTAGAAGTGCTTGTAGTAGTAGTGGTAGTAGTAGTAGTCTCTTATGCTTGGTGCAGTAGTAGTAGTAGTAATAGTAGTACCCGTAGCAGCAGCAGTAGAAGTAGCAGTGCTAGGTTTAGTAGAAGTACGAGTGGTAGTAGTAGTAGTGCTAGTAGTAGTGGTAGTAGTAGTACTAGTAGTAGTGGTAGTAGTAGTAGTAGTAGTAGTAGTAGTAGTAGTAGTCGCAGTAGTAGTAGTAGTAGTAGTAGTAGTGGTAGCAGTAGTGGTGGTGATAGTAGTAGTAGTAGTCGTGGGAATAGTCGCGCTGTTGTCAGTAGTAGTAATGCTAGTAGTAGTAGTAGTAGCAGTCTTAGTGCTAGTCGCAGCAGTAATAGAAATAGTAATAATAGTGGAAGTTGTAATGCTAGTGATAGTAGTGCTAGTAGTAGTAGCGGACGTCGGCGTTGCACTCGTAGTAGTACAAGTAGTAGTAGTAGTAGTCGTCGTAGTAGTAGTAGTAGTAGTAGTAGTAGTAGTAGCAGTAGTAGTAGTAAGTGTAGAAGTAGTAGTAGTAGTGGTAGTAGTAGTAGTAGTAGTAGTCGTAGCAGCGGTAGCACTAGTAGTAGTAGTAATAGTAGTAGGTTTGCTAGTAGTAGTAAAAGAAGGAGTAGTAGTAGTAGTAGTGGTAGTAGCAGTAGGAGGAGTAGTAGCGGTAGTAGTAGTGGTAGTAGTGGTAGTAGTAGTAGTAGTTGTGGTATTAGTAGTAGTAGTGGTAGCAGTGGAAGTGGTAGTAGAAGTAGTAGTTGTAGTCGTAGAAGTAGTAGTCGTAGCAGCAGTAGCGGCAGCGGTAGCAGTGGTAGTAGTAGTAGTAGTAGTAGTAGTAGTAGTAGTAGTAGTAGTGGTGGGAATAGTAGTAGTAGTAGGAGGAGTGGTCGTATCCAAGGCAATAGGGAGGCTTCTTGGAGGCCGTTTTGGGGCCTCTTGGGCTCTCTGTTGAGCCTCTGGGGAACGTCCGAAGGCTCTCTGGGTCGCCTCTTGGAGCGTCTTGGGGGCCCGATGAGGCCATCTTGGGGGCGATCGGTCGCAGACGGGGCGATCATTTTTCAGCGCCCCCCCCCCCCCCCGGGGGCGACGATCCTCGTGAGGGGTGTCGAATCTTAGCCCTCCGAGGGATAGAAACCTGGCCAGAGAGGCCCCCGAACTCAGGAACGGCGCTCTCACTAGAGAAATATTCGTTTCAGTCAGTCGCCGACGAGGAAGATACCCCCCCCCGAACGGGAGTGCAATCGAAGACGAAGTGGGCGGGTATCGAGGGTTGGGGTAGACGGAATGCAAGACACGCTCGTCAGTAAAAGCGAACAGTTTTAAACGTATTGTTGTTGTCGTTGCTGTTGTTGTTGTTGTTGCGATTGTTGCTGTGTTTGCGGTGGTGTTGTTGTGGTTGTTGTTGTCGTCGTTGTTGGCGTTGATGTTGGTGTTGATGTTGGTGTTGTTGTGGGTGTTGTTGAGCTCTCATTTCTGAAGAATAATTATTGTTGATCCCCCTCACTGGTGCATGCTGTTTTTTCTCAATCAAAGTGCGCCCTCGACGCTCGCACCTTTTTTGACAGGGAAGATTTTGATGCTCAAATTGCGCCCCTGACCCCCGGGTTACAACAACGACGGCTCCTGCCCGAGACTTCCCCACACTTTAGCCAGGGCCCCCGCTCCCGCCCAAAACTTCCTCACGTTTCATTCAGGAGTCGCGCTCTCGCTTGGGGCTTTCTTACAATGTATTCAGGAATCGCTCTCCCGGCGCTCTTGAGTCGCGCTCTCGCTGGAGACTTATTTGAAGTTCACTGAAGGATAGGGCCTTTGCCTTGGAATTTCTTGCAATTTATTCAAGCGCCCCGCTCCCGACACCCAGGTGCGCAGGAGTCGCGCCAGTTGTGGCCCCATGCGCATGTCCTTCGTGGCCCCGCTGTCGCCGTTTGTGGCCCCCCCATTGTCCTATGTGGCCCAGTTGCTACCCTCAGTGGCTCCATCGTTGCCTCCTGTGGCCCCGCATAATCTGCCCTTCGTGGCCCCCGTTCGTTCGCGCTCTTCGTGGCCCCGTACTCATTCCCGTCGTGCCCCCGCTGTCGCCCTTCGTGGCCTACTTCGTTTCCTTCGTGGCCCTTCTGTCGTTCTCTCTCGCACTTACTTTCGCTCGTCGTAGTCGTCGTTGCCGTCGTCGTCGACGTCGTCGTCGTCGACGTCGTCGCGGTCGGCCCCCTGTCCGCCCCTCTTGGGGTCGGGTCGACGGTCCGCGGCCGCCCCGCCGATCAGCGCTGCCGCTGGCCAGGCCGACGGTCCGCCGCCGCCCCGCCGCTCGCCGCGGCCCGGCCTGCAGGGGAGAAAGGTATACCCCCCCAAAGGGGTTCGATCGAAGACGAAGAAGGCGGGCATGGAGGGTTTGGCAAATACGCGCTATTGGACACTCGAGCAGATAAGGGCAAACAGTTTTAAAATGAGTTGTTGTTGTTGCTGCTGTTGTTGTTGTTGTTGTTTGGCGTCCCCCCCGCGACCTACCCGCGATCGGGCCCGCGACCCACCCGCGACCCGCTCCGCGACCCGCCCAAGACCCACCCGCGACCCGCCCCGCGACCCACCCGCGACCCATCCCGCGAGCCGCCCGCGACCCACCCGCGACCGCCCCGCGACCACCCCGCGACCCGACCCCGCGACCCGACCCCGCGACCCACCCGCGACCCATTCGCGACCCACCCCGCGACGTATCCACATTGCTTTAACAAGAAATTGGCGCCTGCGGCGGGCTCGTTGTATAATTTGCCCCGCCGCCCCCCCCCCCCCCCCCCATTCTTACACGCGACTGCGGGGTGCTACGCAGTTTTCAAACATTGCAATGCGCCGGGCGCCCCGCCCTGGGAGCCCCCGGGCCGAAGATCACGAGTGGCTACAAATATACACGGAGTGCCTCCTCCACCCCCCCCGGACTTCCCCTGGGCTGCAGAGCCCCCCTGGAGCTTTCCCCCCCCCGAGCTCTCGGGTTGCCCCGAAAGCTTGCAAGAGCTTGGAGGATGGAGGGCGTGCTTTTTCAAATGCGGCCCTGGACTTAGCGCCGCGCGCGTTCGTTTTACGATCGCGCAGGATTCCTGCGCGGTGGAGAAAGGGCGGCTTTCGCAGTATGGCTCTCGCCTCAGCGCCGCGCGCATTCGTCCCAGCAGTTCGGGGAGTTGTAGTGAAGGTGGGCGGGCGGCGTTCCAAATGTGATTCTCGCCTTTCCGCCGCGCGCGCTCGATCTGTAGACCCGCAGAATGTTTGGGGATCAAGGGCGGATGGTGTTCAAAATGCGGTACTGGCGCCGCGCGCATTCGCCCTGAGAGTTTGCCGAGTGGTAAATGTGGATGGCGGGTGGTTTTCAAAATGTGGCCCTCGCTTCAGCGCCGCGCACATGCGGCAGAATAATCCAAAACCAGTTCAGGGATTCTCATGATAGACGTTCCAGAAGTGGTGTGTTGGCAAGATGCAAAATTGTCAGCGTGGAATAAGTTCTTTGAGTCGCGGTTCTGAAGCCCCAGGACTGGCTCTCTTGCTCCATCCAGGATGATCGCCAGGGCGCAACAGTTACGTTGAATCGCGGCTTCGAAGTCCCAGTTCTAGCGGTTGTCTTCCAACGCGGCATTTCGCTCACTCACCGCGAATAGTTGCGGGGGCCTGCGAGGAAGGAACTTGAGGGGAGGGTGTATTTCAACATTGTTGATAGCCTTGGGTTTGCGTTGGTGCTCCTGTGCTGGGATCGATGCCCTGCTTACTAAAGACATGCCAAGATTCGATCCTGGTTGGGCAATTTCAAAGACAGGTACGTTCAAGTTTGCAATCTAGTTGCTAGCTTGTTTTTGCGCCGATGTATAAGGTGCTTACCGGCGCGCTTGTATCCTGGTTCGGTTACTTGGGTCTCCAGCGAAACGGCGTTGCCAGACGCGGCCCCTGAAAATGGGAACGGCCTTCGGGCCAGACAAATGCCGATATTTTACATATACATCGGCTTTCGCCGCGCTGGATGAGATGCGCTTCTGGCATTCCAGCCGCGAGCGCAGCATAAAAAGAGGGAGGGGGGAGAGGGAGGGAGAGGAGGATGAGAAGCAGGAACAGGAGGAGGAGCAGGAGGAGGCAGAGCGAGTGCAATTAAGGTGGAGAGCGCAAAGTTGACTGTGAGGGCGAGTCAAGATGCGTGCGTGGAGGGGATGAGGACGAGGAGATGAACGAAGAATGAAGTTGAGAAATCGGGGGTGGGGTGGAGAGGGAAGATGATGAGGATGAGGATGAGGATGAGGATGGGGATGAGGATGAGGATGAGGATGAGGATGATGATGACGATGATGATAATGAGGAGGAGGAGGAAGAGGAGAAGGGGGTATACTGAGAGGAGGAGGATCACGGGGGGGAGGAGGACGACGACGACGAGCGGGGGAGGAGGAGAAGGTGAAGAGGAAGAGGAGCAAGAGGAGGAAGAAGGAGAGGGAGAGGAGGAGGAGGAGGAGGAGGAGGAGGAGGCGACAGAGGAGGAGGAGGCGACGGAGGAGGAGGAGGAGGCGACGGAGGAGGAGCGGTGAGGAGGGTGGAGGGCGAAGGGCGCTGAACAGGAGGAGGAGGAGGAGGAGGAGGAGGACCGAGCGATGGAAGCGCGAGTCCGAGCTAACGGACCCGCCCCACGGCGTGAAACACAGAAGCTGCACCGTGCCCTTTCCGACATCTCCGACCTTGCCGTGTTCTCATGGTCGGCTCACTCCTGCTCTTTGTTGCCATCGCTCCCCCAGTGTCCTCCTCCCCCTCATCCTCCTCATCCTCCTCCTCGTCATCCACCTCGTCATCCTCATATTCCCTCCTCCTCCTCCTCCTCCGCCATTTTGGTTCACGGGGGTAGCCCCTGAAACATCATCCTTGTTGCACGGCGCCACTAAAACATCATTGTTGCACGGCGCCCTCAATGCATCCGTGTTGCACTCCTCCTCCTCTCCTCCTCCTCCTCATTCTCCTCATCCCCCCTCTCCTCCTCCTCCTCCTCCTCCTCCTCCTCCTCCTCCTCCTCCCCCTCCTCATCTTTCTCCTCCTTATCCTCCTCTTCCTCCTGCCCCTGTTCCTCATATTTCTTCTGCTCCTCCTCCCCCTCAGTCTCTTCCTCGCAGTCCCCCTCCCCCTCCTCCGCCTTCTCCTCCTCCTCGTCCTTGCAGCCCCCCTCCTCCTCCTTTTCCTCCTCCTCTTCGTAATCCTCCTCCTCCTCCTCCTCCTCCTCCTCTTTCTCCTCGTCTTATCCTCGTCTCATCCCCTCCCTGCTGACAGCCATTACGGCCTCAAACCTGACGGGGTCAGGACTTGCGACGCTTCATCGCGGTCTGCGGCGAGGTAAATGCAAGCTGCCAGGACACGCGATGCGTCGACTATCCCGGGGTTCTCTAGAACCCTGCACCGAGCAAGCGTCGGAAACATGTCCAACGTCTCCCAAGGCGAAATGCAAGCGAGCGCGGACGAGGTCCCTACGCGAACCCAGAAAAACACCTGTCCAAACGACAGGCCACTTGGACCCGACGCCATCACACCATCTCCCATGTTCACAGTCCTGCATCTGATGTAGCAGGATTTTGCCGCCCACAGGTCATCGGACCCTCCTAGATTGCACGCGGACCCCAGCGAAGCCAACAATTTCTTGCTAGGCCGTCGGGGCTCGAGGAGATCGCACCGATCGAGCGGCGACCTCAAATCCCACAGATGCCGCAAAACAACTTCCTCCATTAATACACGGTCGTAGGCCAACGCGCTGTGGCGCCCATCAGCAAAGCGCTTTAAAGTCTGCGCCTTCGTTCGCACAGGAAACATGATATCAGGCACTGGTCCCGCAGAAGCTGGCGCGGGAGGTGCGTCGCCCAATGGCTCTTGGGCCTCCACAGCTCCAAGCCGTAGGCCTTCTTCTGCGCATTGAGATGATCGGTGATCGCCTCTCCCAGCTCCACTGGGGAGACTGAACCACCGTTCGAGCGGTGCAGACAGTCCATGACTGCGCACAGCTTGAGCGTGCTATCAACATGGTCGGGGAGTACGCCCCGTGGCTGCACAATATCTCTCAAGTATTTGGCAAGAACTGGGCCCAAGCTGATATGCTCGGATGCCGACCCCCCTGGCTTGCAGGCGGCGTTGCCATCGCATATACTGCGCGCATTTGCATACGCGCCAGGCCACAACCATACGCTCAAAAAAAAAAAAAAAAAAAAAAAAAAAAAAAAAAAAAAAAAAAAAAAAAAAAAAAAAAAAAAAAAAAAAAAAAAAAAAAAAAAAAAAAACAGTCAGCCTCTTGCCTCCAAGCTCGGACGGGAGCAAACCGAAAAGAGCTTTCAATTCGATCTCGGAGATTCCTCCAACCACATAGACGTGCATCCAGTCCCAGCTCCACACATCTACTACTCGAAGGGCGATGTGCGGGTCCTGGAGGACCCCCGATTCAACGTACCGCCATCCAAGTGCCGTTTCTAGTGCAGCCAACTTGGCCTTGGACGTGTCATGCGCGTGTTTCAATTTCGCCTGAATGCTGCGCAGTGACTCGTTGGTTGCTCTCTCGAACACGGTGGGGTCCAAGTTGGCTGCGCTCTGCAAGTAGCCTGTGCCATCGGGGAGCCACGCCGATTTGTGCGATACAGCATTGGCGCACAAGGCGCACACCTTGTGCCCCGTCGCCCCCATGCACTGGAACGCGAACTTGCGCGCCCGCTCGTCCTGCACGACCTGGGCGAGCCTGCCGAACAGCAGCCTTTTTGGGGGAGTGGGCACAACGCAGGCGGATCGAAGCTGGGGTGGGTGCTGATCCCCCCCCACCCCCTTCCCTCTCCCATGGGTGGGTGCTGATCCCCCTCATGAGCAGGTTTGTGGGTGGGTGTTGATCCTTACCCCCCCCCCCCCCCTGCCTCTTTCGCAAACGCTCCCCTCACCCGAACCCCCATTCATCTTCTACGTTGGCCTCCTCGCCCCCCACCGCCTCCGAGCCCTCGGCCCATGCCCTCGCCCTCCGTCCTCCACCGCCCCCTCTCCTTCACGTGCCCTCCTCGGCCTGGGGCGAGGGAAACGGTGGGGTGCGTTGTGCCTTGCGAAGCAGCCTCGGCCGCTCCTCGCCTGGCACGTGGAACGACACGCCGCTGCGGAGGTCGACGCCCGACGGGCTGCCGAGAAACAGCCGCAGCACCAACTTGACGAGTTCTGACATCCCTCCCGACAGCTTCGAGACGCTCGTTGATCTCGCGCCGCATACTGTGAACCATGCATCTTCGTTGGCGAGAAGCGGCCAGTTGAAGTCCCGCACCGTCCAGTAGACCGCCTCCAGGCGCCGCAAATTGTGGCCCCCCAGCGGGTTGCCAGGGAGCACTTCGCCAGAGTAGAAAACTACATTGATGAAGTTGCCAGTGCGGTTCAGCACGCTCACCAGCGTGCTCTTGAACGACTCGGACTCCTTGCGCGCAGCTTCGAGAAACGCCCACGGGTGGATGCAGAACATGCCTAAACCCTTGTTGGTCGATTTGCAGCGTGCAGGCAGGGTTTGCACGATCGGTCCGAAACTTGTCTGTTGATGTGCTATCTGCTGCCTTGCTCTCTGAATCGAGAACGCGCTGTATGCCGACGGGAGGTCCTCATTGGAAAGGGTTCTCAACAGCTTCGATAGCGCCGCGGCGCTGACATGTGACTCCCTGCCGAGGTCTGTAAGACACGCCCGTTTCTTCGGGCGGTCTGTCATGCGTGAGTTTGCTTGGGCCGAAACGGCTACTGACGAGCACAATTGCGCAGCTCAGTTTATGTAGCCACCGTGCGCGTTGCCACGGGCGGCATTTCAGTGCAACCGTTTGTTGTTTCGTCATCCTCCTCTTCCATCGTCTCATCTTCGCCGCCTCATTCCTCTCCCCCTCGCCCTCTCCTCCATCACCCCCTCCGACCTCCTCTCTCCCCTCCTCCTCCCCCAACGCCACGCTATGCATATTGGCTCGGCCTATGGCGCAGCGCTGGGTGCGTGGGCGCACGGTTTCAGCGTCGACATGTCGTTTCAGGGACGAATGCCAGGGTTGGAATATCTGCGGCCTCGCGCCAACCATTGGGAATGCTAACGACCAAGCTTGATGGGGCCTTGTTCGAGAGTGGGGTGCGTGATCGGGTGGGCTGGCCCGGAGAGCAGGGGGGGGGCAACGGTGACGGGCGCTTTGCAAAACATTCGGGGGCTCCGAGGGTGCGGGTGCTAGGGCGGGAACAATGGCATAGCCGCCATCGCCATCGTATCCAACGGGCGCCCATTAACCATCACAGCCTTCGGCGCCACCCTCAAGCACAAAGGCTATAGAGGGCCGCGGAAGCTACGACGGCCATTGGGACATGATGGTTAAGAAGGCCATGACCAAACCGCCATCGGGGGGTGCGTGTATGTTGGCCCTGACGGCGCCGAGGATTGAACCGCAATGTTGATGCCTCGTGTTTCTGATGGTCCACGTGGCTTCAGCCCCCGTACGACTATGCGCTCCAAAGGTGCCAGAGCTCGCAGTTCAACAGTGCACTCGCCCTTTCGTGTACGAAAGCACGCCAACAACCCCATGCGCACTGGCATGCACGTGCATGCCACTTAAAATGTGCTGAACTCTGGCGAGCGAGGAAAACTATAGCACGCCACATCAAAGCTGCAGCGTCGGTAGGGCAAGCCTAGCGGGCGGTGCTCCAGAAGCTCCCAGCGTCCTCGTAGGCCGCGCGGCCAATTACCTTCAAAATGTCACCAGTGATCCCCATGGCCTTCGCCGCGGAGATCGCGGCATAATACGCACGAGATGCGAACGTGTTCTTGTCGCGGCACATGGCGTCCTTTTTGTCGAGGAAGCGGCTGTAGTCGATGCCCTTCGGCATCGCGAACTTGGCAGCCCCGCCCGGGCGAACCGCCGTACGTTGGCAACAAGAAACATAAACACTCGCCTTCTCCACTTGGTAGGGATATAGAGTCTACCTTCCCCCTCGCTCCTCTGCCGCACTCCCCCTCCACCGCATATTCATCATCACCCCCTCCACCCCCGAACGCGGCAGCGACGAGGGCGCGCGAAGTGGGGCGATTAGAACGGTGTCGCGGCCCCACCGACCCCGAGATGAGCAGCACACTTCGCGCGGCTATGTTTTTTGGGTGGCCCAGGGGCCGAGGTTTGCACGACGCATATGGTTTGGGCAAGTTTAGTTGCAGCGCCGCGCCACCTGGAGCGGCCGCTGCAGGGCGCTTCAAGACAGCTGCGGCGGCAGGCTTAGCCTTCATGCCCTTGCGGGCTCCGCCGCGGCCCCCGCCACCCCCCCTGCCGCGGGCCTTCCCACGGCCCCTGCCGCGGCCGCGGGCGGCGCCTGCGCCAAGCGCCTCGCCCTCGGGGGCCTCATCGCCCACCTCGTCCTCGGCGCCTCCGCCAAGGTCGGCGAGCCTCGCCCCGCGGGCCCCGGCCGCCAGCGCCATCCTCGCGGGCAGAGGGAGGGGGGGGGATGGCACAGCACCCGCCCGACGGTGGCAGGGGGGGGGGGGCGACGGCTAGTGCGACGAGGGCCCCGCCGACGGCGGCGACGGGGACGGCGGTTCTAGGGGCGGTTGAAACCAGGGGCGGGTGTTTTTGACTTGGCTGATCCCCTGACCCGAACGAGTCCAAACGCACCGCCCATCCCATTCGGAGTGGCGCTTAGGACAACGTTGCGGCCCGCTGGCGTTGGCCGCGGAGGGGGCGAGAAGGGCGCGGAGGAGAAGGGCGAGGAGAAGGATGAGGAGGAGGATGAGGGAGGAAGGAGGAGGATGAGGAGGAGGGAGGATGAGGGAGGGGGATGACCTAAGCCCAAGGTGACCAACGTTTCCTTCCCACACCTACTGTTTAAGCTGTCATGCGTGCTCTTCGCCCGCGTCGCATAGCATTGCATAGCATACGCATGCATGTTGGATCAGTCGCGGTGCATTGAGTCGCTCACGAGGCTCTCTCGGGGCAGCCCAGGGGCCTGACTGACAACGCAGCCGATGGCAATTTAGAGTCGTAGCGGTTGGCATCGCAAGCACCCGTCCTTTCGGTGTCTTATTGAATATACGTTGGGCGCCCACTGAGATTTTGATGGGCCCACCTTGAAGCCCTTGCGGCGTCATCTTGGGGGCACCTTCGCGACCTCAGGGGGTTCTTGGGGGTGGGCATCCTGGTGGCCTTCGGCGAGACAGTGGTTCGCAGTGTCATCGCATCGGTCGGGGCACCTTCGCGACCTCAGGGGGTTCTTGGGGGTGGGCATCCTGGTGGCCTTCGGCGAGACAGTGGTTCGCAGTGTCATCGCATCGGTCGCTTCGTGAGCTTATCGCACGCCCCCATCCTTGATGGCTCAATCGGGCCCTGCTTGGAGACGCTATCGAAGATCAACCGTCGCCCCGCTCCCCCTCTACCTTCCCGCCCCATCGCGCACTCCACTCGCCCCCAATGCTTCGATGCGTAGCCCTGGGTGGTATCCCGTGGGAGGGGGGGGGGGGAGCGGCAACCCCGCAGATAGTATCATGGAGGCATCGGCATCTCTCATAATACAAACGCGCGTCTAGCAAGATCGAGGCAGGGCGGCGACGAGGTGCGATGACTCGAGGGAGGAGGAGGACGTGGAGGGGGCGGTGGGGTGAGTAGCATGCGGTGGGGATATGGTTTGGTTTGCTGCACCCTGAACTGCAAAAACTAAGCGTGCCTAGAAACCCTGGGACACATGGTAATGGTGGGCATGTTACGCTCCCAGAGCTCTTCTTCTCGAGCTCGCCGGCCGCGTCCGTGGGCGCGTCAGTTGGGCAAGGCGGCTCAAACTGAGCTGGCACGCTTCCCTGCTGGGGCCTGTCCAACAACGCCAGAGGCGATGCCCCGCCACTCGGTGCCGAAGACGCCTCCTGGCCCCCTGCGGGCGACATGGGCAGCTCTGCGAGCGTCCTGGGTCGCGGGCGAGGCCTCATGTCGGCGAGGGCACCGCTCCCGTACGCGATGGCACCGCTTGCCGTGCCCGCGGCGCCGCTGTGACCCGTGAGCATCTGCGTCGCAGGGAGCAGCAACGATGCCATCTGCGTCATGACCTCCATCGGTGTAGGCTGGATGCCCTGCTGGAGGTTCAGCACGGGGACTGCGGCGTTCGGCGAGTGGCTCGAGGGGGCCGCACCGTCCTTGAAGGCCTTGTGGGTCTTCCTGTAGCCCCCCATGCCCAAGCCGCGCTGCGCTGGCGGCACGACGGGCCCAGCGCCACCGTCGTACGCAAAGGCAACCAAGTCAACGCCCAAGTGGGAAGGGAGCGGCGGGTAGGTCCTGATGTGGGCGAACGTGTGCCTGTGCTGGCCGTCGAGGGTCTTGATCGCTGACTGTATGTTCGTCGCTATGGTCTTGAGGTCATGCGCTGGCTTCGCATTGACCCGCGGGTCACAGTCCATGATGATGCTGACGGCTGCTTTCAGAAGCCGCTCGCTTGGGCACGTCATGCCCAAACGCCACATACGGCTTGCCAGTACGGCAGCCTTCGGAGGCTCAGCCAAGTTCCCGTCGCGCAGGGTCGCCCAGTCCGATTCGGTCAAGTAGTGGTCGAGGTCGTCACAGCGTTGCTGCGGCCTCGCGGCAACAGGCGCACCTGGCCCTGACGCCGCTGCGTTGCCCAGCGCAGCAGCCATGGCCTGCTTCTGCTCATCCGTCCACGGGCCGATCGATACCTCGGCCGAGATGGTGTTGACGTCGGCCATGCTGACGGTGCCCGTCTGGTTGATGTGGGCTACCAAGGCGTTCGTCTGGCTCTGCAGCAGCGTGGCAGGGTCCAATCCGTTGCGCACCTGGGCCTCCACGAACTGAACGCGCAGCCTGAGGGCGTTGACCATCGCATCGGCCGCCGTCACGGCCATGCCGCCAATGCAGTCGGCAAACACTGGGCAGCCTGAGTAGCGAGTGCGAGTGATGACAAGCAAAGGTTTGAGCCAAAACGGCTGCCGACTACTGACTGACACGAGCGAGGGAAACTGTAGCCAACCGCTGAAATTACACAGGCCTGAGGTGCACTCCGCCGTCAGACACGTGGGGATGTGGCACCTGTGAAGTCATTGTTGCTACCCAGAACTCACGCCTGAGGTGGTGACCGAAGGCCCCAGCAGCGCCACCGCGCGCCCTCTAGCAAGCGTGACGGCACGTACGGCCTGCCAAGAGATGCTATGGGATGACTGCGACTCGACTCCACTTAGGCACCCCTGGGTATGGCACCCCAATGTTCCAATCGCCAGCTGGCGATTGGAACATCGGGGGCACCCCGAACACCTCTGCGCGGAACGAGCCCCGCCGCATCCGACGGACGCCGCCAGACGGCGTACATGTCTGGACATTGCAGGCGTTTCAGGGGCTCGCCACAACCTGAACGGAACGGATTTGTGAATGGGTCATGCGTTGGGGGCGTTAGCAATCAGGTCCGAGACGATGCAGATCACGACTAAGTTCGGTCCCTGGGGCCGTTCAGGGTCGACGTGGAGAGGGTGCGCGGGTGGTCGCGACAGCGAGTATTGAACCCCTCAAACGCGCTATGCTATATGTGATGGGAACGCAGATGTTTCCCTAGCGCGTTCTACTCCTTGCTATCTGCATGGTTTACTCTGCCTGGCGGCTGCACTGGCACAGCCACGTCGACGGCACTGCCGATGCCCCCCCTACCACCAGCGAAAACTACAAACTGACGGCTGTTACGCGCCACTCCCTAACGCACAACCTACCCATCATCAGCGCTCGCGGAGTTCCGGCACTGTAGGTGGTTCCGAGTGGTGTTCCAACCGAAAATATGCGAGTGAAGTGGCCGCCGTGGCCAGGCGGGTGTCGAAATCCTCGGAGTCCGCGGGGGCGGGGATGCTGTGGGTTATCCGTTTGCCTTTCCCCTTGCAGTAGTACCGCGTCCTCACTGACGACCTGTGTGGCAACCAAGCGACGCGCTCAGGCAATGAGCCGACATCGGCGATGCAATCACTCTGCTGCGGGGAAGCCTTCTTGGTCAGGAGAGCGAGGGCCTCGGGCGTGCACTCGACGGCAAGCTTGCTGCGGTGCTGGGCCGCGGACTGCACGCGAAGCGTGTGGATCGTGCCCTGGGCGCCCTTCACCTCCACGGTCAATATGGAAGGGATATCGTCGACCATCTCGCGCCTCGGGCGTTTTGGCAAGTTGTTAGGGCTGTCTCCGTTGCTAGATGATCCGCTGCTCAGCGGATCGCTCAAGGGCGCGAGCGAGGCCATCTGACGATCCACCTCGGAGTTCCGCGCATCCACGATCGCGTTGAGCATCGACATGTCGGACTTCACGAAAGACTTGAACTTGGGGCACGTCCTGTCCACCAGCACATGCCCAACGCCATCAACCTCTTTGGTTTCAGCTACCCACGACGATGGGGTGCTCTGGTCACCGCCCATGGAGACGCTGATGAGGTCGCGCCTGGTGTGCGCCATGACCGAGCGCAGCACTTGAAGTCCACAGCTGGCACCGCCGACGGCTGACGAAACACGCTCGAGCCAAAATGGGCTGCACTTGGATGGAAGAGGTATTGGTGGTGAAGGACGGGCAGGGGCAGGAATGAGCACCACGAGTGAGATCAGGGAAGTGAGGACTGGGCCCCCCTCTTCACACGTGCCCCAGGGGAGGGGGGCCAGGGCGCCTGTGGAGCTGCAAGACAGGGCCGCCCCCCCCGTAGGTACCCCAGGAGAGGGCGGGGGTGGGGGGCTATAAGGCTCCTGCGGAGCTGCTGGAGACAAAGCGGGCTCGGCGCGCCCGCTGCTCACTCTCGGCGTCGCCTCCCCCGAGCAAGTCTCCGAAGGGCAGCGGCGCGGTCAAAACCCTCCCCTTGTTAGCATGGCCCTCTCCCGACAACTCGCCCTCATCCTCCCCGATCGGGGGGCGGCGGACCACGTTCAAACGGATGTCCGTGCAAAGGCTCGGCAATGATTTCTGCAGGTCGCCGCCGCGGCAAACTCTCGGGAGGGCCTGGGGGCCCCAATGGGAATTGCCAGTTTTAAAATAGCCCTTGTTGAACACCAGTGTTGCGGCCGTTCGAGGATGGAGATTATGAAAGAGAGATGTTGGGGGGTAGTTGTGAAGTGCGCAGGGGGTTGAGAGAGGGCAGAGAGGCGCGGGCGTGGGGGCAAACATTTAGTGATCGCCCCCCCTCCTTTTTGACCCCTATATGTTTCGTTCGAGCTCAAGCGGGGAGGGGTCTATCTTTCAGTGAGCGCAGTCTTGCCCCCAGATGTTCTTGCGTGCTCAAGCGGGGGGGGGGGGGTACCATATTCTTGCTCACTCCTCTCCTCCTCCTCCCTGCCATCCCTGCCCTCTCATCCTCCTTTTTTTGAATGAAGCCGTCCTAGTCTTCGAACTTCGCCGGGCCCAGCGTATCCAGCTCCTCCAGGGTCGGGGGCCGTATCTTGCGCGCGATCTCGCGCGCGCGACGGTACTCAGCATATGCATCGTCGGTCTCCTTGCCAGCCGCGCGAAGCACGGCGTAGAGGCGCCTGGTGTTGTTGTCGAGGTCCACCCATACCTTGTGGCGCGCCACGACCTTGCTCCACGCCGCCGCGGCGTCGTCCATCGTGCCCGTGGTCTCGGCGGGCGGCATGGCGGGCGACGTGGGCTCGACCGATGGCTCAGGCTTGGGGTGCGGGGGCTCCGCTGAACCCGACGACGTCGGCGAGGGCTCAGGCTCGTCGGTGGGTGAACCCGCAGCAGGCGCAGCTTGCACAGGGGTCTGCACACTCGGCGGCACCGCGCGCGGCTCCCCCACATGCGACGCGGTACGCGCCTGCTTCTTCGGCGGCGGCTGCGTGGGCGGAGGGCAGTCCTCGACCCTGACCTTGCGCTGGTAGGACGGTGCAGCGGTGGGCCGTGGATGCGCGGCGAGGAGCAGCCGTTGCGGGGGCGGCCCATCTGGCGGACGCGGCTGCATGGTGGTGTGTACTCGCAATCGCGTTGCTGTGGTTTGGACTGCGAGGCTGCGGGGCCCGCTGCGATCATCCTCCTCATCCTCCTCCTCATCCTCCTCCTCGGCCTCCTCAGCCTCCTTCCCATCCTCACCATCCCCTCCTCCTCCTCCTCCTCCTCCTCCTCCTCCGCATCCTCCTCCTCCTCCTCCTCCTCCTCCCCATCCTCCTCCTCCTCCTCCTCCTCCTCCTCTCTGTCAGCGCCCATGCCACCCCTGCATCCACCTCATCTGTGGCCTCCTCCATCTCCCTCATCGTCCTCCTCGTCAACCACCTCCTTCTCGCCGTCCTTTGAGACAACCGTCGCCTCTGGAACAAGTGTGGCCAATGATGGCGTTGGCCACCTGGCCCTATAAGGGCCTGGGGGCCGACCTGACTGGACGCGCCCTGGAGTTTCGGGTGCAATCCCAGGGACGCCATCCTGGCAAATAAAAACGCATCCCGGAACCTTCTGGACCCGGTCTCTGTTTCACTCGTGTGATTTAGCAGTCGGGCGGTGGCGGTTTCGTGCGGCCACTGGCGCGGTCGCAGAGCGGCACTCGCTCTGGGCCAGCCGACGAGGGCAAACAGGCCATGGTGCACCATGGCCCTCATGAGGGCGGCGGCCATCGGCATCAAACATTTCACCGAACAACATGCCGCTGAAACAAAAAACTCACACGCACCTATCGCATGCGTGTCTTGTCGTGCTAGCAATCGCATCCGACCTGAACTTCCCCCCCTATCACAACCTCTCTGCCCTCCCTATCGTGCGCGAGCGTGCACCGATGCTGCTTCGCAACGGCTGGTCCTACACCGCGCTCTGCACTGTAGCTCAACTCTGCCTGGCCTTCTTTGCCACCTGGGCGCTGCCCCCGATCGGGCCCCTGCCGTGTTTCGGGTTGGCCCAGGGTGCCGAAAGGGGGTTGAGCGCCAACTCCGTCCCTTTGGGAATCTTGACGGTGTTCGGGAGCACAGGGATCGATACTGTGGCGCTGGACCGTGCAGCGGCCACCCTGGCAACGGTCTTGAGCTCTGCTACTACATTGATAGAAACAACCGTTGCCGCCATGTTGGCGTCCGTGCTGTCCCCAGCATGTTTAACACACCAATAGGGGGGCACGAACCCGCTGTTGGGGCGGTCGTCGGGTACCTCGATCTTTGGAGGGTTCACCCACAACTGAAACGGCCTGCCATCGATGGCATGGGCACAATCCGTGAGCACAACTGCGCTCGCGGGTGCCTTCGGGCCTGCACCGATGCTCACGCCAAGGGGGACCAGCGTGAGCTCTCGGCTCTTGAAATCAATTGCTGCTACTAACTTCTCAATCGAACCCTTGCCCTTCGAAGGCGGCGACACGACGGCGCGCAGCCCCCCTGGGCCTGGGTCGAACATCGAGCAGGCGGCGCCAAGGGCGACCTTGCACTTGGACTTGATCATCTCCAGGGCCACGCCCTTGTGGTCCTGGGGTGGCGCTAGGGGGGGGGGCGCGCGCAGTAGAATGAGAGTGAGATCTCTCTCGATCGTCCTCTGTCTTTTTTTCTCTCTCTCTCTCTCTCTCTATCTCTCTGCTCTCTCTCTCTCCTCAAGTCCCTCCCTTTCCTTCTCCTCTCCTCTCTCCCTCACCCTCCTTCCTTCTCTCTCTCTCTCCTATCTCTCTCTCTCTCTCTCTCTCTCTCTCTCCTTCTATCTCCCGCTCGTCCCTCCCCTCTCTCTCTTTGTCTCTCTCCCTCTCTCTCTCTCTCTTTCCTCTCTTCTTCCCCCTCCCTCCCCCTCTCTCTCTCTCTCTCTCTCTCTCTCTCTCTCTCTCTCGCTCCCTCCCTCTCGCTCTCCTCTTCCCACCCTCCCTCCTCCCCCTCCCTCTCTCTCGGCTCAGTCACCTCTCCTCTCCTCTTCCTCTCTCCCTCTCCCGCCCCCTCCTTTAGTCCTTTCTCTCTCTTTCTCTCTCTCTCTCTCTCTCTCTCTCTCTCTCTCTCTCTCTCTCTCTCTCTCTCTCTCTCTCTCTCCCTCTCGTTCGCTCATTCTCGCTCCCGCTTTATTTCTATCTCTCGCTCTCTCTCACTCTCGTTCTCTCCCCATCCGAGGGGGGGGGCGGGAGAGGGATAGAGAGATGGCGAGAGATCTCGGTCCAGCAGGTCGTTCGCGTCGTCGGGTGCGATCTTGATCTCGGCGAGGTCCACCGCGATCTGAGGTGTGATTTTTTGTTGGCTCAAGGTCCTCCGTCCACTCCTATTTCTCCTCCTGCTTCCCCTCCTCCTCCGCCTCCTTCTCCTCCCTCTCCTCTTCCTCCTCCGTCTCCTTCTCCGATTCCTCCTCCTCCGCCTCCTCCTCCTCATCCTCCTCATCCTCCTCTTCCCTTTCCCTTCTCCTCCTCCTCCCCCTCCTCGTCTCCCCCTCCTCCTCTTCCCTCACATCCATCCTCCGCATGGGTCCTCCTCCCCTCCTCCTCCTCCTCCTCCTCCTCCTCCTCGCCCTGGTGCCTGCATTCCCTCAAGAACCCTTACGTTTTTATCCCCTCGGGTGCCGTCTCGAGCCTCTTGACGCCCTAAGCCAAGACCCACGCCCCCCCCCCCCACCCCCCCCCCCCCCCCCCCCCCTCCAGAGAGCCCCAACTGGATCCCGAGAGGACCCCGAGATTGCCCCAGACGGCCTCAAGGAGCTCTCGAGAAAGGCGTGTTTGCTTATCGTATCCGTGGATGTGTCTTGACGCCCTCTTGTGGCCGTCTTAATTGGGGCAGTCCTTGCTTGGGGGGCCCGAGGGGGCCCCAGTGACCCCTGTCCCCAACTCCCCCCGACGATGAGGGGAGCGCGCGAAGGTCAAGCACGCAACGGGCAGCACGCAGGAGCGAGCGTAGGCCGAACGATCAGTTGGCAGAAGTCCGCACCCCCCCCATCTGGCCGAAACGTCCGACCTCGATAGCCTCGGGGACCCACGGATGACGGGGGCGGGGCAGCAGTTCGGGCAACTGATGGGCGGGCGAGTGCGAACACAGAACAGAAATTGTTTGAAACTGTGGTCCTGGTAATCGTCGGCCAACGCGCCGTTCCCCACCTCCTGAGCCACGGGCGCCGCCGTCCCGCCGCCCTTGGAGCGAACGGGCGGGTCCGTCGGAGCCGCAGTCAAGACGGTGGTGAAGTCCTTCATCTCAGAAATTGTGTATATCGTGATGCCATCATCTTTGCTCTTGACCTGCCTGCCCACATCGAAACCCATCGACCTCACAGTGGCCCTGGGGACTGAGCTCCCACTGTACTCAACCATCCCGCTCGACGATGGCTCCGGGGGGGGCAGGCGCAGCGTTCTCATAGGCCCACGGCTTGGGCATCGGGGCGGTGATGGGGAAGCGCTTCACGATGTCAGCGATCACCGCGTTTGCTATCTCTTCGATGCTCGAGTGCTGCGGCCGCCCCTGTGGCGGGCGAGCGGCAATGGCCCTGCCCCTCCGACGCGCCATGCCCTTCGGACAATCGGCCGAAGGGGTTCGCACGTCGGAGGGGCCGTGGCATGGGGGGGGTTTTGTTAGCCCCTCTCGGGGGCCCTTTGGGGCCTCATTGGGAGGGGCGGCGTGGCCTCTTGGGGGGGATGTCATGGTCTCCTCGGGGGTGGGGTGGGGGGATGTGGGAGCGGTAGCTTCTGGGTGCCTCTTGGCCCCCCTATGGTTGGGGAGGGGGTGGGCCTATGTGGTGGCCGTGGCCACATCGCCCGCGCCCCCAACCTCCTCCTCCTTAACACCACCTCCTCGCAGTCGGGGCGGCGGGGGCAGGGAGGATGGGGGAGGGGGAGGTTGAGGAGGAGGAGGGGAAGCAGGAGAAGAAAGATGAGGAACATGAGGAATCGGAGGAGGAGGATGGGCGAGGAGGAGGAGGGGGAGGAGGAGGAGGGGGAGGATCTGGTTGTTGATTGCGCGATTGCTTTTACCAAGTCCTTGCATTTCTTCCCGTGGATGAACATCGCTGCGTCAACCTCGAAGCGGCCGACGACCTGGGCGAACTCCACGGGGTTGTACTCCTCGACCTTCTCGGTGAACCAGTCGACGGCGACCCGCATGTAGGATGTGGCAGCCACGCAGAGCGACTTCTTGGAACCAATGACCTGGGCTGCGTCAGCAGACGATATCAGACGAGACTGCCCGTCGCGCATCCAGGGGCCATCTGGGGCGCTCATTGCAGCCTTGGGCATCATCCACGGGTACTCGGGAGACTGCTTGACGTCGAGGGCGCCGAGAGCCTTGAAGGTTGAGCTGTGGGCGGCTCGCCGAGAATTCAGCGATCGGCTCCACTGCTCGAGGGCGTTGATGAACTTCGGGGTCGTGCCGCCGCCGTACTTGCCAACGAATGTGCACATGTCCTCGATCGCGCCCTCCATGTGCGGCGCGTTCTGGCTGACCCCGAGCTGCACCTGTCGGAGGTGACCCCGTCGGCTCACGACAGCAAACGTGCGCGGCGTCTGCCGCGCACGTGTGCCTATCGCGTTCCGCTGGGGTCGCCTCCCGAACACCTACGACGCACCTCCAGGGGCGAGTTTCCGCGGGTTCCCCGGACACCTTCGGCCAATCGATCGCGCTCCCAGTCTTGTAGAGCTTCGCGCGCTCGTGGATCTGACGAAGAACCTGCACCAGTCCAAGCTGCTGGTGTGCATCGTGACCCCGATTGCCTGCTTGCTGAAGCAGGTCCGCGAGATCGAGGAACGCGGCCAACACCTCCCATCGTATCACTGTGAACTGGATGCCCTTCTGAATGGGCTGCATGTAGCTCGGGGCCACGTGGAAAACCTTGTCCCGATTGATGGCCCCGTCCTCGTTGGCGATCTCCTTCTGGTTGGTCTTGCAAGCGCACCTGCTGGAAGGGGGGGCGGGTCAGAGGAGCAAGGGGGGGAGGGCGGGTGAGAATGTATAAGGGCCATGGGCCCTTATTCGAGTAGAGGGTCTACTACATAATTGAAAATGCTCATAATTGAATGGGAAAGCTCATTTTGCTTAGATTTTTTTGGTTTTGGGGGATGGGGGCGCGTGCGCGAATTGCGCGCCCAAACGAGATGATTTCACGATTCCGAGTTGGCTGTCGGAGGCCGCGACGCAAGAACACGAGCAACGCCGACGTTCACCGAAGTTCAGTGCATGCGTCGCATAAAGTGCATATGCGAATGCATTTGGCGGAAGCCGCGCACAAGGCGCGCCCAATGCGACACTATTGAAGTAAGAACGAGCAACCCTGTCGAATGCGACAACCATGCGCAACTGCAAATGCCGCAAGATAGGTGCACATCAAAAGAAGACAAGGGTTCCCACTGGGAGATGCGCGTGTGCGTGTGCGTGGAGGGGGGAGGGGGGAAAGTGTGTGGGGGGGCCGGGGGGGGGGGGGGCGCGCTGGGGCTCAAGTGGCCCATACGCTCCAAGAGCGCTCGGAGGCAGCCCAGAACCGCGCTCAAGATGGCTCAAGATGCTGTAAGATGCCTCACGATGGGTCCCGCGATGCTCAAGAGGCCCCAAGACCCGCCCAAGACGCTCCATGTCCAGATAGTCCCCCCAAGGAGGCCTCCAAGATGCCAAAATCATTCCAAAACCTAGAAAAGAAACTTGTGATTGTTGGCTTCTCGCCTTTTCTCTTTCCGATGGCCTTCTCGCTTTTTCGTTTTTTGAAGCGCATAGAATGAAACATATCGGGCGCAGAAACGGCCGCACTCTGGCACGCAACGCCGCCATGTCCTCAACCTCGAGAACGAAAACCCCTTCAAAGGCGGGAACACAGCAACCCAGATGTTGCCATGGTGAAACGCGGTGAAACATAAAATGTTTAGGGTGCGGCCCTCCCCGCCCTCGCGGGGCGGCCTTGCTTCCTGGGGTGTGGGCGGGGATCGGCGGCGGTGCCGCCCCCCGTGTCGCTTGCGATTTAGAAAGGGAGCTCTTACAACTTCCATTAACAACCATAGCCGCTATTATATCCACTGCGTTTCGCCAAAAACACCCGCGCGACCTTGTGACGCAGGGTGCGACACCCCCTCGCGCACGCCACGCTACGCTGCGACGCGTTGCAACGCGACCCCGCAATGCCCTTCAACACCCTGCGATGCAGACACCCGCGGTACCATGCAACTCAATGCAAAACAGCGGCGCGCCGCCATGCGAAGCCATGCAATGCTGCGCGCGTGGCTGCGCAGGGCCTTGCAACGCCCTGCAACGACCTTGCAACCCCAACTGCCTCCCGCGTATATATCAATAATGTGCTTCTCCCCTCTCTAAAATATCGGGGGGGGGGGGGGAGAGGGCGCGGGGGGAACGGGGGCCGCGAGTGGGGGGGGGAGGGGCGGCGGAGGGCGGGCTGTGTAGGGCCGTGCGTTCGGTGACATTCGAGGCGCTGGGAAGGACCCATCGAAAACTCCGAGGTGCATTGCGGAAAGCTGCACGGATACACTAAAACAGCACACCAAAACGAGGCCGCAAGGAGGGGGGCCACCCACGGTGAATGGCGGGCCCGAGACAAACCGCACCAAAGACGGCCCACAGTATCATGGGGAGGAGCGGCAACTTGCACATTGCAATCGGGGTCTATGCGAGCCCGCTTGGGGCCCGCTTGCGCCCCTCTCGGTGCCCATTCTGGGCCCTCTTGAAATTTGATTAGTGCCCCTTGGGGCTGCGAGCGCCATCTTCGGGCGGCGGGGGTGGCGGGGGGCAGAGGGGGGGGGGGGGGGGGGGGGGGGGGGGTGGGGGGGGGGGGGGGGGGGGGGGGGTGGTAGGTGGGGGGGTGGGGGGGGGGGGGGGGGGTGGGGGGGGGGGGGGGGGGGGGGGGGGGGGGGGGGGGGGGGGGGGGGGGTATTTGAGTGGGTGCGGGAGACAGGAGCGGGCGATTGGTGGACGTGGGCGGGACGGGGTTCGGGCGCGGGAAGAGCGCGGGGATGAGGGGTGAGGGGAAGGAGGGCTGCGGGAGGTGGTGACGGGTAGAAGGGCGCGGGGACGGCGAGAGAGCAAGGGAGGTCGATGGAGCAGAAGGGATGCGCACGTAGCGATATGAGGGTCGGCGGGAAGCGAGGCGACGAGGTATGATGGGAGGTGGCGCGGCAGGGGTTGGAAGAAATGTTCTTGCAACCCGCCCAAGGCCCGAGAGGGCCTTAGATGATCCCACGAAGGCCCCAAGAACGCCTAGAGACCACCTCTGGAAGGGGCTCAGCAAGGCACCGCAAGGGCCCCATGGCCAATGGGGGAACGAGGGGGGGGGGGGGGGGGATCGCTGTCGGGAAGCATCGGGGGCCGATTGGGGCCTTTTTGGTGCCCGCTTAAGGCGCGTTTCGGGATCTTCATTGGGGCACGCGTGGGCCTATCTTGGCGGCATCGCTGTTACGATGCACGATGGTGCGCTGCATTATGCTGCACGGCCATGATCAACGCACCTCGGCTAAGCATGTCGTCTGGATGGGCTGGCGAGGGCACGCGAAGCGCCGCGACGCCCAAACGCAAGGATGCCCCAAGATGCCCCCCACGAAGCCCCCATGAGGCACTCAAGAGGCTCTAAGAGACCCCCGCGAGGCAGACACACCAACCCAAGACGCCCACAAGAAGCCACATGAGGCACCAACACTGCCCCCAAGACGCTTCAAAACTGCTCCCAAGAGACACCCGAGAAGTCCACCCCGAGACCCCAACGAGCATTCAGCAGCCGCCTGGCCCACAACCCAGGCGCGGTGGCGGGATGGGCCGCATGCCATTTTCTATACGGCAGGGCGGCTTTGCATGCGCAAGGAAAGTTACCGCACACAGTACAGTCTCAATGCATCGATGCCGACTGCCAGCATGCAAGCATCAAAGAGAAACATGATATATTATAAACCATGGTGCGCTATTGCCTCCTGCAGCCACGTGTAAACTTGCAGCTTCGCTTGTTCCTCCGGCCGCATCCTGCCAAACGTCGCTGAATGCGACTTGCTGCCCCTGTATTCGAGGCCATGCGGTAGCTTTGCAACCCAGTAGGGCGAGCGCATCAGCGGCTCGACCAAACAAAATTGACACGTCAGCGGAACGCGGCTGAAATCGTGAGCGCGAGCGCCACCGGCAACGCTGGCAGCTGGCTCGGGTGGA
>CAUYUJ010016994.1:5000-12500 GCA_963575745.1 Prorocentrum cordatum
ATCATGTTTGTTCTTGTTACCCGCAATATTATTAGCATTTCAATTCAAAGTATTAGTCTTACTCTGAAAATCGCTCTGATTCGTAGTAGTCGTAGGACTCTTATTCTTACTTTCATTACTACTATTGTTCTTGATTGCTATACTTACTAGTATTATTACTCGTCTTATTTGGGCATTCCGTCTTTTACTATTATCCCTCCTCCTCATCCTCCTCCTTATATTTATTGGTCTTGTTAACCTTCAGCTTCTTTTCTGCAGTCTTGCGCTTGGCCTCGGCCGCGGCAGTGGTTTGTTTCCGCCACCTCGGCAGCATCCTTGGCCTTTACCTCTGCAGCGGCCTTCGCCCAGACGGACAGGGCGGAATTGCGGCGCACACGTGCAACACCTCCAGGGGGGATGTTACTGTACAGCCTGGCGGCGCAATACAGACAACAACTCAGACCACAGGCACCAAATCAACACCAACACCAGCCACAGGCACAACAAAACAGGGTAAGAATGGAGCAAATGCGCAGCAAGCTTGATGTGTAAACGTCGCCTTGGGCCTACCCACACCGCAGAAACAAAAAAAAACTCGACACAACTGAAACATATACCAGCTCACATACCGTGCGGGCGGGTTGCACTTCTTGACAAATTGCGGTGCTGGCGCCCTTGCCATCGCAAGCCTTACGTAAACGGTATAACAAATGCAACGATGCCGCCCCGTGTCCACAACAAGGACCAGGCGCCGAGACAAAACGCGCTCGCGCGCAGAATCGTAGCCTATGAGGCAATCAAGGGGAGGGGTGTCTGAACAGCTACACCGGCGAAACGCCTGCGACATCCCAAAAAAACTAAAAGCGAAAAAAGGTCAGCGTCATACCCGTTGGGCGGCCCCCAGGGGGCCTGTCGGGGCAAGCTGCCGGCATATTGCGCGAGCAGGCCTGTCACCACCTGGGCGTCTGGGCGCCGCCCAGCCCGAGGGTGGCCCGCCACGGCTGGTAGGTCCGCTTGGAACAATCGGGGATCCTCCTCCTCCTCCTCCTCGGACTCCTCCTCCTCCTCCTCCTCCTCCTCCTCCTCCCTCCTCCTCCTCCTCCTCCTCCTCCTCCTCCTCCTCCTCCTCCTCCTCCTCCCTCCTCCTCCTCCTCCTCCTCCTCCTCCACCTCCTCCTCCTCCCCCTCCTCCTCCTCCTCCTCCTCCTCCTCCTCCTCCTCTCCCTCCTCCTCCTCCTCCTCCTCCTCCTCCTCCTCCTCCTCCTCCTCCTCCTCCTCCTCTCTCCTCCCCTCCTTCCTCCTCCTCCTCCTCTCCTCCTCACTCCTCTCCTCCTCCTCCTCCTCCTCCTCCTCCTCCTCCTTTTCCTTTTCCTCCTCCTCCTCCTCCTCCTTGGGCAGACCCCCCTTTAGCAAAACGTGGTTTAGTGAAAACGACCTGAGGCCCAAACCTGGCGGGCGCCAGCCCGGAAAATAACGGCCACGGCACCCTCTCGAGAACCGAAAACGGACACTTCACTCATCGACGTGTCCCTGTGTGGGGGCTCTGTCCACCTCCGAAACAAGAGGAAACAGGTCTGGGACTCCGGCGCCCCCCCACCGAACAAGCTCGCCCTCCCGAGCCGCTTGCTGACGGTCCCACGGCCCAGGGAGGGCCCCAACAGCCTGCAACAGCGACCAGTTCGAGGACCGCTGCCCGTCATGGCGGGCCTGGGTGCGTCTGCCGACTGCACGCACGCACGCACGCGCACACGCACGCGCACACGCACGCGCGCACGCGCACAGACATACACACACAGACACACACACACAGACACAGACACAGACACAGACACAGCCGCAGACTCAGACGCAGACACTGACGCAGACACACACTCACAAACAGACACACACACACAAACACACAAGCATCAAGACGCACACGGAGACACACACACACAGACGCACACACACACAGACACACACACACACACAGACACACAAACACACACAAACAGACACACACACGCACACACAAACACATAGACGCGGACTCACAGACACAGACACACAGACCCACACACGCAGACAAACACACACAGACACAGACACACACAACCACACACACAGACAAACACAGACACACACACACACACACACAGACACACATAGACACACACACACACACAAACACACAGACACAAATCCGCCGATCCGGCGTGTGAGTTAAGGAAGCCACAACCTGAGCTTCAGCTCTGCTGGGGGGGGGCCGGGGGGGCTCTGCCGGGGTAGGGGGGGGGAGGGGGGGGGGTCATCGGGTCCACCCGTTTCTCCCCCCCCCCCCCCGGGAATTCCAAACCGCCCCAAGACGGGCCCAAAGGGGCTCAGGAGGCCACCAAGACGGTCCAGGAGGCGCCCGAAACGGCTCAAGAGCGCTCCTGGACGCCCAAGATGGCCTGAAGACGGCCCAAGAGGCCTCCAAGACGCCTCAAGGAGTTCCCAAGAGGACCCCAAGGCCCCGAGAGGGTACAATTCGCCGGCCCAACGGGCCAGAGGCGTGCTAAGATCTCCGGTAACTGCTTAACAATTTTCTAGTTCGCGCGCGCGGGGCGGCCCCTGGGGGTCCCCGGACGAACAGTACCCTGACCAGGTCCCTGGGCAACTCCCTGTCGGGGATGGTTCTGCTCCTGGGCGCCGCCCTCAGGGCCTCCCACGAGCCCCGAGAAGAGCTCAGAGACCCCCAAGAGGCCCTCAATATGGTCCAACAGGGCTCCAAGACGCCATAATATCGCTCCAAAACGCCTAAGATGGCTCCCCGACGCACCAAGAAGCCTCCAAGAGCCCTGCCAAGAGGTGCCCAAGAGGCAAAATTCATCGATTTCCCTTAGGTTTTTGAAGGATTTTCGCATTCTCGCCTTTTCCGCTTCCCGACGCTCCACGACGACCAAAGAGGCCCCAAAGATCGCCCCAAGACGGCCCAAAAGGCCCCCAAGAGGGCTTCAAAACGGCCCAAGAGCGCCCCATGACAGCCCAAGACGCCCCCAAGACGGCCCAAGAGGGCCCCAAGAACGGCCCCAGAGGGGGAACACGAAACAACATTTCGAGCCCTCAGTCCTAAGAGCCTCCCGGGAGGCCCCCAGAGGTCCCCAAGAGGCCCCCATGGGCCCCCAAGAGCCCCTCAGAAGGCCCCGAGACGCCTGGCAAAATAACCCCCAAAGCGCCGCATTGACACCAGGCCCTCGGGCAAACGGCAGACATGAGACTGTATGGGCCGGCGGAATGAGCGAAGCGATTAAATAATAAAGTTGCTAATAGGTTTTGAAGCATTTTAACATTATCGCCTTTCCGTCTTATAAGCGCCCCAAGACAGCGCAAGAGGCCCCCAAGAGGAGCCAAGACGGTCCAAGAGGGCCCCAGTATAGCCCTGGAGGCCCCCCAAGACGACCCCGAGAGGCCCCCAAGATGGCCTCAAGAGGGTGAACCCGAACGGACCCTTCTAGTCCTCTACCCTAAGATGACCCCAAGAGCCCCCAAGATGCTTCCGAGGAACCCCCAAGGGGCCCCCAGAGGCCCCCAAGAGGTCCCCAAGAGGCCCCCAAGAGGACCCCGAGAGGCCCCCAAGAGGCCCCAAAGGCCCCCAAGAAGCCCCAAGAACCAAGAGGCCCCAAGAGGCGCTCACTCGCGTGCTGCCAGGCCAGAGGTGCACGGCCTGACTTGGTATTGCTCGGAAGCGAAAGCGATGAACGAAGAACCTTCCACCCGTCGCCGTCACCAGTCGTCGGTCGTCGGCCGTCGGCAGCCGTTCGCCGTCAGTCGTCGTCGTCGTCGTCGTCGTCGTCGGTTCGTCGTCATTAACTCCTTCGTCGGTCGTCGTCGTAATTATCCCGCTCGTCGACCGTTGGTCGTCCGTTGTCGTTGTCATCGTCCATTTCAACAACAATAGCGTCAGGAGCGCCCCGGATCGGCGGCACTGGCCGGAGGCCACTACAATATACACACGCAGACACACAGTGACACACAGCGAGACACACACACAGAGACATACACACACAGTCAGATACATACAGACACACACACACAAACACACAGACACACACAAACAGACGCACACACACTAACACACACACAGACACGCACACACACAACGACAAACACAGACACACACACAGACACACACACAGACACATACACACAGACACACACAGACACACACACGCAGACACACACCAGCACCCACACACAGACACACACACAAACGCACACACATATATATATATACATATATATATACACCTATACGACCACCCTTCGGGTGATAAGGAGGTTCGGGGGGGGAGGAACCAACGTCTCACTCGATCGGTCTCACTATCGATCTCACTATCGATCTCACTATCGGTCTCGCTCGATCGATCTCACTCGATCGATCTCACAATCGATCTCACTCGATCTACTTCATTCGATCGAACTCACAATCGATCTGACTATCGATCTCACAATCGATCTCACTATCGATCTCACTATCGATCTCACATTCAGTCTAAGTATCGATCTCACTATCGATATCACAATCGATATCACAATCAACGTCATCATCATCAACATCATCGTCATCAACGTCATCAACATCATCATCATCAACATCACCATCATCGGGACACCATCATCATCATCAACATCATCATCACCTCATCACCATCATCATCAACATCATCATCATCACCATCATCATCGGGACACCATCATCGTCACCATCATCATCAACATCATCATCATCGGGACACCATCATCATCATCATCATCATCATCGGAACACCACCATCATCATCATCATCATCATCATCATCATCATCATCATCATCATCTCATCATCATGATCATGAACAACATCATCAACACCATCATCATCGGGACACCGTCATCATCATCACCAACATCATCATCAACATCATCATCGTCATCGGAACACCATCATCATCGTCACCATCATCATCATCACCATCATCATCATCAACATCATCGGGACACCATCAGCATCATCAACATCAGCATCATCATCACCATCATTGGGCCACCATCATCAAAATCATCATCGTCACCATATCATAATCCTCAGCATCAACATCATCATCATCATCATCATCATCATCGGAACACCATCATCGTCATCATCAGCATCATCATCATCATCATCAACCTCATCATCATCATCATCATCATCATCATCATCATCATCATCATCATCATCGTCGGGACACCATCATCATGATCACCATCATCATGAACAGCATCATCATCAACCTCATCATCATCATCATCATCATCGGGACACCATCATCGTCTTCATCATCGTCAAATCATCTGATCTTCATCACCATCATCATCATCATCAGCAACATCATCATCGGGGCACCATCATCATCACCACCATCACCATCATTATCACCACCATCAACATCGTCAACATCATCATCGTCATCATCATCGGGACACCATCGTGACCACCATCACCATCACCATCATCATCGTCATCATCATCATCATCCTCATCATCATCATCGTCAACATCATCAACATCATCAACATCATCAACATCATCAACATCATCAACATCATCATAATCATCATCATCGTCATCATCGTCATCATCATCATCATCATCATCATCATCATCATCATCATCATCATCATCATCGGGACACCGACGGAACACTGGCGGGACACCGGCGGGACACCGCGCGCCACCAGCCCCCGAGCGGGACACCGGCGGGACACCGCGGGGCACCGGTTGCCGGAACGGAGACTTTTGGTCTGGCCGCGCCTCAGCTACAGGAGACTTATTTTTCGCCCGCCCACGCAGCTTCGCCTCGCCCGCACGCACAGCACGCACGAACACGAAACCGAAACCGATTTCCCGGTAGGGGGTCTCTCCGTTCCACTTCGATCTCACCCCCTCACCTCCGATACACATATATATATATATATAGATATGTATATATATATATATATATATATACACGACGACAAACACAGGCACACACAAACGCACACAGGGGCACACACAGATACACAGACACATAAACACACACGCACACACACACCCGCATACACAGACACACACACAGAGACACAAACACACACAGACGCATTCACTGACAGGCACACACAAAAACACAACGCACAGACACAAACACACACAGACACACAGACGCACAGACATACACAAACACACACACACAGACACGGACACACACACAGACACACACAGGGTCACACAGACACACACGCACACAACGAGACAAACAAACACACACACACAGACACACAAAGAGACACCAAACAACACACAGAGATACACAGAGACGCACACACACATACACACATACACACAGACACACAGACGCCTACACACATGCGGACACGCACACAGGCATACACACAGACGCACACACAGACGCACACACATACACAAGCACACACACAGAGACACACAGCGACACACAGAGATAAACTGACACACGGACACACACGGACACACACAGACGCACACAGACGCACACACAAGCACAAACACACAGACAATCACACACAGACACACGCAGACACACACACAGACACACGCAGACACACAATGACACACGCAGACACACACACACTGACACACACTGACACACACTGACACACACACGCTGACGCACACTGACACTCACAGACACACACTGACACAGACAGACACACGCACAGACACACACGCAGACACACACGCAGACACACACACACACACTTCGTCGTCGGCGGCTAAGCAGGGTGACTGCTTTGGCGGTGGGCAGACACACACAGACACACAAACACAAACACAAACAAACACACTCACAAACACACATACACAGGGACACACAGACCCACGCACAAACACACGCACACATGGACACCCACACTAACACACACACACACACGCACACACACAGATACACACAGAAACACACACACAAACAAAGGCACATACAAAACAAACAAAGACACACACAGACACACACACACAAAGACACACACACACAGACACAGACACACACAGACGCACACAGGCACAAACAGGCACACACCAACACACACACACACACCGACACACGTTCAAGTTGGCGGCGCAGGTGAACCCCAGGGGTGGTCGGCATGTGGAGGCGCCGGTTGCGAGCGAACCTAGTCGACCGCGCCATGAAAGAACGGCGGTGGGAAGCAAGAGGTGATGGTAAGCAAGAGGCGCTGCAAGGCCAATCATCCCGCGGAGCGTTGCCCGACGCCAAGAAGTTAAGAGCAAGCAACCGTCTGGTGCCATTTTGCCGCTGGGGCGGAACATAACTGGAATGCCCCCAGACCAGCCAGCCGGGCGGCGACGCGAAACGCGCAGCAACGCGATAACCACACAAACACACAGACACGCGCAGTCACGCGAAAACACACGCAGACACACAGAGACGCACACACAGACACACAGACACACACACACACAAAGACACACAGAGACACACAAAATCACAGAGACACACAGAGA
>CAUYUJ010016994.1:17500-20000 GCA_963575745.1 Prorocentrum cordatum
CCCTTGGCCCGCTGCGCATGGGCTGCGGGGCCTGTCTTGGCCCGCGCACTGCGTGGGTTCAAAGCGAGCAAAACGCGCCTCGTTCACGTCGACCCGCGCGGCAGGTGCGGCTACCGCGTCGACGCGCGCCTCGCCCTCTTTGCTGACTCTGGCAAGACCTTCAATGCGAATTGACGTCTGCCGTCTACTTGCCAGCATGTCGACCCAGGCGGCCACGCCCCCTGCCACGCCAGGTCGCGGAGAGTCCACTTGCGCGCTGCGGTCGCCAGCCCAAAAGTCGATTACGCGTCGGACTGACCCTGGGATAGAGTGACATTCAGCGCACGGCATCAGGAGCGACCGTGAGGGCCCGACGCAGGCGCGCAAGCCGGCGTTGCCGCGACGCATCAACGATCGGCGAGGCGCCACCCGACAGAATTGTTATGCCAGCGGGCGACCGCGGAAGCCCGCCGATTGATTTCGAGCGCCCCGAATGGCACTTCGAAGGCGCTGCGAAAGCAGAAATTGCCAGGGGCCGGCCACCCTGGTCTGGCACCGCCGGGCTGCGTCGCGATGACGTCTGACCAGGCCAGGCGTTATGGCCCGAACCGGCCCCGTCCGAGAGCCTGGAATATGTTTGAATATCATTGGATAACTTATAATAGTGAAGATCCCCATTGATTCGAAAAAACATAACCAAACATATTCAGAAATACTCAAAATATCCAAAGATATTCACGCCAGACGTTATCGGATTTGGGCTGGAAGTCGGGACTGGCCCCGGGCCAGGAAACGCGCCGCCCGGTCGACTGGCCCCCCCCGGTCCCCCGGTAACCAATGCAAGCTGCGGGGTGCGACGCGCATGCGTTGCTGTCGATTGCAAGGGGTGGGCCCAAACCTGGCGCGCGCAGATGCGAGCGCAATCGCGCAATGCGGGTGCTGACGCGAGGTCGACCTCATCCCGCGAAAAAAAAAATCACCCGGCCCCCTGTGGGCTAGCACCGAAAATCACTCCTGCGAAGGGTCACTCTTGCGCGAAGCCGAAAAAGGCGGGGGCGGAATCGGCGGGGGGCCCGTCTCTCCAGCGGAGTTTCGCGCCTCCTGTCCGGCGGCAAATGGGCGGTGCTGAAGCGCGCGGGGACCCCGCCCATCGCGGCGCCCGCCAATGTGGCTGCGCGAGCGCCCCTGTAGTCGTTGGAGAATGCCGCGGCCGCGAAGCTTATATCACGCTTTCATGATTGGAATTAGTTCTGGTGCTCTTGAGGCATAGTGAATTTCAACATTAGTGGGCGCGGGCGTCGCGTCTGGGTCCTCGGAGACCTGGCGAGGTCGCCCAGCGCGCGTTCGCAGCAAGGCGCTGCCCAAGCAGTAGAGGAAGAGAAACCGGCGGAGAGACAGAGGCGCCGCGCTGCAGCAGGGGGGCAAAATTCCGGGAAGTCCCGCCCCGCGAAAAGGAAGCCCCGCCCTGCGAAAAAGGAAACTCGACCAGCCCGCAAGCGGCAGCCCGCAAGCGGCAGCCCACTCGGGGCTGCGCCGAATCGGGACAACATCACCCCGCCCAACGTTTTCCTCAGGCGCTGGTTCCCCATGTCTAGATGCTCGAAGCGTGCATCCTTTGCATCGGCCTATGTGCGATGTCTGTGCTAGCTGTCACGTCAGCGTCCGCACATGGGGGTGAAACCCGGGGCCCGACCATCTAAGATGGAGTTCCCGTGGCAAAGGAGTCTCAGCCCTACGGGCTCCATGTAGCAAGCTGACAGCGCCGTCGACGCAGTGAAACACTTGGTATGTCTGTATCGTATGGGGCGGCGATGCCATCTCTTGTCGCTGCCTCTCTGGAGTGGACTCCCATGTCCGTAAAAAAGAATGGACACGCAACATGAGGGCATCCGAGTCACACCACAGGCCAATGCTGTCATGTAGCCTACGCCCTGTGCAATTCGAATGCCCATGCGTAGTCTCCGATGCCAGTGGAAGTGGTCCGTTCCATTGCGCTGGGCGTGCGGATTCCATGCTCCGTGCCCTGCTCGTGGAGCCAATCGACGAACTGGTCGCAGTCGGGCTCATGGTCGGGGCGTCGATGTCTGTATGCGCAGATATGCTTACATCTCGCCCAGGCATTGGGGCAGTGCTGGACTTGAAACTCGCGGAGAAGAGCTCCCGCATTTTCTTCTTGAGTTGTCTCAGGGTCATGAGGTCCGATCGGCACCCGTGGTCCGAGTTGTAAAATAAGTACTTCGGGTGAGCCTGGCCATTGGTAACTGGAATCGCCTCCTCCCCGTTGCCAAACCTCCTAGTCCTGGATCTTAAGAACTGGGCAATTTTGCCGCTTGTGTGCAGGACCCATGGCAGATTCAATAGCGAGCCTCTGCGCCGCAATACAAAAGATGTCCATCACCTGGCGCTGGGAAAGTGGCGAACCAGAGCCGCGAACGTCTCACGGTGCACCAGGATTGGGTGTCTGTTGTTTGCATAGAGGTATCGGGAATGCCTCCGAAACACTTGCGAATCATGACGCGGT
>CAUYUJ010016994.1:25000-40618 GCA_963575745.1 Prorocentrum cordatum
CGGGGGTGGCAAGCCGCGCGCGCGCCGCCCAGTCAGCAACGTGGAGTCGTGCCATGGTTTGACATGGACGGCATTTTCCGTTTTCGTTTCGTTTTCGCTCTCCTTTTGTTTTGTTTTTCGTTTTGTGTTTCGTTTTGTTTTCGCTCTCATTTTGTTTTCGTTTTGTTGTTCGTTGTGTTCGTTCCGCAAACGGTCCAGGAACTCGCCCAAGCACCGCTCAGGTCGAGCCCTGGGCAATGCGGTGAGGGCATTGAGCAAGGAACCGTTGGACAAGGGAGCCAGGGTCTGGGAGCCCGTGGAACTCCCATCGTGGGTCGGCCGTGGATATCATCACCGCTCTCATGAGATAAGGAATGATGAGGAGGAGGAGGAGGATGAGGAGGAGGGGGAGTGGGGGGAGGAGGAGGAGGAGGAGAGGGGAGGAGGAGGAGGAGGGGAGGAGAGGAGGAGGAGGGAGGAGAGGAGGAGGAGGAGGAGGAGGAGAGAGGAGGAGGAGGAGGAGGAGGAGGAGGAGGAGGCCCCCTGGGCACATTCCTTAACCAACGCCCCCACCGCATGGAGGCCGCGCAGGGCCCCTGAAGACGTGGTCGTGCAGCGCTCGGGCGCGGCCGCGCGAGAATCGCGACCAACGTCAGCCGAAGTGGTGATCCGGGTGTCGGAAACAACTGGTGAGACGAGGCCAGGGCGAGGAGGAGGAGGAGGACGAGGAGGAGGAGGAGGACGAGGAGGACGAGGATAACATCGGATGAGGATACATCGAGAACCTCTGAGACCTTGCGGTTCTGGGGGATGTATCGGGCGCCGCGGCCTTCTCAGACCGCTCCGGGACGCTGTGGGAGCGTCTCGGAACACTCCGGAACGGATTTCTCCTCGTCCTAGCCCCGTCCGAAATGGAGCAAGGGTCACGCACGCGTAACATACGGTTCGAGCTCCGCCCCCCTCACCCCCGAATGCAGTGTTGCGGAGTTGGTTTCGGACAGTCCTGGCTTGAGTGCCCGAGCGGTCTTGCGAAAACGTGCCAACTGTGAATTGGGAGAGGGGGGGAGTGTTGCTTATTCAGTAATATGAAACTTCGCTGCAACTCGAACGTAGCCACCTGCCTGCCTAGTACTCGTCTGTAATTTCATCGGCACCCTCTCGCGCAAGCATGCTCTCAACTCCTCATCAGACCTTCTGTGGACCAGAAAATAAACGACACCACCCCACCTACGGCCCCTCTGGCCGTAGAGTATACCAAGACATCTGGCGTGGGCTTTTGCATGGTATACGCTGCGGCCCCCGATGGGCCGTAGCACAACACGGAGGGCCGTAGGTGGGGTGGTGTCGTTTGTCTTTTGGTCGATTCTGTGAGATACGCGTGGCCTCGGCGATGGTGCCAGCTCTTCTGCAGACCGATCCGCCGATCGGATAGGAGTCCCCAGAGAGGGGGAATGAGGAGAAGGAGGAGGAGGAGGAACAACAAGGAGGAGAAGGAGGAGGAGGAGGAGGAGGACGAGGAGGAGGAGGAGGAGGAGGAGGAGAAGGAGGAGGAGGAGGAAGAGGAGGAGAAGGAGGAGGAGGAGGAAGAAGCCACAAAAGAGTATCACGCAGGCGCACTTTTCACTTTTCCGGGATGGCCAGCGAAGGCCTCCCCACACACGCGCGGCATCCAACGTCGGAAAAATGCGTGGTCTACCTGTGCCTCAGGGACTCCGCCAGCCCCTCTTGCAGGAGGTGTGCGTCAGCAGACTGACCTCTCCTCCTCGTCCTCGTCCTCGTCCTCCTTCTCCTCCTCCCTAGAGCCTAGAACCCATAATGCACCCCACCCCCTTCCTTCCTCCTCCTCCTTCCTCCTCTCCTCCCTCCTTATTGTCTTCTCCTCCTACCCCCCCCCCCCCCCCCTCCCCCTCCCCCCCCCTCCCCCCCCTCCCCCCCTCCCCCTCCCCCCTCCTCCTCCTCCTCCTCCTCCTCCTCCTCCTCCTCCTCCTCCTCCTCCCCCTCCTTTCTTCCCACAGCCCTGAGGACCAACGTCTGAGGTGTCCACACATGCATACGTCAGCGGTGAGAATGGCGGCGAGTATAGCGGGGGACGAGGAGAGCAGCAATGGCCGGCATCAACCCGACTCGCAATACAGATCGAGCGGGGCGTAAAGATGGGCAACTGACGCCTCTAGCCATGCATCCCCAGGAGGCGTGGCGGCACAGCGTTGTGAGGCTGCCTGCGTGATGACAGCAGCTACGTAGAACTCTACCTGGCTGCTGTCAGGAGGGGCCAGGGTCGGCACGGCATTCATGCACAGGCACTGACGGTCCCCAATGGGCACACAGCTCGACGTGATTGTCGGAGACGTTGCCTGCAGGGAACACAGGAACCTGACCTCGGGGACTTTCCAAATACAGGGCAAGTTGGCTTGCGGAGCAGGGGGGTTTAAAATGAGCAAGGTCGCCAGGCCCGAGGACGCCGCGCACAGCGCCAGCGTCAGTGCCGCCCGAAAGCACGCACTGTCGAGCTCCAGCTGCCTCCACTCCGAGGGCGACCTGGCTGAAATCCCCCATGGCTCATCGCAGCTCCTTCAAGGCCTGCTTTCTCCACCCTTGGCTTTGCAGCGGGGGGCAGGGTCCCACGAGGAAAGAAGAAGGTCTGCGAAGAGACCGACAACGCGCCCATCTAGAATAAGATTAGTAATGAACAACAGCTCCCTGTGAAATCCCTCGATGGAATTCTGGAAAAGCTCGAGGATATCGAGTGACAGAACAAAAACATTCATGCCCGCCATGGCACTGGACTTCTCCGCTCTATCCTGGATGTCGCCTTGACTCCTGGGAGCTGCACGGAGGATCATAATGTACTTAATGCCAGGGGCCGCGGGCAGGTGGACCGCCGCCTGAGTGGGCATCTCTTCCTGGATACACACGGGTTGGCAAGATATTCTCGGCATGCTAGTGGGGGGGGGCCCTTGGAGGCAGCCGCCCCCCTCAGCCTAGGGCCTGTCGTGAGGACAGGCGGCAGCTGCGCTGACTCCGCATAGTGGCCTTTCTCGCGGAGCGTGCGTGCTAGCTCCGCGTCCTCCGCCTTAGCCAGCATCACCTTTCCGGGGCTCAGCGGGGGGATGACGGCCACGAGGTCAGCCAAGCACTTCGATGAGCCATGCCGAACGTGTTTGAGCAATCTGAGGTGCGTGTGGAAGTTGAGACCGCATTCCATGCACACGGTGCCTGAAACGCAGCTGGGGGCGGGGTCTAGGTGGGGGTGGCACTTCGAGCGATGGGAGGCCCATGCGCCCTTGGTGGCCAGCACCGCCCCGCAATCCAGGCAGGGATACAAGGCAAGAGCCGACGGCGGACGCAGAAACGACGGGAGCGCAAGACCCTTGGCGATGCAACACCTCCGCCACCCGTCCTTGAATTCTTCGTGACGCTGATCGTCCAAAAACTTGGCCCTAGCAGCCGATTCCGCTTGCTTGCAGATTCGCTTCCAAAACTTTTTGCTGCTTGACCTCAGGGGCCACAACCGCCGCGCAGGGGGCCCTGAAGGCAAGAACTCTCTGGCTAGATTCACATGTCTGCTGAGCCACAACAAGTCATCGCAACAATGCGGACCATGATTCGGGCACTGCTGCTAACTCGTCGAGGATCGCCAGCAGACAAGCAGGCGCCGATTTGAGAAGCCTGGGAAGAAAACGCAGCCGCCTGAGCCTCAACACCAGCTCGACGGGCATGAGCTCACATGTGACAAAGACTCTGTGGTCTGCAGCTGCCTTGCCTGAACTAGAGTCGTATCCCAGACCAGCCGCCAACCTAAACGGGCTCAAATAGTTGTGCGCCAGGGTCGCCATCTGTTTGACGTTTAACTTGTGCCGCGTGAGGGCATTAAACAGAAGGTGCGACGTGCACAAAGAAGTAACATAAAGTAACCTGGCTTTTAAACTGACTTGCTTCCTGGGGAAAGCCGTGCGCCTCAGTACCCCGAGAGGACGTCGCTGCTGGTGGCATCGGTGCGCCAGCTCGGGTCCCAGAGAAATTTGATGGCCCTGATAACTTCCCAAGTGCTTGTAGGTTCTAGTGAGGCACAGGGAGACACCTAAGGAAGGGACGAGAAGACCAGTGGCGGCCAAGGCCGCACACTCCCCTCGGGCCTTCCTGGAGCTGTGCCGCTGAAGAAGGCCATGAGCTCCGTCTTGCCCGCCTTCCAGTTCATGGTGAACCCCCTAGACTTGGTTTCTTCGTACATAATCGTGACGAGGGAGATGGCCGCCTCCTTCCAGAGCCTACGTCTAACAGCTCGATGCCGTTGACGAGGTGGTCCATGAAGGCAGGATCCCACACATATTCCTCTACATGTTCGTGCTCCCGACCTCTGAAAATCCTCTGAGACGGGTCCACATCCCTAGTCTTTTGAAGATGCCCCAGAGCTCCTAATCTACTGCTGACCGCGATTATGATTGGGCCGAAGGCTATGATGAACAGGAGGTCCGCTAGTGGCATGCCTGGCCTCGTACCTAGGCGGGGGGAAACAACCCTGGTGCTCCCCCGTACTTGGAACCAGTTGCACTCCATCACGTCAACCACTGCTTCCAGGAGGTGCTTATTCGCAAGTCCGTCCAGAGCGCCAGGCTTGGCGACTAGGGCATGGCATAGTGGCTCTAGACAACTTGGTATCCCCAAGTCCGCCAACGTGTTTTGAATGTCCTCGCTGTTCTGGGCCATTCTGGCAACGAGCCCTCGGATGACCGAATAGAATGCCGCCTTTAGATCAGTGTACAACGACAGGTACGTGCACTTCCTAGCCGCGGCTACCATCATGGCCGACCGAAGATGCAAGGATGCAGTGTCAGTGCCACGCTGAGGGAGAGCTCCCTGCTGGACCACCGACAGCATGTGCATCGATGCATCTAGCAATTTGCTTCTGAGGAAGGCATGGTGCAACGTCGCCGTGTGACATCCTAGCAGGATGCCTCTGTAGTGTTCCAGGGGTTCGGGGGACCCAGATTTGTGTAGATCACATTGCCAACCTCATTTGAACAGCAGGGGCTCCCTGGACGCCATGTCTATCTTCACGAACAACGGCAACAAGATCTGCGTGAATTCTTGTGGAGCGACCTGGAAAAGATCGTTGCTGAGTCCGTCAGGTCCAGCTCCTCTTCTCTTGGCTGCCTTCATGATGTCGTGCTTGAGCCTGCGAAAGGGGGTGATCATGTCCAACTCCCTGGGGTATACGTTACCACGTTCGGGGAGGGCGTTGTATCTTTCCACCAGTTCTTCCCAGCTGAGTGTCTGACCGTTCTCAACAACAGCAAAATAGTCAGTGAGGGCCTCCGAGAGATCTCCAGATGTGGCCAGAACCTCGCCCTGAGGACCTCGTCGGATTCTCAGCCCCTCGACCTGAAACCTGGAACGCTTTCCCCCAAACCTTTGCAGCTGGTATAGTACCTTCCATTCCACTCGACTCTCGTTTGAGGACCTGGCGCTGCTCAACTGCTGCGCGAGGTCGTCTAACAGCATGTTGCGGGAGTGCTGCAAGGCCCTTCTCAAGGCCGGCTTCGACTTGACCAGAAACTCAAGCATGTGCGCAGCTAGCTCGCTTGCCGTCAACATCTGAGTCTCCCAATCGGCGAAAGCCTGACAAAGCTCCGAAACCAAGAAGTCCAGCTCTAGATCGGCGATGTTCCGGGGGGCCCCCGCCTCAAGCGACGCGGCGACCAGCCACCTGACACCACCAGAGTCATGCTTGCCCCAGAGACGCCATGCCTGTCGCACTTGCCTTCTGAAGGTAATTACTCCAAGAAGATCCTCCGATGCATGCGGCTTGATCGGGGTACGCGCGGGTTTAGGGAAGCAGGTTTGGGCACCCACGTACATGCATTGAATAATGTCGTGCAAGTGCTGATTCATGTCGACCTGGTGGGGCACCGTGGGGAAAGCTGCCGAGTGCATCCTGGAGACTGCTGCCTTATCAGGGTCCTGGGTGCCCAAAACGTCGTAGCCGCTCTGCCCTTGCGCTGCCTTGGTGGAGCCCTGGGACTCGAAGCGCATGAAGACAGGACAAGGTTCCTTGCCAGTGCAGCAGGAATCTATGTCATACCGAACTTGGTGTTGGTCCAATGCGGGAATCATGCTCTGCTCAACCGCAATGTCGTCTATTCTATGTGGTGTTTCAGACTTAGACGAGACGAACGTGTAGGAGTCCTGGCTGAGGGAGGGGACTAGTGTGTTGGCGGCGGCCAAACCCGTCTCCAAGAGCATGCCGTGGAACAGTCCGCCCGATTCGTCCTCGTCCTGCCTGAATCCTTCACTTCTCACTGCGTCAGACACGATGCTGCCGAGTCTGGCATTCGCGTCCAGGAAAGCCAGCTGGACTTTCCATTTGCGGCAGATCCCAATGAGGTCCCGCCACCACTGTTTCCTCTGCTGCGAGGTATACTCGTCTCCGTTGTGCAACGCATGGGCTACCAGGATGACCTCCCTAAAGAGTGAGGCACAACAGCCAACCACCAAGTGCCTCTGGGCAGCGTACAGCGGCCTAAAATGTTTCTGTTCAAAGTATAGATCTTCACCCCCTCGCCGCCCGTAGGGTAGGTGCAAAGAGACCCAGAGTTCCACGCCCAAGTTCTTGCCACCGTCAGATCCCGAAGAAAACACAAAGTAACCAGCAGAGCACCTTTCCCCCGACGGATTTCGCGTCTCCTGCACCCCGACGATGTGGCAATGTTCCTGAGCAAACTGCACTCTGAGAACCTCACCCGACGTTTTGGCGCGTCTTGCCGCCGTGGCCTCCGCATCCCTACCTGTCTTGACGTTGAAGGTGGCGAGCCTCAAGCTGATGCTGAACTGACAGGACTTGGGGACAGACTTCTGCGAGGGTTGGGACCCAACAGTATCCCTTAGCGTCTCCGCCGACACTTGAGGGCGCCCAGGATACCGAAAGGTGTTGTCAGGGCCTGTTGGATAAGCTTCTCGTGTGGCCACAGGTGCCTCCTTAAGCCACCGCCACTCAAGGTCATTCGTGTGCTTGAGGGCCTCGCGCAAGGCCGGCGGGGGTGAGCGCCCAACCGCTCGGTCCGATCGTGCTAAACTGTCTGCCAACTCATTCCATGGATGTCCAGAGAGACCGCATACATGCAAAAGCAGAGTGCCGTGCCTCCTGCGCGCACACTGATATACATGGTATGTAAGCCAGGCCAGGTGCAGGTTCTCCGACGGGACCTCCAAACCCAAGGATATGTTGACAGCCAACTGGTTATCGCAAAAAATGACCAGAGCTGGGGGGGGGGGGGGAGTGCACCGTGTTCGGCCCAAAGAAACCCAAGATCCAGAGTGAACTCCATAATATCCCCATGAGCTCGATAGTCGTGCTAGTGATATCGTCCTTTTCGAACTGCATTGCTGTGGATTCCCATGCGCGCATTTTTTGCCACCCGAGGAAGCTCACCGTGTCATCAGGCGAGATCGCGACAACAGCGAAGGCCCAGGCTGAGTCCCTGAGCGTCTTTCTGTACGAGGCGTCGACATAGATATGTACTGACCGTGCTCTATGTGCCCCGCGCGCTGAGATATCCAGAGCAAACTTGGCAGCGTGATGTAAGGGGATGTCTCCAAAATGGTCATTGCAAAGCTCAAACCAGTTGATGTTCTGAAGTAAAACCTGATATATCTTGTCCGCCTCCTGAAAGCCACAGTGACCACTGCCATTGCTCTCAGGATTCTGGACAAGTAAAGGGAACAGGTGCAGGGAAGTAGTATACCCACCATCCTCCCTCAAGGCCAGCACACTCCCCCATGCAACTGCTTCGAGCTGCTCCCTGGATGGGGCGGGGTGCGACGGCGGTGGAGGGGGGTCAGGCACAACCGCAACTGCAATTGACGTTTGATTGGCCTCGTGCCCTAGCTCCTCACGCACAGCATGCTGTAATTCACGAGGACGAGGCAGAAAACAAGATGTTCCTTCGAGGTCTTGCCCCGCAAGCGATACCTCGTTCGGCCGTTGGGCCGAGTGGAAGATGACGATGAGTCCTCAGTGGCATCACCTGAAGTGGCGGCCGAGGAGGTGGTATTACCTGTCTGCGAATTCCCAAGACCACAACCCTTGGACGATATATCCAAGACAGGGGCCGACCTAAGAATCGGCCTAGTGAAACAGGTCCGAGAAAGCGCACCCCTGGCATGTCGGACAATTATCGGTGCATGCGCCTCAAAGTGCCTCACTTCGACTGGGCCCCACGAGACCCTGCTAGGCGTTACAAGTTGGACCCGTCTTCCAGCTCGTAACCCTGGCACTGCATCTTCTTGGGGGGGGACCTGTTGGGCGAGTCTCCCATGTCCTTCTCTTTGTCTTCCTCCTCTAGCGGTCGAGTCCTCGAAGCCGCAGGAGGTGCATCCGCTGCTGCTGCCGCTGGCGCTGCCGTCGGTCCCGGCGAGGCCGCTGCCTGCGTATGAGATGCCGACGATGCTGCCGTTGAAGATGCTGCGGCCGCCGATGCTGCTGCTGCCCATGCAGGAGGGAACAGCGCCGCGGGCGCTGGCTGCGGAGGGTCCACTGGCGACCCAGGCGACCTCTGCGCCGGCGGTGGTGTGGGGGAGCGCTGCGTCTGACTGGTCAAGTCGGTGGAGGCTCCCTGGATGTGCTGCAAGAGGTGCACTGGCCCTGGGATCATTTCCTCCGTCACCATTGGCTGCGTCGCAATCAGTAGCTCTGGATCGATCGGCATGACCTCCTCCTTGGGCTCGCTCCTCTGCAGCTCTGCTGTCACCCTGCACACGCCTTTTACCCTCGGGGTGTCTGGGACTGCCTTCTCCTCGGCCTGGGTCCTCGTCTCGGCTGAGACGCCAATGCCGGGGGCCCTGGCTGGCGTCGGCGATGCCGACTGTCTCTTCGGTGGCGGTGTCTTTGCCACGGGGGCCTCTGGCAAGTTCGCACTGCGCTGTGTAGGCGCCCTCGGCCCCGTGGCTGGCGCTGCGCCAGGGGGGGGCTGCGCCAAAATCTGGCGCTGTCGGGGCGGCGTCTCTCGGTGTGCGCTCTGGCGCCAACCCCTGAAGGTCAGGGGGGCTCGCGCTGGGGATCGAAAGTCCCGAGATCACCGCCCGCTGTGCCTTCTGAATCGTCTGCGCGTCCATGAGCACATCATCTGCCGTTGCGCCGATGCCGACTCCCAAAACCCTGGCCAGGGCGAAGGCGTGGAAGTTCTGGCCCGTCTGCATCCTCGAGAGGTGCTCCTGGATGGCCTGCTGCTGGGCCTCTACGGCTTTCATCTGCTCCGTCATCGCAGTGATGGCCGCTGCCGTTGGGCCATCTTGCCCCTCCGCCCGCGGGCCTCTGTGCCAGGCGGTGCGCGGGCTGGCGGGCTCTGTAGCCATCGGCGCCGTTGCTGCTGTGGCTGGCTGGCTGCGCGCCGCCCCCGAAGCTGCCCTCGGGGCCGCCTTCTGGGGTGGCTGGTGTGCATGCATCTGCGCCAGGGGCTGGTTGGGCGTTGGTGGCGGCGGCGGCGGCGGCACTCTGCTGGCTATCGCCTCCGCCGCGGCCTTGGCTGACTGAGCCTTTGCCTCTGCCTGTGCAGCCGCCCTCTCAGCCGCCGCTTGCACCCATGGCCTCTGGGCGCTGCTGGCTGCCCTGAGACCCATGTTCGCTTCCTCCTGGCGGGGCCATCAACCAGTCCTCATCATGATCTGGTGCGTCCTCCGCTTCTCGGAGCTGCTGGATGGAGTTCTGCAGCTTCTGCACCATCAGGCAGAGCGTCGCCTCCTTGTCTAACAGCTCCTCGACCTTAGCTCGGATCTTGCCGAGCCTTTCCTTGGCGCTGATGAGCTGGGCCTTCAACTCATGCAACTGATTCTCTGAGCCCTTGCAGGCGCTCATCATGTATTTGAGCACTCCGATGTCGAACTCCAGGGCGGGATCCTCCTTCCCTGCGTCGCGGACCGCGACGAGGAGATTGGCGAACTTCTGGAGCTTCGACTGGGCCTTTGACTTGTATATCTTCAGCTCGTCCGCCTCGGGCGGCGGCGGCTCCCACACCGTGATGTTGGCGATCGCCTCATCAGGTGCTGCTACTGGAATCTGCGCGATCAGCTCCCTAATGCTGGCGGGCTTCTTCTGGTCCCTCTCTCTGCTGGCCGAACGTCTGGTGGGATCGGGGCGAGGAGCCCACACGTTGCCGCAAGAGCATGTCCACTGAGAGTTAGGATTCCTTGTCTCGCACTGCCTGCATGTCCAAATGCCTCCCCCCATCGCGCTGTGGTGCGATTCGAGGACACGCTTGGCCTGGAACACGCTGAGGAGAAGGCGAGCTCGCCCTCGCTGTGCCCGCTGCCTCTTGTGCCAGGCCGGCTCGGGGGAGCCCTTGCGGCGTCCCGAGCGCGCCGTGGGTCGCGCGCGCCCTCTAATGCTCAGCCGCGGGCCTGGCCGCGGGAGCTTTCACGAGGAAATGTCGTGAGGGGGGCGCGGCGCCTGAGCCCTGTGCTCCGCCAAAATGGCCTGAGCCCCAGTGGCTTCCTCCTCCTCCTCCTCCTCCTCCTCCTCCTCCTCCTCCTCCTCCTCCCTCCTCCTCCTCCTTCCCACCTCCTCTCCTCCTCCTCCTCCTCCTCCTCCTCCTCCTCCTCCTCCTCCTCCTCCTCCTCCTCTCTGTAGCCGCTTTGGCCCAAGATTGTTGACGTGAGAGTTATCCAGCCCCAAGGCAAGACACGGAAGCTGCTGAGCCGTAGCAAGCTAGCACATCTCTTCAGGTGCCTGATCGCCACAGGTAGCCTACTCTCGTTTCTCTGGTGGTGCCCACCCCGTGGGCTGGACCACCCATGGGGAAAAGAGGACGCCAGCAATTCGGCACGGCGATGTGGCCATTGTTGAAGTCGCGAGCCCCGTGGCATCAGCAGCAAGGATGGAAGACGCGGGGTACTGAGGTGGCCTGCTGTGCGACTTACCTGCAACGTGAACAACAAGAAGGGTCTGCCCAGCCGGGCATGAGCTGATTTCGCCGGCGCTGGTTTCGCACCTGGTTTCGCCGGCGGCTAGTTCTGCCAGCGGCTGGTTTCGCCAGCGCTGCTTTCGCCGGCGCTGGTTTCGCCGACGCCGTCGTCGCCGTGGGCGGGCGGACCCTAGCGTGCGGGTCGGGTCGGGTCGGGTGGGCGGACCCTGACGGGCATGTCGGGTCGGACGGGCGGGACAATAAATTGTGGGACACGCTCGACCGAGCACGCGCGATGACAGGCGTGTCGGGTCGGGCGGGCGGACCCTAGCGGGCGGGTCGGGTCGGGCCGGTGGACGGACCCTTCGGCGGGTCGTGTCGGCGGGCGGGACATTCAAGTGTGGGGCGCGCTCGACCGAGCACAGCGCGAACCCCAGCGTGCCGGTCGGGTCGGGCGGGCGGGCCCAAGCGGGCGAGGCGGGTCGGGTCGGGCGGGCGGACCCTGACGGGCGGGTCGGGTCGGGCGGGCGGGACATTCAAGTGTGAGGCGCGCTCGACCGAGCACGCGCGAACCCTCGCAGGCGGGTCGGGTCGGACGGACGGGACAATCAAGTGTGGGGCGCGCTCGACCGAGCACGCGCGAACCCTAACGGGCGGGTCGAGTCGGGCTGGCGGACCCTAGCGGGCGGGACGGGTCGGGTCGGGCAGGCGGGCCCCAGCGTGCCGGTCGGGTCGGGCGGGCGGGCCCAAGCGGGCGAGGCGGGTCGGGTCGGGCGGGCGGACCCTGACGGGCGGGTCGGGTCGGGCGGGCGGGACATTTAAGTGTGGGGCGCGCTCGACCGAGCACGCGCGAGCCCTAACGGGCGGGCCGGACCAGACGGGGCGGGCCGGGTCGGGCAGTTTCGCCAACGGCGGCTGGTTTCACAGGGCGGCGAAACCAGCTGGGCGAAACCAGCCGTCGGCGAAACCAGCCGAAGCCAGGTCGTCCGGCGACATGGAGTTGGCCCAGGAGGCTGCGCAGCAAGAGGCAGCGGCAAAGGAACTAGCACCAGGGCGCCGGGAGCAGCAGGACGAGGGGTAGCTGGACGTTCGTGCGTACCTGGGCAAGAGGGCCGAGCAAGCTTGCCCTTCGGTGGCCTTTTCGAGGATGCGACGCGGGAAGAAGCACAAGGACGAGCTCGAGCGCCGCAAGTCGGAGTTCGAGGCCCAGCTCCACACGGCCCTCGCAGCCCAGCCCGGCCATGTGGTCGACACGCTGGCGGGCCGGCAGGGGGCCAAGGCGGCAGCGCCTGGCGAGCGGCAGGAGGCAGAGAAGCGCAAGAAGGTCGCCGTGCAGGGTTTAAGCTAGGCAACGGTGCCGAAGGCGCTCCTGCACCAGCAGCTCCTGCGCCGACACCCGGGTCTTCGTCTGCGGCCCCCCACGCGCCGCAACCGGTGCGGGGCCTGCGGCGTGGAAGGCAGCGGAAGCAGCGGGAGCAGTGGCAGGAGGAGTTCAAGGACATCTGTGAGCAGACCCTAAGAGGCAAAGAGAGAGAGAGGCGCAATCACTTCGGCAGTCAGGCGTTGATCTGCTCAGGTGCGCCTGGCACTTGCAACAAAGTTGGTGATTATTTGGTTTACTAGAAGTACCTTCCTATTTTTGGACGAAGGGGAGCCGAAGGAGATGGGACTTCCGCCGGGTAATCTCTGAATGGGATAGGGCAAGAATATGACTTTCCATGAGATGACAGCGGGTGCAGCTATTCAGATTCACAACCTGCGAGGTCAGGACCACAACTTTCAGGAGCATTGGTTTTAAGCTGCGCTTGAGTTATGTTCGGGTCTGCCGGGGATCTGTTTGAGCCTTGTCTGGGCTCCGCTTGAGCCTTGTCTGCGCTTTGCGTGAGCTTTGCCTGAACTGTGTGTTTCGCTTCGTTGGAGCTCTGTTTAAGCTCTGTGTGAGATTCGTTTGAGCAGTTCCCCCTCCCCCTCCTCCTCCTACCTCCTCCCTCCCCTCCTCCACCCGTCCACCTCCTCCTCCTCGCTCCTCCGCCTCCTCCTCCTCCTCCTCCTCCTCCTCCTCCTCCTCCTCCTCCCCTCTCCTCCTCCTCCTCCTTCCTCCTCCTCTTCCCTCCTCCTCCCTCCTCCCCCCTCCCCCCCCCCTCCTCCCTCCCCCCTCCTCCTCCCACCTCCCTACCACCCTCCTCCCTCCTCCCATCCTCCCTCCTCCTCCCCTCCACCTCCTCCGCCTCCTCCTCCTCCCCCTCCTCCTCCTCCTCCTAGCTCCTCCTGCTCCACCTGCTCCTCCGCCTCCTCCTCCTCCTCCTCCTCCTCCTCCTCCTCCTCCTCCCTCCTCCCTCCTCCCTCCTCCTCCTCCCTCTCCTCTCGGTTCGACCTGGGGGGTGCCCCTCTCGTCCCCATCCCCGGTCCTCACCCGGCGGGGGGGCGAGAGGTGCGCACCCTCCGACACCGGCTCGGAGTGGGGAGGCTGTTTCACGTCCCCCCCGGGTTGAACCAAGGGGGGGTGGGTTGGGTTGGGTTGGGAACGGCCCAGAAGGCAGCGGCACGCCGCTAGAAGCACTACCACTCCCAGTCTTCCACATCGCTTTCCGATGAGAAGCCGGAGTCGCTTGCTGCGCGGGCCCTGGCGGTCACCCTCAGGCAGCGCACGCGCACCGCAGGCACCGGGGGGCGGGGAGGGGGCTTCCCAGTAGCGGCATCAGGTTTTTTTGGTGTGTTTCTTCCGACGTTGGAGTCGCAGTGCAAGACGTACCCACTCGTGCGTCCCATCTGCTCGGGTATCTTGCGGACCTGGAGGTTCACTCGTGCCGGAGGCGCGGGTTCGTTGGCAAGCGTTTTCTCAAGGGCCTTGCTGACAAGTGCCCAGGCTTTCTGGGCCACTACGGCAAGCAGACTGTTGGCAAGCTGGCGCGTGGCATTTTGCCGAAGTCGGGTGTGAGGCGCAAGGGTAGGGTTACCATGGGGATGGGCTCGTTCGTCCTTCCATGTGTTGAACGAGGTAGACAGGGCCCCTGGAACGATGTGCCTGGAGGAGCGCACTAAGTCCGGGGACGTCCCCTCGGACCCGCGAGAAGATCGAGAGCGTGATGGGCACGGCCAAGGCCTGCAAGGCGCGCTCGAGCAGGCAGCTCACGCCAAGGGCTCGATCCAGGACGTCAAGGACCCCCGGGCCGAACGGTCTCTGCTACGCACCCTGAGACCTTTCAGTTCAACGATCTGGCCCTTGAGCGTTGCCATGGCGACTGGGGAGAAGAGGACTACTGAACTGATGGATTTCGGCACCTGGTCGGGAGGGGGGAGGAGGAGGAGGAGGAGGAGGAGGAGGAGGAGGAGGAGGAGGAGGAGGAGGAGGAGGAGGAGGAGGAGGAGGAGCCGTCCGCAGGGACCCGCAAGGACCAGTTGATGGTGAAGGGGCTGTCTTCCCTGTGCTCTGGGAGGGGTAGCGAGGTCGGGGGGCTTTCCCCGTGGACCCTCGAGGAGGAGATCCCTGGCCAAGGGGAAGCTCTGGAGCTCCCCGACCCGAGCCAACTCCAAAGGCCCCTCTTCCCCGATCTCTCCCCGCGCGGGCCGCAGGCGGACCTTCAAAGATGAGGCGCTGAAGGCTTCTCCATATACGTGCCCTGGAGGTGGCACCCAGTCGGGGGCCCTCCTCGCGGATCCTGAGCGCTGCCGCGCCCGTGCCGGTGGCTGAGCTGGCAGGCGCCTCCTCTTCCTTCCTTCCTCCTTCTTCGCCTGCCCTGTGCTGCTCAGGGGCGGCTTGCATCCCTATCAGGATGGAGCTCGGCCCACGGACTGAAACATATACTCCCACTAGCAGCTACGAGCCTCCTGAAACTCCCGGCCATGTACACCCAGTTATAAATTATTCCTCCTCCTCCTCCTCCTCCTCCTCCTCCGCTTCCTCCTCCTCCACCTCCCTCCTCCTTCCTCCTCCTCTTCCTCTCCTCTCCCTCCTCCTCTTCTTGTTTTGTTATTATGAATTCGTCTTCCTCTCCTCCTCCTTCTCCTCCTCCTCTTCCTCCTCCTGCTCCTCCTCCACCTCCACTCCTCCTCCTCTCTCTCCTCCTCCTCCTCCTCCTCCCTCCTCCACCTCCCCTCCCCCTCCTCCTTCCTCCTCCTCCTCCTCCTCCCCCTCCTCCTCCTCCTCCTCCTCCTCCAATTCCTCCTCCTGCTCCTGCTCCTGCTCCTGCTCCTGCTCCTGCTCCTGCTCCTCCTCCTCCTTCCCCTCCTCTTCTGGATGGGGACGAGAGGGCGGCGGTGACAGGGCATCAGCTCCTGGCATAGTCCTGCTCCTCCCGCTGAAGGCCACCAAGCGGGGGCCCTCGCGGGGGCACGTCAAAAAAGAGGAACAGAGAGCCGGCGGCGACCAGGAGACCCGGTCGCCCGCCTGCATTCGATCGAGGAAGGAAGCGGAGGAGAGAGGAGGAAGGAGGAGGCGCGAACGAAGCCTGAAGGCCATGCCTAATCTTCTGTGCGCCAGTCCAATGTTAAACCATGATCCCATAAAGGGAATTCCAAAGGGAGGAGGAGGAGGAGGAGGAGGAGGAGGAGGAGGAGGACGAGTAGGAGTAGGAGTAGGAGTAGGAGTAGGAGTAGGAGTAGTAGTAGTAGTAGTCGTCGTCGTCGTCGTCGTCGTCGTCGTCGTCGTCGTCGTCGTCGTCGTCGTCGTCGTCGTCGTAAGTAAGTACTCCCGTTCAAAGTACGTAGGAACTTCTGGACGTTATCCTCCCAACGTTTTTGTCGA
>CAUYUJ010016994.1:40718-48218 GCA_963575745.1 Prorocentrum cordatum
AAAAAACTCGGGCCCCAGTTGCTTGAGGAGGAGAAAGAGGAGGATGAGGAGGAGGAGGAGGAGGAGGAGTTGAAGGAGGAGGAGGAGGAGGAGGAGGAGGAGGAGGAGGAGGAGGAGGGGGCCGGCTAAACGATACGGATCGAAGCACCCTCCCCGGCCACCCCCCGAGAGGCGCCCGGGAGGGGGCCCCCGCGCCGAGCGCGCCCGCAGAGGCGCCACGGGCACAGACCGGGCCGGCCGCGGGCGGCGCTCGGCGGGGCCTCCCTGGTGGCTCAGCGCGTCGTCGTCGTCGTCGACGTCGTCGTCGTCGGCGTCGGCGTCGTCGGCGTCGGCGTCGGCGTCGGCGTCGGCGTCGGCGTCGGCGTCGGCGTCGGCGTCGTCGTCGTCGTCGTCGTCGTCGTCGTCGTCGTCGTCGTCGTCGTCGTCGTCGTCGTCCACTTTTTTCGATGCGTGGACCCCTGGAGGTCTGGACAACCCTCCCGAGGCCGATGTTTCATTCAGGGTAGTGGTTTGATGGTCCCGGGGCCCGTTGAGGGCTCCCAGACGCAGGAGACAGCCAGAAGCGGGCCGCCCCAATTTGTTCGGAGCCTCTCTGGGTGCTCATCGGTGCGCCTGGCCTGAACACCAGACGGATCCGCGCGTCGCTCGTGGAGCTGAGGACGACAAAGGTGGTTCGGTCCTCCTCGGTCCTTCTCGATCCTCCCAGACTCACATGCGATCCTCCTCGACCCTCCTCGGTCCTTCTCGGACCTCCTCGATCCTCCCAGGTCATCCTCGATCCTCCTCCTCGATCCTCCTCGGTCCTCCCCGATCCTTCGCGGTCCTCCTCCTCGATGCCCCACCCCCTGCCTCTGCGGCCGAGGGGGAAGATCGACGGCCATGAAAGCACACCATCGTGGAGCTCCGCGCGGACCTTCTCGGATCGACGCTGGACAACCCCCCCCCGTCCGCGCACGCAGCGCCCCCTCGGTGGCGCAGGAGGCGCCGCCGGAGGGGCCCATCGAAAAGGCCCATCGGGAGGAGGAGGAGGAGGAGGAGGAGGAGGAGGAGGAGGAGGAGGAAGAGGAGGAAGAGAAGGAGGAGGAGGAGGAGGAGGAAGAGGAGGAGGAGGAGGAGGAGGAGGAGGAGGAGGAGGTCGGCGAGGAGGCGCCGCCGCCGATCCAAGAGGTCCGCGCAGGCCCCCGGGAGTGCACGTCTCTGTGCGTGCCTGTCGTGGGTTTCCGCCCTCGGCCCCCCTCGAGGGTCGAGGAGGGACTTCGGGCGCCTTCGGACGGTTCTGGGACGTGTTCGGCCCGTCTCGGGCCTCCAGGGACCTCTCGCGGGACCGCCAGGGGTCAGGATCCGGGGCGGGAGCACAACCTACCGCGCAGCTCTCCGTTCCTCGATCCTCCTCCTCGTCCCGAGGCCCATCTCGATCCGCTTCGAGGTCGATTCCGGCTGGCTCGGTCCGGTATCGACGTCGGCTGGATGTCGATTCGATGTGGACGCTCAGGCCGTTGTCGATGCCGATGTGATGTCGATGTCGACTTGATGTCGATTCGACGTCGATGTGTTGCGTCGCTGCTTTTCGTCTTCGGCAGGCGCTCAGAGACGAGCCTTCTGGTCCTCCGGCTGGCCCCGATCGCTGTGAGGCCTCACGTGCTCGGGCGCGTGCACCTCCTGACTACCATACCGCTTCGGCTACACGCAAGAGAGCGACCCTGGGCAAGAGTGGCCTTTGGTGCGCGGCTCTGTGGGAGCCGCGGGGGATCGGGGATGGACAGACCCCCCTTTCGTAAAACGTGGTTCAGTGACAACGACCCGAGGCCCAAACCTGGCGGACGCTGGCCTGGAGAAGGCCGGCCGCGGTGCCCTCTCGAGAACCGAACACGGACAGTTCACTCATCGACGTGTCACTGCTGGGGGCTCTGTCCGCCCCCGATGGGGAACCAAACGCAAGCGCGCACGATGTTGCCACCGCATCGCGTTCGGCACTCGGGGGACCCCTTGTCGCTGGACCCCTTTCTGGGTCAACCCGAAAGAGTGACCCTGGGAAAGAGTGACCTTTGGTGCGCGGCTCTGTGGGAGCCGCGGGGGAACCAGACACAAGCGCGCACGATGTTGCCACCGCGTCGCGTGCGGCTATCGGGGGGCCCCCGTGGGCCCGCACCAAAAGGTCACTGCGGCGCAGGATCACTCTCTTACGTGCAGTCGGGAGCCTTCGCCTCGGGGTCGCGTCTGCGTCCTCGGCAACAGCGGAGGCAGTCGAGGAGCAGCAGCTGGGCCGTGCGCGCGCGTGCTGCACGAGCGCATGCGCACCGCACGCGTGTCGGGCCCCCCTGGACCGCCAGCCCGTCAGGGTGCTCGAGATCCGGGGGGGAGGGAGCAATCGACGACCTCTCGCGACGCGCGGTTTTGGCACTCCGCGCGCCGTCGAGGGAGACGCTTGGCCCACGCATCGCATGCGAGACCCACGGTGCGGGCCAGACTTGTATGGAGGAGGAGGAGGAGGAGGAGGAGGAGGAGGAGGAGGAGGAGGAGGAGGAGGAGGAGAGGAGGAGCAGAAGGAGAAGGAAGAGGAAGAGGAGGACCAGTGTAAACCCAAGAGTCAGCAACGATGTTGGAATGAACCCTCCCTCCAAGCTCCCTCTTCACAGGACCCGACAACGGCTCATTTCCATTGAGGGAACTGCCTCGTTGGGAGACGAGCGTTTGAAGACCCTGAAGCATGCCAAAACATTGATCTCAGGATTTCAACGCCACGAATCAACCTTACTGCTGCGTCTTGACGATCCGGAATCGTGACATAACGCCACTGTTGGGACTTAGTAACACCACGAATCAACATAACTGTTGGCAAACCGTGATACACTTGCAAAATCTTACAACGAATGTGCGCGGCGCTACGGCGAGAGCCACATATTGAAAACGACCCGCCCTCAACCCATGAAACTCTTGCAAGTGTTTAAAACGAATGTGCGCGGCGCTAAGGCGAGAGCCACATTTTGAAAACCACCCGCCCTCCATCTGTGAAAATGTTGCCACTTTTGAAGCTTTAGAATCAGAAATGGTCAGAAAGTGTCAGGCGAATCGCCCGGCCCGCTCTAAAAACTGGCCTCGGGGTGCGACAGGGAGAAGTTTTTATATATATATATATATACATATGAGGAAAATGGATGGATGAGGATGAGGATGAGGATGAGGATGAGGATGAGGATGAGGATGAGGATGAGGATGAGGATGAGGATGAGAGGAGGGGAGGAGGAGGCGGAGGAGGAGGAGGAGGAGGAGGAGGAAGCCCCCGAGGGGCTCGATTTTTATCGACCTGCAGTGCGCCTCGCCCTCGCGGCGCCCCGTCCGAGAGCCAGGACGCAATGAACATGGACAAAGGGCGACCGCGGGACCTCTGAGCTGCCTATGGAGGAGGAGGAGGAGGAGGAGGAGGAGGAGGAGGAGGAGGAGGAGGGGGAGGAGGAGGAGGAGGAGGAGGAGGGAGGAGGAGGAGGGTAGGAGGAGGAGGAGGAGGAGGAGAAGGTGGAGGAGGAGGAGGAGCAAAGGAGGAGGAAAGGAGGAAGAGGAGGAGGGGAGGAGGAGGAAAGGAGGAAAGGAGGAGGATAGGATAGGATAGGATAGGACTCGGCCTTGCGCGTGTGCTGGGAGTACGCAACTATGCACTGTGCGAGACACGCGTGCACAACTACTACCTCTGACAATCGTATATCTACTATACGAGGTCAATGGTAACGCGCGCCGTGCAGCGCTCGACATTCTAGTATCGGGGCTGTGCGCAAGTGTGAATTTCGCACGCGGGCTGGGGGGGACACCCCTCTGGCCCCGTGGGGCCAAAACCTCTCGGCACTGCGTGTGCCAGGTCGGCTCCCGAGGCATCTACCCAGCCCAGAGAAAAAAATAAACAGTCAAGACGGATCCTCACCCTCCACCGAAGAGGCCCCCCTATCACCTGACACTCGGGCCCCGCAGGCATCCGATTGGCAGGCAACAGCGAGGCGCCTTCGGCGAAGGGGTGACCCGTGGAGCAAAGGAAAAGTATATCTCGACTGACGCGGACAGCCTGCCTTCGCGAGGGTCGGGCGGGCCTCAATCAGAGTGTGCAACTGCATAGAGATAGCACTCGCGATGAAGTACATTACCATGCCCAACGAGTCGCAGAGGGAGCGGAGCAGGAGGTAACGCTCTGAAATCCCGTTCAATGACTCTGTGGAGGTCAGCTGCACAACATCTGCGAGCGTGAACTATATATCTGGAGCGTCGATGCAATATGAATAACCACTGGGGTCGGGGAGCGACGGTGCGAGGGTCACTAACGGCGCAGCGCCGGGCAGTCCCCACTCGCACCGCGCCCCCCGTTGGGTAGTCAATCCCACGTCTGTACTCAGCGTAGAGATAGCACTCGCGATGAAGTACATTACCATGCCCATCGAGTCGCAGAGGGAGCGGAGCAGGAGGTTACGCTCTGAAATCCCGTTCAAAGACTCTCTGGAGGTCAGCTGCACAACATCTGCGAGCGTGAGCAATATATCTGGAGCGTCGATGCGATATGAATAACCACTGGGGTCGGGGAGCAACGGTGCGAGGGTCACTAACGGCGCAGCGCCGGGCAGTCCCCACTCGCACCGCGCCCCCGTGGCGACGAAATGCTACCGAGGGCTCGGGACTACTCTAGGGTGCAGGCACAAAGGCCAGAGCGTTATAGTCCCCTACCCTGAGCTGCAGGCCACCCGTGGGTGCCTACACGGTCCCGAAGCCCTGGTGCGGTCCCGACCGTGTGATTGACGTTCGTTCCTTTGCTGCGATACGTTCTCTGAGTGCCTCCATACGAGCCCGCCATGGTTCTGTCAAGCCTTTTCCTTCTTGTCCTTGCCCCTGCCCTTGCCGCCGAGCTTGTGACGGTCCAGCATCTTCTGCGCCAGCGTCTCGAGGTGGCCCTGTGGGGCGGTCCCCTGCTTGAGCGTGCCGCCCATGCCGCGAAGGAGGACCACGACTGCGTTCTCGATCATCAGCTTGGAGTACGTGACTGGCTCGCCTCCCGAGTCGAACTGAAGGCTCACACCGTCCACCACGGCGAACTGTAGTCTCGTCATGTCCTCGTTGTAGCATTTCTTGCAGCGGAAGTGTCGGAGTGATAATCCGAGCTCCTGCATCCGTGCGCTCAGTACGAACCTCTGATAGAACGACTTCACGCAGTCCATCGCCTCGCCGCCGATCTTGATACTGGTCTCCGCCTCCACTAGACATTTGAATCCTGCGCGCGCTATGTGTAAATGTGGAGGTCCGAGCTTGTCCTTCACCGTCGGGAGCCCAGCCGCCTCCGCGTAGAGCTTGCCAGCGGCCCTGCAGGCCACGATAATCGGGGACAGCGTCGGCAGGATCACGCTCACCCATACCACCGATGCGAGGTCTCGTAGAAGTTGAGAGTGCATGCAGAAACCTTTTAGGAGGAGGCTCAGCGCCGCTGCAACGTCTTTTGCCTTGAGCGCGCCCTCCACCTGGTGTAGCGTGTCCTCTGCTGCGTCTGCTGCCTCGGCCACCGACCTCCGAGACTTTGCGCCCCTGCCCTCCTCGCCGCCGCCACCAGGGTCCTCGATCTTGCGCTTGCCCAGTTCCACGAGAGCCGCGAGGTCCATCATTTCGCCTTCGGTGGAGGCCGCCATCGAGAAGGCGACGCTGGTGGATGACCGGCTGTGGGAGAGAGCAATGAGACCTGATGTGGACTTGAAGGTCGTGTAGACTTTGAGCCTCATGCCAACAGACTGGGCAATGCAACTCTTCTGGTATACTCACGTCCTGCGCTAAGAAAGAGCTCCTCCCCCGACAGCAGATGTTACGTTTGTAGGATCTCATGACGTGGCGTTCGGCGTTCTCCTTTGTACTCAGGACTTGCATACAGCGAAAGCACTGGTTTGTAACAGTCAAGAGGGACGCTTCGTTTCGCACTCTGTGTGCCCGCCCTGCGTGGAGGAGGAGCGACTTCATGGTGCTGAACCTCTCGTTACACTTGGCGCCCGTGCTGATCACCATGTGGCAGATGAACTGGCCCTCCTGGGCCGTCTCCTCCTCCTCCTCGGGGACCTCGGGGGCCTCGGGGGTGAACTCGGGCGGTGCGAACGACTTCGAGTAGGCTGCAGCACGGAGGACCGTGAAATCCAAGAAAGCCCAGTCCCTGTACTCCTGGAGGTACAGCAGCTTCACGAGGGGGTAGCCCGAGGGGACCAGCGTGTAAAAATCCTCGACGAGATCATGGGCATGCTTGAGGTCCTCTAGTAGCTGCCGAGCCCAGGGGTTGGCCTTTGGGGTCAGTTCCCAGTTGTCGTCAAGTGTATCCTGGTTGTTGATGGCCCCGAAGATACAAGCCCGAACTTGACGGTGGGCCTCAGGGAAACGGGCCCAACTCTGGAGCCACCCTAGACGACGTACTCTGAGTTCCTCGAAGGTGGGTAGGATCTTCCAGTACTCCCAGACCTTTTTTGCGGGCCAGCGCCGAATTTCTCCTGCAGAGCTCCGGGTGGTCCCCTGAAGGCCAAGGCCCCTGCGCATAGCCAACATCAACACACGGTCCGACTGCTCACAGAAAGACGAGTCCACGACGCGAGCCTCCATGCCCGAGAGGAGGGCCGCCTGTACGAAAGAGATGATCGCCATACGCTTGATGGGACGAGCGGCTGGCCTGACCAGGAAGCACGAGATGAGCCCCAGACCGTTTTTTCCCGCCAGAGTTCGCTTCGACTTCTCGACGGCCAGGGACCCCGTGGAAGTGAGCCAGCCTCCCAGGATCCTGATATGACGACCTCGGATCCCTGAAGTTTTTAAAACACCGCTGTGCCACAGGCGTCGTTGACCTATGCAGCCTCGACCGAAGATGCGAGCAAGAGTGACCCGCTTCTCAGGGTTCAACGTGATACCTATCTCGGAGAGGGCCTCGCTCAAATTGTTGCTACTCGACTCCGCCAGCGCCGCCAAGGGTGCCGCCTCGCTGCCGTTCGAGAAAGGTTCGGGTCCCCACCCTGGAATAATCATCTTCGTAATGTCATCTGCGAAAATCGTTAAGCCTACATCGGTGGAAGTGCCGTCTATCTCGATGGCCTCTGCATACTGCCGAGAAGAAGTCCGAGAGCGATGGTCGTGAAAACGGGCGAGACCGAGTTCGTAGTAAAAGGGGAAGGCACGGGCGGGATTGGGGTGTCCCATCATTTCGCCTGTTGCGGGCCGAAGAGTAAAAGGAGGAGGAGGAGGAGGAGGAGGACCTGAGCTGCCTCGCACCGTGGACAACTCTCGCGGGAACTCCGTGGGCGGAAGCCCCGTCCGCGGCCTCGCGGGAGAGGCCGGTGCGGCACCGACGCCCGCGGCGCATGGCCGCCATGCGGGAAGGAGCCGACTGGGAGCGTGAGCATGTTCCCTCTTCAGCGTCCTCCTCCCCCTCCGCCACCGCCTCCTCCTCCTCCGCCTCCGCCTCCTCCTCCCCCGCCTCCTCCGGCTCCTCCGCCTCCTCCTCCTCCGCCTCCG
>CAUYUJ010016994.1:58218-100388 GCA_963575745.1 Prorocentrum cordatum
GCGTACTATGTGGTGTAAAATGCGTGGTGCAACTCACCGTGCCGAACTTGAAACTGACAACCCCACTGCTCCCGAAAACATCCCACACACCCAACCGCAACTTGGTTTGCAAAACCCATGCGACTGCGACTGCGATGAGTGCTTGGTGTTGGCTGGTGCATCTCTGCGGCCGCACTAGACCGCGCATGCTCGCGCGCGGAACTACCAGCTGGTGCGGCGCGACCGACGCGGCCGCGGTGGCGCTGACCGCTGGGTACTTCCAGCGGGCAATTCAATGCATGTCGGTGACGTGGGCGGGCACAATATCATGGCGACGCCGCCAACGGTAGATACGATGATGGGAAAGGCGATGATGGCGACGATGGTGGCGATGACGACGGCAAGGCTAATGACGGCGCCGATGTTGACCACGCCCGCCGATAAAGAACATGGTGTCTTCGCGTAGGTGGTGAAGGTTTTGGAATGAGTTCGACATGCGCGCGGGGCCGACGCGCGCGACTGGCCCGCGTAGTATTATTTGACACGAATCTCGTCTTAGCGCCGCGCGCATTCGTTTAAACTTGCAAGAGTTTCACGGATTGGGGAAGGTTCATTTTCAAAATGTGGCTCTCGCCTTAGCGCCGCGCATATTCGCTTAAACTTGCAAGAGCTTCACGGATTGGGGGCGGTTCCTTTTCAAAATGTGGCTCTCGCCTTAGCGCCGCGCGTATTCGTTTTTTTTGAACTTGCAAGAGTTTCACGGGTTCCCATGGTCAGCGTACCAGAAATGGTGTTTTGGAAGGGTTCAGGATTCTACGGGCGCAACAGTTTTGTTGATTCGCTGTCTTGACATTCCAAAAATTGCGTTTTTGCACGATTCTGGATCGTCAAGACGCAGCGGTCAGGTGATAGGTGGTACGTGGCGTTGAAATCCCGAGAACAATGTTTTGCCACGCTTTAGATCCCTCAACTGTTGTCTCCCAACGAGGCAGTTCCCTCAATGGAAATGAAAACGTTGTAGGGGCCTATGAAGAGGAAGCTTGGAGGGAGGGTGAATTCCAACATCGTTGATGATTCTTGGGTTTCCACTGGTCCTCCTCCTCCTCCTCCTCCTCCTCCTTCTCCTCCTCCTCCTCCTCCTCCTCCTCCTCCTCCTCCTCCTCCCCCCTCCTTGCGGAGGCCTCCTCCGCGGCCAAGATGGGGGTGTCCAAGAGGGGGGGGGGGGGGGCAAATCATGACCGGCGGCACGTGCGCGGCCCAGCGGGAGGGCCAGGGACGCAATGAAATGAGAAGAGGCGGCATGACGTCTGGGGAAATATCATGGCCCCCGCCATGATATCCACCCCCCCCCCTGGTCATCCCCCCCCCCTCTTGTCCGCCCCCTGGATCCTCGAGCCTCGGGCTCTGCGGCCGGAGGAGGGCGGCAGCGAAGCAGTGCGCCCACGGGCGCCCGGCCCGGGCCTTGTCGTTGTTGCCCACCACTTTGGTGAACGAGGCGTACTCGGGCGCGCCCGGTGCCGCCGCCGACGCGCACGGGACCCGCCAGCCCTCGCCCCTCCCCTCCCCCTCGAGGAGGGGGTGGGGCAGGAGGCAGAGGAGGGAGGAGGAGGGAAGAGGGGGAGGGAGGGAGGAGGAGGAAGAGGAGGGAAGGGAGGGGGGAGGACAAGCTAGGTGCGCTCGCGTCATATCTGACGTCCTACCCCTCCCTCCCATCCCTTACCATGGCGCTGATTTTCTCTATCCGCGGACGCGTGTCGTAGCGGACCTGTGGCTCCGCGCGCGCGTGCGTAGTGGGTGGTGGTGCGCCAGCGTGCGTTCGTGCGTGCGTGGTTGTCGTGGTGGTGGTGGTGGTGGTGGTGGTGGTGGTGGTGGTGGTGGTGGTGGTGGTGGTGGTGGTGGTGGTGCTGCTGGTGCTGGTGCTGGTGGTGGTGGTGGGTGCTGGTGGTGGTGGTGGTGGTTGTGGTGGTGGTGGTGGTGGTGGTGGTGGGTGGTGGTGGTGGTGGTGCGGCGCGGTGGTGGCGGGCGGATGGGCGCGCGAGAAAGAGGCCCGCGCTGGGGCGAGAATGCCATCCTGAACGACGGAGGCCAAACACCGATCCGAAAATGAGGCCCACGCTGCAGCGGGAGCACGATTCGGAACGAGTCGGGAGCAGAAATGAGGCCGGCGCCTCAGCGAGAGCAGCATTTTGGAGAAAAACGCAGGCGAAAACCCGTTTCCCAGGAATCCTGTGTGTAAAAAAACAGTACGCGGGGTGGGGGGGTCGGATATCTTCGGGACGCCATCAGGGGAAGTGAGAGAGTATTTTCATATTGTGTAATTGTGGAGGAAGGAGGAGGAGGGAAGAGGGGGAGGAGGAACAAAGGGGAGGAGGGAGGAGGAAGGCGGAGGAGGGAAGAGCGGGGAGGAGGACGACAAGGAGAAAGCAAGAATCTGCTGGAATCCGCTGGTAGGCACAGCGCGGTCGGAGAAAGAGTAAAGGAGAGGGAGACGGGGGGAAACGGAGGCGGAAGGAGCAACAGGCAGGGGGGAAGTGAAGGGATGGAAGACCAGTGTTTGGATCTTCGCTTCGGGGATAGCTCGAGCCGCGTGACGCCCAGTTTCGTCGTCCAGCAGCTGGCCCCTCGGCTCCGCTAGAGGTTTTGTCGATGCCGACGCGGCGCCACCGTACCCTACCCCAGAGGGGAAAGGGGGGAAGGGGGATGATAGACAGAGAAAGGAGAGGCGGGGTGAGGAACGCACAAGACAGCTCACTCGACCAGCGCTCGCATTTTGGCGAGGAAGAAGCATGCAGAAGAGGCGTGCCTGCTGCTGCTCTTGACTGCCGCGGGGGGGGGGCCGCTCACGCCGTGGAGGATGATTTGCTTGGTCCGCTTCCCGCGCTGTCGTCAGCTGGGCGTCTCGCTGGCCGTCGACCTCGACGACGCGGCCGCACGCCCCCGCAGCCCTTGCCTGGGCAACTCTTTCGACGCCGCCCGACGCTGCCCGCCACCACGCTCGTGATGATCCGAACGGCCTCGCCGACATTCCGAGGCCAGCACCTGATTTTTTTTTTTTTTTTATACAAAAAAAAAAAAAACGGCAGGTTGCCTCTGGGACCGCGGCGGCTCCGCCGCTCTCCGCCGCGGCTCCATCTCGGACCGGCGACGGGAAGTCTGCAGGCAGATCCACCTGCATGCCCCGTGCGACGAGACTGGTGGGAGGAGTGCGATCAACAGCTGCATCGTTCTGCGAGGAAACGATCTGTCGAGGCTGCTTGTCAACAGCTGCATCATAATGTTCCCTCTGGTGTGGTATCGCCTGGCCCCCTGGGCGCTTTCGTCTCACTGTCGGCTGCCATGGCTACCTGCTTGCTCACCTCTCCATACACGATTTCTTGACCTCGCGAGCAACGTCGCCGATACTGGCGCGGCATTGATGCCGATTGGTGTCCACCCCTGCTGCAAGGGACCTCGCGGTCTTGAGCACGTCTGGAGCTGCCGCGCAGTCGGTTCGGAGCTCATGGGACACCCAACATGCCGCGCACCTTCCCATTCGCCAACGGCGCCACTGCTTGACAACCTTCCATGGCCGTCGCGGTCAAACATCATGCGAGAACATACTCAGCACGCGCAGGTGGGGCTTCTCCACAATCGTGTGGGTATCGCGATGAAGACAGCACTGAGCTTCCCGCTGGACCGTGGGCGGCAATCGCCACCATGTGTGAGCGGGGATGGAATAGCCCATGGGCCAATATTATCCCCACCCTCGGCAACAAACCGGGGCCGGACTTGGGCTCTGGGCCGCCTGCGGCCAGGCTCCCGTCAGTTTGTCGAGCTCGCATGCTGCCGCGACTCGCGGGAACACCCAAAATCAAAATCAAAATGTGTAAACCGTTCGCAGTCGCCCCGCGGGATGCCAGCGACAACGACGGGCGCGCGCGCGCACCCCCCCCGCCCCCGCCGCCCCCGCGAGCCGAAAAGGACGCAGAAGGAGGGGGGGGGAAGGGCGGGGAGGGGCAGAAGAAGCCGTGGCCACCCGAAGCCCCCGCGGAGATGCCGTCGCAGAAAACGCGCGCCGAGAACGGCGGGCAGAAAAAAACACCCCCCGCCTAAGACCCCCGGGCCGAGGGCGCTTCAATCAAGCTCGCCCCGGGACCCCGCCCAAGAAAAGAGAGGAGGAGCAAAAACACCCAGTAGGGGGAAAACAAACCTACCTCGCTTTTGACCACCCTCGCTTCCAAGAGATGCCAAGCGATGCCAGATTGCAGCCTGTACTGGTCAGGCCGCTTGACGAGGAGGCGCGTGGTATGGCCTGGTTTTGCCTGGAAGCGAAAGCGGGGTAGGTAATTCACGCTCTGACCGTCAGGGCCCCGACAACAAACGCCGGCGTTCATTTCTGGAGGGCGGAGGAAGCGCCGGGGAAGACGCAGCCCCTCGTGGAAGAGAGGCGGGGCGGCCACGCCCGAAAGCGGCTCTGGGTACTTCAGCTGCGTGAGCTTTACCTGACACAGTGTGTCGAATATGACTTGCGCGCGCCGGTGTAGCTAAAGGGGCCCCAGAACACACAAATAAATACACACATAAAAATATTCCCCATATGTTTCCCATATTTCTTGAGTTTTTGTCTTCCCCCCCACTTCCCATATTTTCCCATATTTTCCTGGGAGTGGACGATTAATTGTGTCTGTGTGTTTTTTCCCCTCCTGAGTAGCCCTCCCGCGAAAGTCGCCCCGCTGGTGGAAGATCCGTTTCACGGTGCACGGAACAAAAGGCGCGGGAAAGCGTCGAAGTTAGAAAACCGCGAGGACCATGGCCCAAAGAGCAAGCGACGGACATAAAAACAGCTGTCACGGCGAATGCAGCAATTCAGAAGAAGAGCGACGACGGGCGCGAAATCGTGGGACGACGGAGAGGGCCAACCGGAAACGCGCAACACGATAAGAAAAAGTCCGAGGACGAAGCCAAGGAGCTCGAGATACGCAGAACCGTCCGCAGGAAAACAGCCCTGCTGCAGGCATGCCGCCGCTCGGTCTCCTCGCCCCGTGGCGCGAGAGGTCTTGCGTTAAGTCGGGCCTGTCCCCCTACTGCGGGATTTCCTTCGAAAAATAAGAAATACCCCCAAAATAGCCCAAAAATTGTCAAACAATAGTCTGGGGACTATTTTTCTAGTATTTTTTGACCTTTCTGGGGCATTTTGGGGGCATTCTTTAGTTTTCGTCGACAATCCCACTGTAGGGGGACAGGCCCGACGTAAGTCTTGCGGCCAGGAGCGCCTGCCCCCATTGACATCTCCCCCGTTGGCTCCAGGGGCCTCGCGGGCGGCGCCTCTCAAAGGGGCGGGCGCGGGCGGGCCCGGCGCAGGCTGCATGCGCCTCGATCCGTACTCCGCCGACCAGCCATAACTGGGGGGGCTGTGGTTCTTACCCCCCCTGGGGGAACCCATCGCATCGACGATCTCTCGAGAGGGGTGTCGAAATCGATGGGTCGCCCAGGGGGGGGTAAGGACCACAGCTCCCCCAGTTGTGGCTGGCCTGCTCCGGCGCCGATGCAAGCCGCGCCCGCCGAGGCTACGACTCCTAAAACGCACTGTGGGTGGCAGCGAGCAGCAAGGCGAATGGCGACGCCAGGTGCTGCGCCGCGGAGACTCGCCGCGGGTCGCGCGAGCTCGCGTCCGACCGCGCCTTCGACCCTGGCGCTATAGCCCCAAATTTCCAGACGCCACGAAGACGCCGGGCGCCGTCGCGGGCGCAGCGCGGCACGCGCGTCGCGACGTGCCGCAGCCGATCGCTTTGCCGCGGCGTCGGCCCCCCTGCCACAATGACTCCCGCTGCGGGTTCCCCCGCCGCAAAGGAGACCCAGACCTCGGCGAGCCCTCCGCGGCCGCTTTCGCCGACGCGCGGGGGGGCGACCCAGCGGCGCGCTGAGCGCCCGCCGCCGCAACGGAGAGAGACCTGCCAGGGTGTCGGGAGCGACTCCAGCGGCGGCGAAGACTTCGGTGGACGCTCAGCAGCAGGCTCCCCCGCCGCAGCGGAGACGGACCTCGGCGAACGCATCGCGGCCGGCTCCCCCGCCGCAGCGGGGAGCGACCCAGCGGAGCGTCGCCGCCGCGAAGGCGCGCGCGCTTGCCCCGCCCCCCCCGCGCCCCGCCCCCCCGCCGCTCCCAGTAGGGGGGCGGCGCAGGGCGAACGGTGGCCGCGAAGGCGGCAGCCACCGCCGCCAGGGCGCGCGCGCTGCCGCGGGCCTACTCGAGCGCGCTGGCCCAGAGTCGTTGGACACCGACCGCTCGCGGCCACGAGCCGGCGTCGGCGGCGGCGTGTCCAACCTCGGCGGTCAAGCGCGGCCGTGCTCGATGCACGCGGGGAAGCGCCTGCCGCGCTGGACGCCGTTCCTCCCCGTTCGAAGGCCGTGCTTCGCCGCCCGGGCCAGATCGGCGCCCTGCGGTCGATTGTCCTGGGCGGCCACCCTTTTGCCGAGCATTTGCGGGATTGCCTCCGCCGCCGCCAACGCGCGCAATGGCGCATCTACCCCCGCGCCCGACATCCCCGCCCCTGCGGCGCCGGCGCCTCGGCCCGCGACTTTCTTCGCGCCGTGGTTCATAGCACTTGCCTGTCGTGGCGGGCACCTCGCAAATCTCGCGAACTCCCGGTCTGCGAGCCGGCCCTGTAGTTTTCCTCTTCAAGTGCTTTGGGCGATGCTGCGAGCAGCCCCGCAGCGCGCGCGCGCCTGTCTGGGCCCGATCGCCGCGCGCCCCTTCTCTCGCAAACGTGGCCGAGCGGCCCACATCCGCTAACGCCGCGTTCCTGCGTGACGTCTGAAGGCGCCCCCCTGGGAATATGGGGCACTCGTTGCAATGCCAGTCGCCGCCGCTGTTCGGGCGGCCCCTGTCCACCCTGCGACGCGCCCCCAGGTCGCGCGCGGGGTCGCGACGGTGTTATACATGCGTTATGCACTGGGATTCATCGGCGGAGGGCTCTGGCAGGGCTTCCATGTCCACGGGGGCGCAGCAGCCCCCACCCCCAACGAACGCGCCGAGGTTGCCGCCCTTCAGTCTGGCAGCGTCGAAATTGGCGAAGTCAAACGCGCAGCCACCTGCTTCGGCCAGTCTGCGCCAAACCAGATCCATGTCAAAAACTCGTCGCCCTTCGACGAAATGACCATTAGTCTTAGCTTCTCCCATCCGCGCGCTGCCATTCTGAGGTCGTCGCGCATTGGGGCGTTGCCGCGCGTCGAGTGTCTCGAATTCGCCGCTGCCCGCGACGCGCAGCTATGTTTTGCCCGTTCCTCAACCACGCGGAGCCGAGCGATGCGCATTCTAATCTACCCGAGGCAGAGCTCGTCGTCTCGTGCACTTCCTGAATCCACTGTCGCGAGTGCGGGGCAGCAGGTGCGCTTCGCCATTCCATATGTTCGGCCTCTTGTCCTCCGTCTTGCCCGGCAGCATCCGAACTGCATATTCCGCGGCGTTTTGCCGCTCGCGAATGGGCGGCCCGCCGCCCGCGCCGCGAGGCCCGCCCCCGAAGGCGGGGGCGGCGCGCCTTCATGTTGTTCGCCCATGTAATCCCGCCCGCGGGGCCCTCAAGGGCGCAATGCTTTCGCGCGTTTCAGGTTCCCCAGGCCTCGGCGCGGCGCGACCGCGATGGCTCTGCCGATTTTGTCCTGGGCACCTGTTGTCATGAAAGCGATGCGCGTCAGATTGCTCCGCCGCAATGCGCCGGCGCGCCGCGCGCGCGGCGGCGGGGGTCCCCGCCGCAAACTCATGCGCGAAGGGCGCGAGGACGCTGCGCGCGGGCGTTGTTGGCGACCTGGTCTTAGCACCTGTCCACTCTGAAAATGCGCGCGGCTGTGGCGACGTGGGCGCAGGCTGCGGCGCCCCCATCAATGGGCCCGAGTGCGTCGTGACCGGTGCTTGACCAACTGCGTCATTGAACTGCTCTTGGAAGGTAGCGCGCCCATATGACATCCACGGCGGTTGCGATTTCTGCCGTCTGACTTTTAAACTGCCCCAGCCAACTTTCTTAGCGGGCCGCTGCGCTCGCGTGGCTCCGACTGCTGCCTGGGGCCCACGCAGCGCGTCATCGCAGGGATTCTTCCAGAACGCAATCGGCTGCAACCTCATCGAGTCGCTGGCCCATCATCGGAATCTGTTCATGGGGATCGGCATTGCCGCTCTGTCTCAGCTGCCGCTCCTCGCCCTGGCCCCCAGCGCTCTGCGCCGCGAGTGCTTCGACCGCATCGCGAGCTTCGGCGTCGATGACTGGGCGGACTGCTTGCGGTTGACTGGCCGCAAGAGCCATCGCCCGTGCTTCTGCTGCAGTGGCCCGCGCTCGCTGGTCGGCGCCCCCACGGTTGGCTCTCGCGCATTCTGCGAGTCCGCCGAGCACTCCCCCCCTGCTCCTGAAGAGCCTTCTGTCGTCGCCTGATTTGCTCCTGCAAAGCAACTTGCACATTCAGCGGGTCACTCGGCAGCACGGGCGCGTCGACTCGACGATGACTTCGTTCGCGGTTCGCGCCGAGTCGACGCGTGCCTGCACGGTCCGCGTCAAACCGGCGCTCGCCATTCTGGGCCGCGCAATTTCGACGCTTATTTATCTATGCCCCAGAAGCCGGTCGCGAAGTCTGCCCCCGTCGATTGCCCTGGCTAATCCTGGCTGGCGTCGCATCTCTGCGAGCTTCGTCGCGGCGCGCGGCTGCGGGGGGGGGGCGCGCCGTCGACGGCGCAGGGCGCGTCGCCCCCCTGCTGCCCCGGCTCTTCCGAGCTCATCCCGCGCGCGGCCGGCCTTTCTATGGCGCCGGGCCCCCCCGCTGCAACGCCCGCCGCGGCGGGTCTCTCCGTCGCGACGCCCGCGGCAGCAGGTTCCTCCGCCGCGGCGCTCGCAGCAGCAGAGCTCTCCGTCGCAACGCCAGCAGCGCCAGGTCTCCCCGCCGCGGTGGCCCCGCCATGCGAAGCAGCGGCAGGCGTTGGCGCATCGACGTTGTACCCCATAGGAATGGCACGTTCTTCATCAGCTTCCCGACCCTCCCCAGCCGCGGCGGCGCCAGCTGTCCGCTCGCACGTCGTGGCGCGGCCGCCAGCGGCCCCATCACACTCGAAAGAAATGTCCCAAATCATCGCCCGAGATCCGCAACCAGCGCATCCGCATCCATCCCCCCGCGAAAGCTGGCCCTTCAGCTGATGACTCGTGCGCGGGCATGACACGGCCCATGGGCGACCACCCCCGATCCTCGGCAACGGAGCATTGCCGGACGCGGGCCCCAGCTCGCCTGCGAGGGCGGCAGGGGTGTCCGCCGACAGTTCGAAGGTGCGCCCTGCCGTGGCTCACGGGAACATCTGACAAGGAAATGCCCAAGAAACCGTGTGCAATCGCCCCTCGCGATGCCGGCGACAGCGACGGGCGCGCGCGCGCGCCCCCCCCCCAATTTTCCGATCGCTCGGGCACAGATGCTGCGAGACGCCCCTTTTCCATGCAAGCCGAAGCAAAAGTAGGACGGGAAGAGGAAAGAAAAAGGGGGGAAGGACCCAGACGGAACCAGGACCCCCGAAACCCTGACGGGGATACCATCGAACATAAAAATGTGTCAAGAACGAAGGGTAAAGAACACCACCTGATGGTCAGGATAGGTCCACGATGCTGCCTGCCTGGCAACTCTCCATCTCTGGGAGCTGACATGTTGCCACGCGCGCGCGCCTGATGCTATTACGCGAACCGGTGCAATCAAAAAACGCTAGCCGCTTTTGAAATGCCACTTCCTTGGGGTAAGCCGTGCTTGAGCCAGAACGGCTACGGGAAAGAGGAGGGAGGAGGACAGAAGTGGAGGGAGGGGGAAGAGGAAGAAAGAGTGTGAAACTTCCACGATTTACGTAGGTGAACCCTGGAATATGACGGGATTCCAGTTCCTCCTCCTGTTGCTCCTTTGCCTCGCATTTCGCATTCGCATCGTCCATCGAAATCATCATCTTCGTACCCCACACCTCTTCATTTTCATAGTTCGTTTGTTCCTTCCCCACCCGGTCCGCCTCCACCCGGCTCCTCCCTCCCTCCCGACCTCCTCCTTCATGCTTCTCCTCCTCGGTTTCCACCTCCTCCTCCTCCTCCTTCCGTTTCCTCCTAGTCTGACTTCCCTTTTCTCAGCGTTCGTGCTCTTCCCTCATCTTCATTATCCTCCTACTCCTCCTCCTCCTCCTCCTCCTCCTCCTCCTCCTCCTCCTCCTCCTCCTCCTCTTCCTCCTCCTCATCCTCCTGATATCCTCCTTTTTCCTCCTCTGAATCCACCTGTGTTTCCTGTTCCTCCTCCTTTCAATCCTTTCCGAAAGGAGGAAGAGGAGGAGGAGCAGGAAGAGGAGGAGGAGTGGCACGAAGAGTGACAGCAGAAGAATGACAGCACGATTGCCGAATACACGCGGACCCGCAGCAAAGGAGGAGGATAACGGGTCCTCCTCCTGGCGGTGACGTGGCGGGCGTTTGTGTGCAAATATTCCTCCTCCTCCTCCTCCTCCTCCTCCTCCTCCTCTTCGTCCTCCTCCTCCTCCTCCTTCTCCTCCTTGACGTCCCCGATTCCGTTGAGGGGAGGGGAGGGGGAGCGAGGAGGAGGAGCGAAGAGAACAATGGAGGCGGGGGCGAGGAGGGAGGAAGTCTCGAAGGTCTCTGCTCGCGTTCGGAACGCCTTCGGCGATCCAGGAAGCTCCCGGCGGCGCGGGCGCGGACGGGCAAGGTGATGCGGGAGGGGGGCAGGCGAGCGCGGGCCACGGGGAACGGGGAGGACGCTGCGAGAGGGGGCGATTGCCCCCTCGAAGCTCGGCCGCGAGGCCTCGCCCCTCCCTCGCCCGGGGCGCCCGTCCTTGGTGGCGTTGCTGATGAGGTTGACCACCAGGCTGGCAATCTTCTTGGGATCGCGCCCGACAATGCCACCTCGCGCGCGGAATGCGCCGCCGTTGCCATCAACGCCCCCGGGCCTCGCCGCCCCCCTCCTCTGTGGAATCGGCACCGGCCTTGCACGTGGGCGAGCCTGCCACGATCCAGGACCAACGCGCACCACTGCACACCTCAGAAACGCAAGCTCGGGCGACGCACAACGGCAGGTTCTCAGTGGCTGGGACAGACTGGTACCGTCTTCTCCTATGCTTGTCCTCCTCGTCCTCCTCCGCCTCCTCTTCCTCCCCTTGACTCCTCCTCCTCCTCGTCCTCCTCCTCCTCCTCCTCGACCTCGTCCTCGTCCTCGTCCTCGTCCTCCTCCTCCTCTTCCTCCTCCTACTCCTCCTCCTCTTCTTTTTCTTATTTTTTTTCCTCTTCCTCTTTCTCCTCCTCCTCCTCCTCCTCCTCCTCCTTGTCCCCCTCTCATCCTCCTCTTCCTCCTCCTCCTCCTCCTCCTCCTCCTCCTCCTCCTCCTCCTCCTCCTCCTCCTCCTCCTCCTCTTCCATTCGCTCTCCTTCCGCAATTATATTGCCCACCTGGGTTATCTACTTGCTCCCCGGGGCCTCAAAGGCGCCAGGCGCACGCCTAGCCCCTGCGCGCAGCCGCGGGAACCAGAACCGTCATTCTCATTTTCTCGAATCAACGCCCGTCCCCGCCTCGCCTCCACCCCCCGCCCCGAGCGTTGCTCAAAATTAAAATGCGACCCAGCCCCAGTCCACCCCGTGTCTGTCGCGTCCGATATTTCCCCTGTCGTGCTGCCTTGCTTCCACGTCTGCCCGCTGCCTTCCCTATCCGGGATGGAAGCAGACCAAAACTGCCCCCGCAGCTCGACTCTTCAACCCCCCCCCCCGAACTGCGAACCTCACGCCGCAGCAGTGCCATACCTCGCGCTGGCATTGGTCCCAGGCGGCTAGCTGGCGGATGGCGACCGCCCCCGAACTGTGCTGACCCACGCATGCTGCCATCGCAGCTTGCCGCGCCGCTCCTCGGAACTGCACCCCCCCACCCCGCCCCGCCCTTCTATCCTTTGCTCACGCCCGCTCCCGGGAGCCGCGACGGATGCCCCCCCGAGCCCCCCCGAGCCCCCCCCCCAGCCTCGGAGCGCTCTGCGGCCAAGATTTCACAGCGGATCCGGCCGCGCGGCCGAGACCCCACCCGCAGGCAAGACGGCGCAGATCCCGCCCAGTCCCCGCCGACGACGACGACGAAAACGACGACGGCGACGGCGACCGGCGACGGCGACAGCGGAAGAGACACTGGCGGCGGCGGCGACGACGGCGACAACGGCGACGGCGAGGGCAACGCCCCGCGACAGCCGGCGGCGCGATCCCCGGGCACCGTCGGAAGTGCCTCAAAAGCCTCCTGGGACCCCTGGGGGGCCGAAAATGGTCGGGGATCTTCTGACCCGGGTCAATCCAGACCCGGGTCAGCGGGAAACCAAAAACTGCAATGCAGGAAAAAAAAAAAAACTGCAACGCAGATCTTCGCAAACCCGGGTCAGCCAATATGCGCGGCCGCCTCGCGGCCACGAGCGGCTCGCTAACCCGGGTCAGCCAGAGGGGGTCTTCGCAGGATCCTGCAGGATCTGGTGCCCTGGCTGACCCCCGTTTGCACTGACCCCCGTCTCAAGGCTCCCGAAATGGTCAGAAACGTAAAACACCGGCCGAAAAGAGAACTCCATTATTGAACCATCGATCCTCATCGACCGACGACAGGACTCAGCGAGGGAGAGAGGAGCAGGAGAAGCACTAGGAGGAAGAGAAGGAGGAGGGGAGGATGAGGAGGTCGGAACTGCCAAATCAAGGGTACCTTTATGTCCTGTCTATCCCGTTTCATGTCTTCGCGGTTTCTCGGGCCACGTTGCCCTCGGAAGGGTCTTATGTCCACCCGGCTGCCCTGCCCGATCAACTCCGACTGAACTGATCTCGATCGCTGCGCCTCCTTAGTCGACCTCCCCTATGCGCCATGCGGCGGCGGGGCCCGCCATGGAGTGGCCCCCCCATTGCCCACGTGGCCCCCGTCTCCTTATTACGATCGACCATTCCCTCCCCCCGCTGCGCGGCAGTGCCCCCCTCTGCTCGACCCTGGTTCCCCGCTCCCCCTCCCGCCCCCTTCCTTATTCCGACCAGCCGTGCCCCCCCGCCCCCCCGCGGCCCCCTTTCGCCTCATTCCGACCGGCCGCGCCCCCTCCCCCCCTTTCCGACTGCGCGATGCCGCTCCACCCCACCCCACCCCCATCATTCCAACCAGCCCCCCCCCCCCTTGCCCCCGTGGCCCCCTCCCCATATTCCAATCGACCGTGCCCCCCACCCCGCCCGACCGTGACCCTCCCTCCCCCCGCCCACTTTTTGTATTTCGACCGAACGTGCCCCCCCCTTCCCCCCGTGGCCTCCTCTCTTCCGACGGACCGCGCCCAACCGCCTTTTCCCCCGTGGCCCCCCGCCACATAATACGGCCCAAGGACGGCCGAAGCCATTCAAGACGCCCGAAGAGAGCCCCAAAACGACCCCAAAGGGCACCAATAATCTTGCAAAAGGCCCCGAATCCCAAGAAGCCCCAGAGACGCCAAATAACAAAGGCTCTGGAACAACGCATATTGACCAAGCGTTTTGCTCCACACCAAGGTCATGCACTAGAAACGACGCCATTGAAACAACGCAAAACGGTCCCGTCATAGTGAAGTCGCCTTCGGATCGAAACCGTGCGCTGTATCCGCACAGTCATGCTGCAATTCACCGCTCCCTGGCTCTGGTCACTCACCGGCCTGTCGCAACACTCGCGCGACTCTGAAAAAAACTACCAGAGCTTGGCGCCATCGCCAACTCCCATTTTCCTGCATCTGTGATTGTATGATCCTTTGCACGCGCGCCCCTTGTTTTTTATAAAGAACTCAACAGCAGCGAAGACAATCAGTTTACGTTTGTTCGCTCTCGTCTGATCGCGTGCCATTTAACACGTATTTCCCAAACCCTCGATACCCTCCCTCTCAGCCTTCGATCGTAACCCCCATTCTAAGGGTCGATCTTCTTACCTGCAACGTGTATTTCGTGCAGCCCTCAAGGCAGAGGAAGAGAGGACGGATGAAAGGAACGGACAAGGGGGGAGGAAGATGGAACACGAGAGAAAAAAACAGGAGGGGGGCGAGGAGCAAAAAACACGTGGCAAAACCAGACGGGCAAATCGGGCGGGTAGATCATAACCGGCGGGTCGGGACGGCGGGCCCAGTAGGCCAGGTCGAGCAGGCGGGCTGCTGAAGCGTGATGATTGCATGAATCGCGAGTAAAACTTGAGCGATAGCGTGATTTCCAAATAAACCGTGCGAAATCCAAAGCGAGAGCGTGACTCCTGAGTGTCGAGGGCGGAGCGTTTGACTAAATTGCAAATGAGTCCCCCGCGAGAACGCGATTATTGTATAAATTGTGAGGACGTCCCGCGCGAGAACGCGATTTGGGAATACATTATGAGGAAGTATCAGGCAAGAGCCGCTGTTGTTGCAAACAATGGGCCAACAACCCAAGTTGGTGACACCTCGCCTTCCCTTTCTAAGAAAGACAGGTGCTAACACCGAGAGAAACACTGCAATTGAAATCTACAATGGCTACTGGACAAGGAGGATCAACTATACAGAGGACGAATGGGAGGAAGGGACACGGGGCAGGCGGGTTGCTTAAGCGCGCGTCCTACAATAACAAAAGCAGCAGCAGCAACAACAGCAACAATCCGTTTAAGACTGTTCGTTTGTATCTGCTTGCGTGTCGTTCAACACGAATATCCCAAACCCGAAACCCTCGTTACCCTCTTCGCTCGCACCCCCCTGGGGATACATCACTGCAACGCGTATTTCGTGCAGCCCTCAAGGCAGGGGAAGAGAGGACGGATGGAAGGGAGAAATGGGAGAGAGGAGGATGGAACACGAAAAAGAACAGCAGGAGGGGGCTAGGAGTAGAAAACACGCGGCAGAACCAGACGGGCAAATCGGGCGGGTAGACCCTAACAGGCGGGCCTGGAAGGCTGGCCCAATCGGCCAAGTCGAACAGGCGGGCTGCTGAAGCGTGATGGCTGCATGAATCGCGAAGGGAACTCGAGCGATAGCGCGATTTCCAAACAAATCGTGACGAAGTCCAAAGCGAGAGCGTGATTCCTGAGTGCCGAGGACGCGGCGTATGGATAAGCTGCGAGGAGTTCCCACGCGAGGGCGCGATTCCTGTATAACTTGTGAGAATGTCCCTCGCGCAAGCGCGGCTTGGAGACCCCCCACACTTTCCCTTGTAAAGAAGCAGGGTGCGAGCCCCAGAAGGAGCATTCTAATTGAAACATACAATGGCTACCGGAGGGGGATCAACCACAATTAGTCGTTAGATATGAGTAATTCAAAACAACAGAATAAACAACAACAGCAACAACAACAACAACAACAGCAACAACGACAACGTCGACCATAGCAACAACGACCATAAGAACCCTTACAACTGCAACAGCGAAAGCACCACCAACAACAACAACAACAGCAGCAGCAGCAGTAACAGACACCATACCAAAAACAACAACCAGCATGTTAAGACTGTTCGCTCCTATCTGCCCTCGTGCCATTCAACACGTATTTCCCAAACTCTCGATACCCGCCCTCTTCGCCTTCGATAGTAGTCCCATTGGTGGTTTATATATATATATGTATCTGTCTCAACCGCATCGTGTATTTCGTGCAGCCCTCAAAGCAGGGGAAAAGAGGACGGATGGAAGGAAGGGACACATGGGAGAGAGGAGGATAGAGCACGAAAAAGAACAGCAGAAGGGGGGCTAGGAGCAGAAAACACGTGGCAGAACCAAACGGGCAAATCGGGCGGGTAGACCCTAACGGGCGGGTCGGGAAGGCGGACCCAAGCGGCCAGGTCGAGCAGGAGGGCTGCTGAAGCGTGATGACTGCATGAATCGCAAGGAGGTCTCGAGCGATAGCGCGATTCCCAAATAAATCGTGCAACATCCAGAGCGAGAGCGTGACTCCTGAGTGTCGAGGGCGCGGCGTCTGAATAAACCGCGAGGACGTCCCACGCGAGAGCGCGATTGCTATATAAATTGTGAAGACGTCCCGCGTGAGAGCGCGATTTGGGAAACAAATGCGAGGAAACATCAGGCGGGAGCCGCTGTTGTTGTAAACTGTGGGCCGACAACCCAGGTTGATGACGCCTCGCTTGCCCTTGTAACAAAAAAGCGAAGTGCTAGCCCCAGGAGAAGCACTGCAACTGAAAGATACAATGGTTACCAGACAAGGGGGGATCAACCATACTTCTTGAAAACATACATTTCAACACACACAAACAACAACAACAACAACAACAACAACAACAACAATCATTTAAGACTGGGGACACTCCGTTCTCACCAGTGCCAGGGTTTTCATAGGAGGCGGGCAATACCCCCACTTTGTGGGGGGGCCGGTTCAAGCTCTACCAAATTTCCAAACGACTCTTCGCCACCACCCACACCCAGCTTCCCGCCCTATGACGTTCGGACACTTCACTTCGTGGCATGCGGACGACCGTGGCTACTATTCAGGGCCCCGCGGCCGACGACGACGGCGTGCGCGCGCGAAGAAAAAACGAATGTGTCCCGCATGGTATTATTTGACAGGGATGATGGCCCTGGCAGGTGCGCAACCGTTGTCGCAGAAGTTCGAAAAAGTTGCTCGCAAAAGCCCGTTTGACAGAAATGTTTAAAAAGTGTTGGGTTTCCTACGAATCCGCAAGAGCGCGCGGGATGAGATTTTGACATTTTTTTGTTGAAAAACCATTGGTTTTTTGATGTTTTTATGTTAAAATCGCTCCGAACACTAAGCTTTTGGAAGGATTTCGTCTTGCGCGCGCGAATGTCCACTTTACCTTATTTTTTGCAAGGGATTCTTGAAATTTGATTATATTAGAACAAGAAATGTCATTTTATAGTGTTTTTTGCAAGGGAAAACGGATTACAACAAAACAACCGGATCTGGATCACATCGTTTTACCTGAGGCTTCCTCACGAAAATGATGAAAATGTAGCTGCGGCCTAGGCGGCGCAGGGGGGGCGCGCACCAGGGGGCCCAACAATAATTATTCTTTAAAATAAATAATGTTCAACAACAACAACAACAACAACAACAACAACAACAACAACAATTACTAGCACGTGGGGACACTCCGTTCTCACCAGTGCCAGGGTTTTCATAGGAGGCGGGCAATACCCCCACTTTGTGGGGGGGCCGGTTCAAGCTCTACCAAATTTCCAAACGACTCTTCGCCACCACCCACACCCAGCTTCCCGCCCTATGACGTTCGGACACTTCACTTCGTGGCATGCGGACGACCGTGGCTACTATTCAGGGCCCCGCGGCCGACGACGACGGCGTGCGCGCGCGAAGAAAAAACGAATGTGTCCCGCATGGTATTATTTGACAGGGATGATGGCCCTGGCAGGTGCGCAACCGTTGTTGCAGAAGTTCGAAAAAGTTGCTCGCAAAAGTCCGTTTGACAGAAATGATTAAAAAGTGTTGGGTTTCCTACGAATCCGCAAGAGCGCGCGGGATGAATTTTGACAATTTTTTTGTTGAAAAACCATTGGTTTTTTGATGTTTTTATGTTAAAATCGCTACGAAAACTAAGGTTTTGGAAGGATTTCGTCTTGCGCGCGCGAATGTCCACTTTACCTTATTTTTTGCAAGGGATTCTTGAAGTTTGGTTATGTTAGAACAAGAAATGTCCACTTTAGCTGATTTTTTGCAAGGGAAAACCGATCGTAACAACACAACCGGATCCGGACTCCGTTTTGCCTGAGACTTCCTCACGAAAATGATGAAAATGAGGCTGCGGCCTAGGCGCGGCGGGGGGGTCGTGCACCAGGGGCCCCAACAATAATTATTCTTTAGAAGTAATAATGTTCAACAACAACAACAACAACAACAACAACAACAACAACAACAACAACAACAACAATCATTTTACCCGAACGCGTGGTGTTCTCCCCAGTGCCAGGGTTTTCATACGACACCAGGCAATACCCCCACTTCGTGGGGGGGCATTACAAGCTCTACCAAATATCCAAACGACTCTTCGCGACCACCCAAACCCAGCTTCCCGCCCTATGACGTTGGGACACTTCACTTCGTGGCGTGCGGACGACCGTGGCTACTACACTGGCTGTGAAGAACCCAATGGTTTTTGGAGATTTCGGCGTGCGCGCGCGAAGAAAAAACGAATCTGTCCCGCATGGTATTATTTGACAGGGATGATGGCCCTGGCAGGTGCGCAACCGTTGTCGCAGAAGTTCGAAAAAGTTGCTCGCAAAAGCCCGTTTGACAGAAATGTTTAAAAAGTGTTGGGTTTCCTACGAATCCGCAAGAGCGCGCGGGATGAGATTTTGACATTTTTTTTGTTGAAAAACCATTGGTTTTTTGATGTTTTTATGTTAAAATCGTTCCGAACACTAAGCTTTTGGAAGGATTTCGTCTTGCGCGCGCGAATGTCCACTTTACCTTATTTTTTGCAAGGGATTCTTGAAATTTGAGTATATTTGAACAAGAAATTTCATTTTATAGTGTTTTTTGCAAGGGAAAGCGGGGGGGAACAAAACAACCGGATCTGGATGACATCGAATTACCTGAGGCTTCCTCACGAAAATGATGAAAATGTAGCTGCGGCCTAGGCGCGGCGGGGGGGGCGTGCACCAGGGGACCCAACAATAATTATTCTTTAGAATTAATAATGTTCAACAACAACAACAACAACAACAACAACAACAACAACAACAACAACAACAAACAAAAAAAAAGCAAGGGCGGCCAGCGCCGACCCGTTGGGGACCCCCCCCCTGGCAACAACCACAACAACGACCCCCCCCACACAACACCACAACAACGCCATTGAATTCTATTTGTGTGAACATCTGGGAACCTCCTCTCTGGCACCAACGAATCCCTGCCGGCGAAAAGCATGTGTGCACCGGCGAAGCGAGGAATTCCGAGGAATCCTCAGGAATCCCGAGGAATCCTTAGGAATTCCTGGGAATCCTTCGGAATTGTGAAGAATCCTCCGGAGATCCAAGGAATCCTTCGGAATTCTTAAGAATCCTTTGGAACCCTTAGGAATTCCTAGGAATCCTTCGGAATTCTCAGAAATCCTTAGGAAATCCTACGAATCCTTAGGAATTCCTGCGGATCCTTAGGAATTCCTAGGAATCGTTAGAAATTCCTACGGTTCCTTCGGAATTCCTACGAATTCTTAGGAATTCCTGCGAATCCGTAGGAACTCCTATGAATCCTTCAGAATTCATAGGAATCCTTCGAAATTCAAAGGAATCCTTCGGAATTCCTAAGAATCCGTAGGAATTCCACGGAATCCGTAGGAATTCCTAGGGATCCTTTGGAATGCCTAGGAATACTTCGGGAATCCTAGGAATTCTTGGGAATTCCTGGGAATCCTCAGGAATTCCTAGGAATCCTTAGGATTTCTTCAGAATGCTTTGGAATTCCTAGGGATGCTCTGGAATTCCTAAGGATCCTTGGGAATTCGTAGGAATCCTAAGGAATTCCTAGAAATCCATTGGAATTCCTAAGAATTCCTAGGAATCCTTAGGAATGCTTTGGAATTCCTAGGAATCCTTCGGAATTCCTGCGAATCCTTAGGAACTCCTGGGAATCCTTAGGAATTCCTACGAATCCTTAGGAAGTCCTGGGAATCCTTAGGGTATCCTGCGAATCCTTAGGGACTCCTAGGAAACCCCGGGGGAATTCCTAGGAACCCTTTGGAATTCCTAGGAATCCTTCGGAATCCCTAGGAATCCTTAGGAATTCCTAAGAATCCTTCGGAATTACGGTTGTTGTGAGTGTTGTGTGTGGGGGGGGGACACGGGTCGGGGCGCCCCGCCCTTACTAACAACAACAACAACAACAACAACAACAACAACAACAACAACAACAACAACAACAACAACAACAACAACAACAGCAGCAGCAGCAGCAGCAGCAGCAGCAGCAGCAACAACCGCAGCAGCAGCACCAGCAACAGCAACAGCACAAACGATAACAACAAGACCAACACCAACACCACCAACAGTAATAACAACAGCAACAACAACAAAAACAGCAGCAGTAGCACCAACAACATAAACAGCAACAACAACCAGATTTCACAACGTACCACAACACAACACCAAACAACACAACACCACAGCGCGTGCCCCAAAGGTCGCAAGCGAAAACCGTAACAATATCCGCGGCCTCGCGGGCCGGGCCCCCGGGCCGCGACCCCGCGGATGCGGGGCATTTTTTCACGGATGTCCAGCGCGAACCGTGTCCGCGCGAACGCGTATCCGTGGGATCGCGCACTGGAATCCAGACCGCGATGGCGTGGATACAGACATGTTTGCTGGTCATGAAAAAGATCAGGTCGTCGACATGATTCATACAGGTACCGCTTTGCCCTCCAGCTCTCCTGCAGCTCCTCACCATCACCTTCAGCCTCGTGCTTCGTTGACAGCATTGTTTTGCCGTTCCAGGTCCGACATCGCATGCTCGCCCTCAATCTGCTACTCCAACCCCTTTCCCTGCTGCCTCTATGCTCACTCCTCCTGCTCCCGCTCCTCCTCCACCTCATCCTCTTCCAGCTCCTCATCATTATCCTTCGACTCTCTCCCAAATCAGACTCGCCATCTCACCAGCCAGTGACACCCGACACCCTCCCGCCGCGACGCGGTAAATTAAGTCGAAGCCAGGACTCCTCTGGAATGCATGTGCATCGATGAGGGTCGAAAGAGCCCGCTGGAGTGGCGGCTTCCTGGCCCCTATCATTAGATCGGGCATGTCCTCCTACAGGCCGCTTTTTGGGCAAAACAATAAATGTTTCAATACATACTCAAAGAAATCAAGAATAGACAAACAATCGGCCCCATACAATTCTTCTTGTTTTGAATTTTCCTCATGTAGAGGAACAGGCCCGACTTAACCTTATCATGCCGGTGCTCCTCGTCCTTATCGTCAAGAGCAGTTTTAAGAACTGCTGCCCACGCCCTCAGCACCATGAATTGCGTACCTCCCTCCCTTCCCTCAACGTCATTCCGTCCTCGTGCCCCTTAACTTCGTACTCGCCTCCTCGAACCCCGGTGTTCCTACCCTGACTCTCCCCGCTCCGTACCGCCTCTCCCCTCCGGAGCTTCTCTCTCCATATGCACTCCTGCTCGGTATCGTCTGTGATCCCTCCTACTCATACATTCCGTCTCCTCCTCCTCCTCCTCCTCCTCCTCCTCCTCCTTCCCATCCTCCGCCACCCGCCTCCCCGCCCGCACGACTTCAGGGCAGATTTCCTTTTGCACAACATCGCACGTTCAACGCCAGCCAGGTATGAAGAGGAGCATGGGGAGCAGCAAGAGGAGGGGGAGACGGAAGAAGCGGAGGCGCAGGAAGAGGATAGGGAGAGGGGGAAGAGGAGAAGGAGGACGCGCAGAATGAGTAAGAAGAGAGGAAAGGGGGAGACGGAGGAGATAAAGGATGATCATGGACGCAGTTCGAGGAGCAGTCGAATCGACAAGCCGAATCGGCAGGGTGGCGGGGAGGAGTAGGAGGAGGAGGAGGAGGACGAGGAGGAGGAGTGAGGAGAAGTGAGGAGGAGGAGGAGGAGTGAGGAGGAGGAGGAGGAGGAGGAGGAGGAGGAGGAGGAGTGAGGAGGAGGAGGAGTGACCAGTGGAAACCCAACAGTCATCAGCGATGTTGGAATTAACCCTCCCTCCAAGCTCCCTCTTCATAGGCCCCTACAGCGGTTCTTTCCCATTGAGGGAACTGCGTCGTTGGAAGACAACAATTTGAATATCCTGAAGCGTGCCAAAACATTGTTCTCGGGATTTCAACGCCACGTATCAACCTGACTGCTGCGTCTTGACGATCCAAAATCGTGCCAGAAAGCCATGTTGGGGACTTCAACACAGCGAATCAACATAACTGTTGCGCCCGCATAATCCTGAACGCTTCCAAAACACCATTTCTGATACGTTGATCATGGGAAGTCGTGACACTCTTGCAATGTTTAAAACGAATGTACGCGGCGCTAAGGCGAGAACCACAATTTGAGAAAGAACCACCCTCAATCCGTGAACCTCTTGCAATTATTATGTACATATGTAAACAAACAACGAATGCGCGCGGCGCTAAGGCGAGAAACACATTGTGAAAACGGCCGGCCCTCAATCCGTGAAACTCTTGCAAATGTTTGAAACGAATGTGCGCAGCGCTAAGGCGAGAGCAACATTTAAAACATGGTCCGCCCTCAATGCGAGAAACTCTTGCAAATGTTGACAACAAATGCGCGCGGTGCTAAGGCGAGAACCACATTGTGAAAACGCCCCGCCCTCAATCCGTGAAACTCTTGCAAATGTTCACAACGAATGTGCGCGGCGCTAAGGCGAGAGCCAATTGGTGAAAACGCCCCGCCCTCAACCCGTGAAGCTCTTGCAAATGTTGACAACAAATGCGCGCGGCGCTAAGGCGAGAGCCGCATTTTGAAAACGACCCGCCCTCAATCTGTGAAAACCTTGCACATGTTTGAAACGAATTGCGCGGCGCTAAGGCGAGAGCCGCATGTTGAAAACGACCCGCCCTCCATCTGCGAAACCGTTGACACTTTTCAGCTTCAGATGCATAAATGGTGAGGAAGTCTCAGGCGAAACTCCCGGCCCGCCCTAAAAACTGGCCTCGGGGTGCGACAGGGAGGAGTTATCTATAAGGAGAAGGAATGGAGGAGGAAGAGCAGTGAGGAGGAGGGGGAGGAGGAGGAGGAGGAGGAGGAGTGAGGAGGAGTGAGGAGTGAGGAGTGCGGAGTGAGGAGTGAGGAGTGAGGAGTGAGGAGTGAGGAGTGAGGAGTGAGGAGTGAGGAGGAGGAGGAGGAGGAGGAGGAGGAGGAGGAGGAGGAGGAGGAGGAGGAGGAGGAGGAGGAGGAGTCGAGGGCCGCGGCCTCTCTCGCGCCGCCGCCGATCGGATCGGCGGAGCTCGGCAGCCAGGCTGGGAGCAGCCGGGCCGGAGGAATCGAAACGAGCCCCCGGGGGCGGGCGGCAGGGCTCGGGCCATCGGGCGCTCAGGGGTGCATCATCCACGTGAGGAACAGGCCGCCCACGAACGCGGAGCCTGCAGGGCGGCCGGGGGCCCACCGCCCTGCCACCCCCACAGGCCTACGAGGCCTGCGGTCGGGGCGTTGGCCCGAGGAGCCCCAGGTGAGGAGCGAGGCCCCTGTGTTCCCCAAAGTTACACTTCGATCTCCCGTGGGGAACCTCGGGGAAGCCCGAGGCAAGCTGCTCGACAATCAAGGAGCACCGAGCCCCTCCCCAACGAAAAGGGTTCCTCCTTCGGCGCCCCGACGATACCGCGCACGTGCTGCAGAGCACGAGAGCGCTCTAAGTGCGACAATCGTGCCCTCATAATATACAACGGGCAAGTCGAAACACGACTGTCTCAGCCAGAACGGTGCGGAGAACAGTTCATGAGAAAACCACAACAAGGGTTTCACACAGCACTCCTTGGTGGGCCTGTAGGCAGGTCGGGACGCCTCGCCACTGCTCGAATGGGGGCGCCGTGCTGCTTGCACCGACGACCTCTCGCGAGGGGTGTCGAAGCCAGCGGGTCCCACAAGGGGGGCAAAGACCGCGGCGCCCCCCGCGGGGAGGTCCAGGGCCGACCCAAGACATCTGCGCGGACACCCCACGCAGTGAGGGTATGTGGTGCGTGCTTTCCCCTCGGCCCCCGCCGGCGGGGCTGGCCGCGCCAGCAGACTCAGGCGCAGACTCGCCCGCCCCCGAGTGGCCTCCTCTCCCCCCCCCCGCGTGGCCGCGCGCCTCGCCCTGCTCCCTCTCCCTTTGCACGCTGGCCAACTCGCTCTTCGGTGCCCCCGCCTGGCTCCTTCTCCGGTGCGGCCAACTCTGCCCCGCCGCCGACGGAAGCGTTTGTCCCGCAGTCGAGAACCGAACACGGACGCGACGGCCTGGGGCATGTTGTAGTCCATCCACTGCAGGACGAAGGTGCCATCGGCGAGCGGCCTGGTCGGGCTGTGCTTGCACGCACACAGCAGCTTCCACCCGGTGTGGCGCGGCTGGTAGACGATGGGCGTGAAGCCGCGCTCCTTTGGGGGCCCTGGAGAAGCACACAATGTTGTACGTTGTGCAAAAAGACTCGCCAACCAACAATGACCCAGGCCAACCATCTCGCCAACCCTCTGACCAGTACAGCTCTTTCTGTGGTGTATCAGTCGATCGGACGATGTGGGCAGAAACATGCCCGCCCCCTGAAAAGGAGAAAGACGGAAAACCGCTCGGCCCTTGAAGTAAGACTGCACCTTGAGTCGATTAGAATCTGGAACTCCCAATGTATATATACATATATATATATACACACATTCAACGACCAGTGGGTATAGTCTCCAAGATTTGACACTGGAACCTCGGAGAGGACCGAAACCCATTTTAGGGTTTCAGCTGCGTCCCAAACGCGCGAAGAGCGCCAACGGAAAACTCATGGTGGGACCACCCAGGAAACATCAAACCACGTCCGAAACCAGAGAAGACCCTGTCCCAAATGTTTCCGGTTGTGGTTCGCACGAATCTCGGACGACCAGAGCAGGAACCAACTGCGCAAACATACAATTTCGAAAATCCGCGGGGATCTCTTGGACGGGCGATGGGCTCCTCTCCCCGGCGCTGGGGGAGCGCGCAGGGTGGCGCCCGACGCACGTCACGAGGGGAGTTTCTTTGGCGAGTCCCGAAATCTGCGCGGACATCCGTGTAATTCTGTCCGGCATGCTCGCCTACCTCGGTAAACAAGAGCCTCCGAACGCGAGAACCACATTTGCTTGACTTAGTTCTCGCCGATTTTCCAGATGTTTCAATCGAAGTGTTGTGAAGGAATTGTCGGATCATCGTCCTGTGTCCCTCCGTCTTCCTTGTCCTCCTGTCTCCTTTGGATCGCGTGGAGCGTGTTTGCTGGCATTACGGCAGTGCCGATTGGACGCGCATGTCCGAGCTTGACGTCGGTGCTTCCCTGCCTGCGGCATCCGCCCGCCCGCTGCCTGGGGTGCAGCCTCGACTGGCCGCCCCGACGCCGCTCCGCAGCGAGCCCCGCCGCGTGGGCGCTCTCCCTCCCCCACGCCCGCGGGGCCGCCTCCCTCCCTCTGTGTTCCACGCTCGCTGCCAGCCTCTTCGCGATGCCGTCACCTGGCTTGCCCGAGCGCGCGTGCGGACTGTCCCCCTGCGGCGCTGCGACGCACGACTGCTTGTGGCACCCGGTCCTTGCAAAATCCCGGGTACTCCTCCCACGGCTGAGTCTTGCTCTCGCCGCTCGTGTCGAACATGTAGATTTGCTGCGCAGGCGGCGGGGGGGGGGGCGGTCTGCGTCTCCAAGGCTCGACGGCCCCTTGTCCCTTCCTACTCCCTTCCTTTCCCTCACCTCCTCATCGTTCCTCTTCCTCCTCCAGGAAAATTAGTCCTCCTCCTCCTCCTCGTCCTCCTCCTCCTCGTCCCCCCCTCCCCTCCTCGTCAGCACTCCTCCTCCTCCTCCTCCAGGAAGAGAAGTCCTCCTCCTCCTTCTCCTCATCCTCCTCCTCATCCTCGTCCTCAAGTTCCTCCTCGTCCTCCAGTCACTCCTCCTCCTCCTCCTGTTCCTGTTCCTCCTCCTCCTCCTCCTCCTCCTCCTCCTCCTGTTCCTCCCTTCCCCCCCCGGTCCCCTCCTCATCATCACTCCTCCTCCTCCTCCTCCTCCCCCCCCTCCTCCTCTCCTCCTCCTCCTCCTCCTCCTCCTCCTCCTCCTCCTCCTCCTCCTCCAGGAAGATAAGTTATCCTCCTTGTCCTCATATTCTTCCTTCACTCCTCGACCTTTCTCCTCCCTTCCCCCCTCCCTCCCTCCCCTTCTCATCATCACTCCTCCTCCTCCTCCTCCTCCTCCTCCTCCTCCTCCTCCTCCTCCTCCGCCTCCTCCTCCTCCAGGAAGGTAAATCCTCGTTCTCCTCCTCCTCCTCCTCCGCCTCCTCCTGCTCCTCCTCCTCCTCCGCCTCCTCCTCCGCCTCCTCCTCCTCCCCAATCCGACCTCCTACATCTTGCCTCATCCCGTCTGGGCCCTTTCCTCAGAAAGTGGCCACCGATAGTGCCCAAGGACTGGCCGAAGATGCAAAGATGGGCCCTTGGAAAGCTACTCGCCTTGTCGATCCCTTTCTGACCGTAAGTCTGGAATATCACGAATGGCACACCTGGAACGCATGAAGTTCGGGAGCGGCCAAGAGGGGGCGTCCGAGACAGGGGGGGGGGGGGGGGGGCACAAATCATGGCCGGCGGCACGTGCGCGGCCCAGGGGGGGGGGGGCCGGGGACGTGATGAAATGAGAAGGGGTGCCAGGAAATCTGGGCAAATATCATGGCCCACGCCATGATATCCACCCCCACCCCTACAGTCATCGGCCTGACCTAGGGAACGATAAATAAGGAACGAAGCCCCTTTTCATCCCAAGGAATAACGCATAAGGATCGATAAATAATAAATAGCGCATAAGGAACTGTAACAAACGCATGCAAACCTAAGGAACGTATTACAAGTAAGTGTTCCTTATTCAAGCCGCTCACTGTAAGCATCACCCACCTCTTTGCCGCCCCCCGAAAGGTCGGGGGCACGCTTGAGCCGAGGAGGCAAGCGGCGACGGTGACGGCGCCCGCACGCGCGCCTCCCGCGCGAGAGGCCCGCGTGCGGGCCGGGGCCGAAGAGCGCCCACAGACACCCCATGGACTGCAAGATGGAGAAGCACACGACTTGCAGGTTCGGGTCGGGCGAAAGGGGGGGATAGCAAAGGGGGGGTTTGAGAATCAGCTCGCGTAGCTGATTTTCCCGGCGCCTCCCGGCGCCAGGAGGCGCCCATGTATCGAGGAATGGGCCCCTCGGTGGGGCCGAAACCAGCTGCGTGCAGCAGATTTCGTAACCCCCCCTTCCCCAATCCCCCCCCCTTCGCCCGACCCGACAGGTGCTCTCGGAATGGGCCAAGCTGTGCTCTAACTCACTCCACGATGGTGCGCTGGCCAGGTCGGCCCAGGCATCGCATCTACAAAGCTGTGCTCCAGCCCACTCCTCGTTGGTGCGCCGGCCAGGTCGGTCCAGGCATCGTATCTGCGCATGCCGGCATACAGCATCGGCCCAGCGTCCTTTTTGGTCTTGCCTGTCTGCGAACTGGCTGTCTGGATTGTGCGCGCAAGTGGGGCTCCCAAGACAAAATCTCGCAGGTCCATGTATGACAATCGGCCGCGGCTTGTGCTGCCCATCTGCTCTTCCTGAGCAGGGGTTGTACTTCACGCGTGATCCCATCTGTCCAGCGCGTTGGATTTGCTGTCTCATGCCGAAGCCGCGGGATGTTCAACATCATCCTCAAAATGTGTCGTTGTGCTCGTCGTAACAGGTTTTCCAATTCGCTTGCGAGGCAAATGTACATCCACACAGCACTGTCGGGGCAACTGTAAATTTAGGCAATCGTACTCGGCCGTGTAGAGAGTATGAACGTATAGCAATTTTGCGCTAGCGTGTATGAAATTGCACCACACCTTATAGAAATCCCACCAGCCCTTTGGGCGTGAGTGGTTTAGAGAGCTTTCTCTGTTCTCAACCCCCCAACCCCCCTTCTTCCCCTTCGGGGAAGGGTTTACCCCTCCCCCTACCCCCTCCCCCTGGGCCTGGACAGGGAGCCCCGAGTGTTCTCAGGGGGGTCCATTTCGACTCCTCGGAGGGCCAAAAAACGACGACCCTCACGAGGATTCTGGCCCCGACGGGGGGGCCGAGTTTGGCCCCTCTGCTCGTCTTTGAAGCAGAAATCATTGATTTTACGAGGGTTTTGGCCCCATCTTGGCCTTCTGAGGGGGCCGCGCTCATCTTCCCTCATAGCAAAACCATTGATTTACAAAGGTTTTGGGCTCATGTTGTCCTTCTCAGGGGGCAGCTCTCATTTGCGCTTCTGAGGAGGCCGCACGAGGCCCCAAGATGGCCCCAAGAGGCACCCAGGAGGCTCCCAAGTGGCCTCCAAGAGGCCCCCCAGAGGCCCCCAAGCGGCCCCAAGAGGCCCCCAAGAGGCCCACAAGAGGCCCCCAAGAGGCCCCACGAGGCCCCAAGAGGCCCCCAAGAGGCCCCCAAGAGGCCCCAAGAGGCCCCCAGAGGCCCCAAGAGGCCCCAAGAGGCCCCCAAGAGGCCCCCAGAGGCCCCCAAGAGGCCCCCAAGAGGCCCCACGAGGCTCCAAGAGGCCCCCAAGAGGCCCCACGAGGAGCCCGAACGACTCACACCAGGACGAGGGGCCCGAACGACTCACACCACGAGAGCCCGAACGACTCACACCACAAGGAGGGGCCCGAACGACTCACACCAGGACGAGGCGCCCGAACGACTCACACCACGAGGAGCCCGAACGACTCACACCACGACGCGGGCCCCTCACGACTCACAGCACGAGGAGCCCGAACGAGTCACACCAGGAGGAGGGGCCCGAACGACTCACACCAGGATGAGGGGCCCGAACAACTCACACCACGAGAAGCCCGAACGACTCACACCAGGACGAAGAGCCCGAACGACTCACACCACGAAGAGCCCGAACGACTCACACCAGGAAGAAGGGCCCGAACGACTCACACCAGGACGAGAAACCCCAAACGACTCAAATCGCGAGGAGCGCGTTCTCTCCCTCCTCCTCCGCCTCGTCCTTCTCCCGCTCCCCTCACAAGGAGGATGTAGAAGGAGGCGGGAGGAAGGAGGAACAGGGGAGATATGCGGGGCCAAGCGGACACACGCCTGAAAAACACGACTGTCGACATGCTTCGCGAGAGTTGCTGCTGTGAGATGGGCTGGTGGGGATACGCGAAGCGTAAAGAATTCGTTCTCCACTTCATATGTATGCGGGTACTGGAATGACTTCAGCCCCAATATCTCTGCGAAATCCTTAAGGGTCGCATCTCCACATTAATATACGGGTCAGGCACGAATGTTTGGTTTTGAGTGAGGCCGTCGTTGGTTTTGTTTGTGCATGATTGTTGCCCTGCCTGGGTGCAATTCGGTCCAGCTTTGGCGATTCCGCTTCGTACTTCTCGCAACATGAACTGGACTTGCCTTAACCATGCAGAAAATACAACGTCATCGGCGAATCGTAAGTTAGACCCGCGTGCCAGAGACATCTACACGAACACCAACTGCTCGTCGTGACCACTTTGCCTGATTTCTCCGATACCTGGCCTCACAACCAAGTAGATAATCCACTGAAAACATCACAAGCATGCACCAAACCGAGGTATGCAAAGGCCCCCCCAGAACCAAAGATGCAAAGATCGCTGACGCGGCTCTTCGAGTGCATCGGTGGCAGCGGCAGCACAGCGGGGGCACAACCTGTGAGCACCGTTCTAAGCAGAGCCCGTCATGAGGTGCGCGGGGGCGTGGCTGCGAACATAGAATCTAAAGCAGCATACACATCCTCCTCCTCCTCCCCCCCTCCGCCTCCTCGACCTCCTTTTCCTCCTCCTCCTCCTCCTCCTCGTGAATTTCGGAGGTCCGCGTGGATGTCTAGGGTCGGCGCTGGACCCCGCACCGCTGTCGCGCCATATGTCCACAGCCATGGTGGCACATCGGACATCGGCGATCGGTGGCCCTGCCCAGCGAGGACTGGGTGGATACACACGAAGGCAACGGGTCCTGAGGGCAACGGGTCCTGAGGGCATCGTGCTTCAGCGGTGGACAAACCTCCCTTTAGTAAACCTCCCTGTAGTGAAAACGGCCTGGGACCGAAACCGACGGACCTGGACCCGCAAAAATGACGGCCGCGACGCCCTCTCGCGAACCGAAAACGGCAAATTCCTTAATCGACGTGTCAGGGTAGGAGGTCTGTCCACCCCCGAGTGCTGCCATAAGGAACGCCGAATCAGGAACGAAGGGGCTTTTCTGGCAACGGCGAGCCTCGGCCACGAACAGGTTCCCCGACCCAGGTCTCAGGAACGGCTCGAAAACCAAAGCCCGTCATTGAACCAGGGGCGGTCTTTTCAGGACCGCCGTTGGTTCAATGACGGGCGTTGACTGCAAACTGTCGGTATTTCAGCGTCTTGACTGTAAACTTAGGTCGGGCGTGCCCCCCTACACGCGGATATTTTTTTAAACAGAAACCATTGATAAATGGTCAAGCATACTCGTCCCCATACCATGTGCTGACTATGTTTGAACCTTCCCCCTGTAGAGGGACAGGGCCCGCCTCAACTGTAAACATGATCTTCCAGAGCTTGGACCCGCGCCGAGCCCCACCTCCCTGACGCGCGGGGCGCGCCAGGAGCGGCGGCGCGCCGAGAAGGGGAGGCGAGAAGGAGAAGGCCTGCTCAGACGGCGGCGGAGCTTCTCGGAAGCCCTTCGGCCTTCCGAGAGGCTTGTTTGTCTCCTCCTCCTCCTCCTCCTCCTCCTCCTCCTCCTTCCTCCTCCTCCTCCTCATTTGCCTCCTCTCCTCGTCCTCCTCCTATCCTCCTCCTCCTCCTCCTCCTCCTCCTCCTCCTCCTCCTCCTCCTCCTCCTCCTCCTCCTCTCCTCCTCCCCTCTCCTCGAACCTCCTTTTCCTCCCCTCCTCCTCCTCCTCCTCCTCCTCCTCCTCCTCCTCCTCCTCCCTCCTCCCTCCTCCCTCCCTCCTCCCTCCTCCCTCCTCCCTCCTCCCTCCTCCTAGCGCAAGCTGGCCCGAGCATCTGCTCTGCCAGCCAGCGCCACGGGCGCCCCCCCGCGCCGCTTCCTCCTTTCCCCCCCCTGCCCCTCTCAGCGGGCGCGCCATGGATTCCCCCGAGCGGGCGGCCCGGCCCCGTCGCAGGCCCCCCCGCAGTGCCGCGGCCCGGCGTGAGCAGTACCGCCGCGCCGACGCGCGAGTGGTGCAGGGCCTGCTGCGGGCCTTCGACGCGCTAGCGCATCGCGGCTCGTGCAGCTCCCGGCTGGGAGGCGCGCTTCATGCGGCTCTTCTGTCCACGGCCGCAGCCGAGCGGGCACCGCAGCCTGCCCCCGTAGCGCGCGCCGCCTCACCAGTACCAGCGCCAGTACCTGAGCCAGTACCAGTGCCAGTACCTGTGCCAGTACCTGAGCCAGTACCAATACCAGCAGTGCCAATTCCGCATTCGCCAGCAGTGCCAGTACATACGCCAGCAGTGCATATGCCAGCAGTGCCAGTACAAATGTCAGCAATCCCAATGCCAGCAGTGCCAGTACATACGCCAGCAGTCCCAGCTCCAGCAGTGCCAGTACATACGCCAGCAGTGCCTCAGCCATTACCAGTGCCAGTACCTGTGCCGGTACATACGCCAGCAGTGCCAGTGCATACGCCGGCGACCGTGCAGCAGCCTAGGGCCTCCACGCAGCCCTCAGCCACGCACAGGTTTTCAGCAGCCTCTCCGAGGGCGCAGGCGGTCTCAATGTCCGGGGCGCCACAGCCGTGCCCCACGGCTCTGAGACCGCCACGACCTGGCAGTCCCCGGCCTTTTTTCACTAGCACTCCTGCGCGAGCGGCACTGGACGCGGCGGCTGCCGCACGGATGGCTACCGCAACCGCTCCTTCGTTGCCTCTGGGGCGCCCCTATTGGGATCTGCCTCCGACCTCTGATGCTGAAGACTCAGAGGCAGCACAGACGTGAGTCGTCTCACACTGCGCCTGCGTAAGCACTTAGCCCACCGGCCCGAGGCAGCCGGCCGCAGCGAACAAGAGCTAGCATCGGCGCCCCTCGAGTCTCACGGCCTCGTGCACCCAGCCCTGAGGGCTCTCCGCTCGAGGCGGCTTTAGTATTCTGGCCCAAAAGCCGGCTACCGCTGGGTCGCTTGCCCGTCAGGGTCGGCGCGATGCGATGACGCCGTGCTCACGCCGTGCCTCTCTCTCCCTTCTTTCCTCCTGTGCACCTGTATTTGCGCTTTTGTCTACCATATTCGTTCACCTGTCCATCCTCCTCCTCCGCCTTGGTTCGTCCCGTGTTTCACCCTTAAATGGCCAGGTACTCGCATGGACAAGCGTCACACAAACACGGCACAGGCATGTGCATCCCATGCACAGCTCTCTGCTCTTTGCTCTCTGCTCACGCTCGAGCGCCTCTCGCCGCCTGCCTTATCGGCATCACATGTCCAGTTTTGGATCTAGGGTACGGTCATCGTCCTATAAGCGCTTTTGCCATTGAGCGGCATGCCACACTTTGCATTTGCGTCCGCCCGACAGCGAGGGCCGCCGGGAACAGCACAGCTCGCAACAGTGCTAGGACGCTCGGCCGAGGCCGCCCAGAGCGCGAAGGCCTCTGGTAAGGCCAAGCCAATGCTCGATGCTAGGTCGCAGCACTCTTACGACTTGCACTGCGTGGCTCAGCCGCTTTACGCGCACAAGCCGATATACGTTGACGGTTGACACTGAAAGCCCACTCAGTGCATCTCCTCGATCCTCTTTTTTGCCCCTTGGCACTCCCTCCTCCTGGTCCTTTCCTCGCGCATTACGTATTACGTGCCGTGCAGTACGCTCCATGTCCAGGGTCATTCGCACACCAGGCCGAGGGACCACACCACATTCGGCGTCAGGATTTTTGGACAGCGACCGTAGACAGCTTTCAGCAGCCCTGTGGCTTCCGACTCGGCGCAGTGCGCATGCACCTGTCACGCACTTGTCTCAGCGGCACTCCGCCTCAAGTTTGCAGGTCTCGGCGAAGCCGCAGGCGCTACCAGTCATCTTCCGCAGAGTGGTCCTACAGACAATGCCATGACAGTTTACTCGATTCCTCCCTCTTCCTCGGCACGGCCGGCCAGACAATGCTAGCAACGCATTTTTCAATGCAATGTTATGACATACGTTGCACCGTCTTGGCATATAGCTGGTCTCCATGCGGCCGTCTTCGGCGCAAATGGCCTTTTCCGCTCACGGCAGCTCCTTGGCAGAGCATCCTCCGGGGAACCCCCCCTCCCTCCTGCCGAGTATCTCTCGGCTAATGCTGCCCGTCAGAGGTGCGCACCTGCTGCGGACAGCTACCTCGCCTTAGTGCTTCTTGGCTGTGCAAGATACTCCTTCACCCCCCCTAGAGTTCCTCCCTCCTCCTCTTACCACGTGTCGGCGAATCCCGCTAACACTAAGAAGCCAAGTACAGCACAGGCATTCTCTTACCTGCCCCCCTTACCGGTCACGTGCGTTTCCGATGGGGCTTCCTAGGTCTCTAGGCGGCAATGCCAGCCTCTCCCTCCTGGTCCGCTCCGACACTGCCGCCCTACAGCGCGGCACTGCCATTTTGGCTCTCTTCCTACTCATCCCGCTCATATCCATGGCTAAGCCATGCTCCCAGGTGGCCGTTCCTGAGGCCAGCTGTGCTGCTCTTCGGTCTTTCAGCGCTGCCCGCATAGGGCAACGCCTAGCTGGCGCGCTTAGTGACTCTCGCACGGCACCGATCCCTTCTCTTCCTCATATATTCCCCCTCCCTCCCCTTCGGTGCCAATACCTCCCCCGCCCAACATGCAGGTCCAATGGCGAAGAATCGCTTTTTCTTGCGGACGGACCAGGAGCGGAGATCCTTTGTAGTGCCCGCTAGGCGGGCTCTGTCTGCCGCCTAGCCGACCTGCGGCCGCCCCGCTCAAGCTACTTGCAACGGGCTAAGTGCAGTCAAAAAAAAGCCTCCCTCCTCCTCCTCCTCCTCCTCCTCCTCCTCCTCCTCCTCCTCCTCCTCCTCCTCCTCCTCCTCCTCCTCCTCCTCCTCCTCCCTCAAAATTATCAAACGGTTGAATTCCATTGCGGCGCTTCCCGCAATGAAAATAAATTGCGGTAGGGACCTGTGAAGGAGACCTTGGAGGGGAGGTTCATTGCAGCATCGTTGATGTGTCTTGTGCTTACACTTGTCCCTCCTCCTCCTCCTCCTCATCCTCCTCCTCTTCCTGCCCCTCGCGCACTGGAGGATGAGGACGAGGAGGAGGAGGAGGGAGGCTGGAAGAGAGACCCGCAACCACACCTCGGCGAGTGACTCGTGACGGCGTTGCGTGCCTGGACGACCAGGCCTGAAACATCCGAGGAGGGTGGTTGGAGCCAGGATGCTGGATGCCCGGGGCCTAAAGAGGGAGGAGGTAGGAAGAGCGAGGAACGCAGGGAGACGAAACAACGCAGAGGCGGGGGGGAGGAGGACTGAGGAGGAGGAGGAGGAGGAGGAGGAGGAGGAGGAGGAGGAAGAGGAGGAGGAGGAGGAGGAGGAGGTGGATGAGGAGGAGGAGGAGAGGGACGAGGGAGGAGGGAGGAGGAGGGAGGAAGGAGGATGAGGAGGCAGGAGGAGGGAGGAGGGAGCAGGACGTGAGGCCACTGGACACCAGTGCCTCAAGAGGGCACTCCTCCGAGCCTGCCCCGCCCCCCCCCCCCCCGAAATCGCAATTCGTCGTCGCCGCTACCGCCGCAGCAGCCGCCGCATTCGTCGTCGTCGTCGTCGTCGTCGTCGTCGTCGTCGTCCTTGCCATCGCTCGGTCGTCCGTTCCCCGTGCATGCTCGGCTTCCTGCGCGCGTTGCTCGCAGGATGGGCCCAATTGCTCCTCGATGGTCCTCGCCGAGAAAAACACACACGCCCGAGCGATGCCAAGCCTCGCCCAGCCCGGGCTCCCTGGAGGCCCCTGGCGGTCGTCGTCGTCGTCGTCGTCGCCGCCGCAGCAGCAGCAGCCGCCGCTCTCGTCGCCGTCGTCCTCGCCCAGCCTGGGCTCCCTGGAGGCCCCCAGAGGTCGTCGTCGTCGTCGTCTTCCTCCTCCTCGTTGTCTCGATGATCGGGGAAAGTTGTTGCTGTTGCCATGCGCGCTTCTGACCCTCATTAGGGCCTCTCGAGAGCAACTGGGGCCACTCCAAGGCCACACAAACTTAAAAGGACGCTCAAAAAGATTGAATGTCTTTTCATTGTAGATAACTCCTCCCTGTCGCAGCCCGAGGCGGGTCGAACGGACGGGCCGGGCATTTCGCCTGAGATGTCCCACCAAGTATGATCGTGAAGCTTAAGAATTGGCAACAGTTTCAAATATTGATGGCGGGGCGTTTTCAAAATGCCTGGCTCTCGCCATAGCGCCGCGCACACTCGCATCACGAGTTTGCAAGAGCTTCACGGATTGAGGCTGAGCAGTTTTCGAAATGTGGCTCTCGCCTTAACGCCGCGCACACTCGTTCGAACCATTTGCTGCAAGAGTTGCACGGATTGAGGGCGGCTCGTTTTCAAAATGCGGACCTCGCCGTAGCGCCTCGCACCTTCGTTTTAAACATTGCAAGCGTTGCACGGTTTGGGGGGGCGTGGCTCTCGCCTCAGCGCCGCGCACATTCGATGCTTTTGCTTGAAGTTGCAAAAGTTTGGCTGATTCTCATGGTTGGCGTACCTGAAATTGCGTTTCGGAGCGATTCAGGAATGTCAGGGCGCAACAGTTACGTTGATTCGCGGTGTTGGAGTCCCAGGAATGGCTCTCTGGCACGATTGAGAACGCCAAGACGTAACACTCGAGTCAATTCGGGGAGTTTGAATCCTGGGAATCGTGTTTTGGCACGCTTCAGGGTTTTCACACGGTTGTCCCCCAACGGGACGATTCCCTCCGTGGAAATGAACCATCCTCATCCTCGTCCTGTGGGGCGGGTGATCCACCCGGTCCTTCTCCTCGCAGTAGACCGCGTACGGCAAGAACCTGGGGGTGCATGGCACCTGCTCGTAGGGGAACCACCTCGGCATCCTCCCGTCTCCCTCTCCTCCTCCTCCTGCTCTCCTCCTCCTCCTCTTCATCCTCCTCCTGTTCCTCCTCCTCATCTCTCATTATCCTCTTCTTTCTCATCCGCCCCATCTTCCTTCTGGCCTTTCTCCTCCCATTTATCCTCTTCGTTCTCCTCTTCTTTCTCCTCTTCTTTCTCCTCTTCTTCTCCGCATCATCCTTCTGGCCTTTCTTCCCGCTCCCTCATCATTCCCCTCCTCCTCCTCCTCCTCCTCCTCCTCCTCCTCCTCCTCCTCCTTACCACTTCTTCATTCTCCGAATCCTGTTCCTCCGCACCCTCCTCAGTATCATCATCAGCATCCTCATCATCCTCCTCATCATCATCATCATCATCATCATCATCAGCATCAGCATCATCATCACCATTATCAGCATCAGCATCATCAATCATCAATCATCACCATCATCAGCATCATCACCATTATCAGCATCATGATCATCAGCATCATCATAACCATCATGATCATCATCAGCAGCATGATAATGATGCTCATCATCATCACCATCACCGTCGCCATCACCATCACCATCATCGTGAACCACATCAGCATCATCGTCAACAGCAGCAGCATCATCACCATCACCATCACCATCATCATAATCACAATCATCAGCCTCATCAGCATCCTCAGAATCCTCATTCTCCTTCTCCTCCGCATCATCATCAGTATCATCCGCATGATGGTTATCACCATCATCACCACCACCAGCATCACCATCATCAGCAGCAGCAACATCTCCATTGTCATCATGAATCGCATCACCATCACCAGCAATAGAAGCAGCAGAATGAATCTCATCCCCATCCACACCATCATCCTCGTCACCACGCCCATCATCATCATTATCAACATCATCATCATCTGAATACTCAGCAGCATAACCTCCATCGCCAAGACAACGATCAGCATCAGCAGCATCAGCATCACCATCAGCATCATCACCATCAACCTCATCGCAATCATCAGCATCAGCATCATCATCAATCATCATCATCATTCACCAATCATCATCAATTATCATAGTCATGATCAGCATCATCATCATCAGCATCATCATCATCGTCATCGTCACCGTCGTCATCATCATCACAATCAGCATTGTCGTCATCATCATCGGCATCGTCATCGTCACCATCATCAACATGTCTACCATCATCAGCATCATCACGAGAATCGTCATCATATTATTCATCATCATCACCACCACCACAGCATCAGCATCACAATCATCGTCATCATCATCACCATCATCGGCATCATCGTAATCATCAGCAGCAGCATCAGCAGCAGCATCATCATCAGCATCATCATCGGCATCAGCATCGGCATCGGCATCATCATCGGCATCATCATCATCATCATCATCATCATCATCCTCATCATCATCCTCATCCTCATCCTCATCCTCTTCCTCATGCTACACCTAACCGACTTCCTCAAGCTCCCTCTCTCACACAAATCCTCCTCCCCCCCTCCGCGGCGACGACAGCGTCAACGACGACGCGCCTCCCCCCCCCCCAGCACTCCGCGTGCGGGAGGGAGAGGGGGAGGGAAGGAAGGAGGGAGGGAGGCCAGGAGGAGGGAGAGAGGAGGGGGGAGGGGAGGGAAGGGAGGACTGAGGGAGGGATGGGAGGGGGCGAGGAAGGAGAGGGAGGGATGGGGGGGGGGTAAGGAGGAGGGGGGGACGGGAGGGAGGAGGGGGGGAAGGGAAGGAGGGAGGGACGGAGGAGGGATTTCCCCATGCGCCTCGCAAGGTCTGGGCGACCCACGGAGGCCCCTGAGGCCCCAAGAAGCCCCCAAAATGCCCGAAGAAGTCCCAAGACGTTCAGACACCGACGTAACCCTCGATGCTCGATGCTCGAGGACAAGGTCACCTCCTAATCCTCCTCATCCGATTCGATCGCCGATTGGTACGCCCAAGAAGGAGAGTCGGGAACGCGGGGGAACGAAACCGACAAGCGAAGACTGTCCAAAACCTGCAGCGGCGGCTGTTTGGCAGGCGTCGTTGTTGGCTCGGCTCCAGTGTTGTGGATGCCATGACAATGGACACTCTAACAATCCGACCATTGAATTAAACGTGTGTTTAAACTGTGTAAAAGCATGTTCCTAAAATGTTTTAAACCTGTTTTTACACATTCAACACATGTTTGAAACAACTTTTAGACATCTGGAAAGTATTAGGCAGCCTGCTTCCTCTCCATAAATCGACTTCCACAGCTCCAGTGGACGACGCCAGGGCGACACCAACTGCGAACCCTGCCCAGAGTGGGCAGCACCTGCTGCCTGCCTCCGTCCCCGTGGGTTCGTCAGGGGAGACGGGAGGCAAGGGGTGTACCACGAGGACGCGCCTCCCTGGAGGAGGAGGAGGAGGAGGAGGAGGAGGAGGAGGAGGAGGAGGAGGAGAGGAGGAGGAGGAATGGCCGGGGACGTAGGAGGGAGGAGGAGAGGAAGGGCATGAGGAGGAGGAGTAGGATGCGTAGAAGTGGAGGAGGAGAGAAGCAGGGAGGAGGGAGAGGAGGAGTGGAGGAGGGAGGAGAGTGGAGGGAGGAGGGGAGGAGGGAGGATGGAGGGAACAGGGGAGTGGAGTGAGGAGGGAGGGAGGGAGGGAGGGGGGGGAAAAAGGGGGGGGGAGGGAGGGAGGGAGGGAGGGAGGGAGGAGGAGGAGGAGGAGGGGAGGAGGAGGAGGAGGAGGGAGGAAGGAGGAGGAGGAGGAGGAGGAAGGAAGGATGGAGGGAAGGAGGATAGGAGGAGGGAAAGAGTAGGAGGGAGGAGGGGAGGCGGAGGAAAGGCAGCGGAGGACAGAGCGGGAGGAGAGGAGGATGATTCGCTCGGCGGTCGCGCCGCGAGGGCAGACCGCGGGGTCCCCCCCGGCGCGGCGCGCGGGGTGCGCATCGCAGAGGCCTCGCATCCGCTGGCGGTCGGGGGCGGGCCCCCTGCTGGCGGGGACGGGGCAACCGCGCCGCCGCACGGGGCGCGTCCCCTCCTCCTCCTCCTCCTCTCCTCCTCCTCCTCCTCCTCCCTCCCCCTCCTACTCCCCCTCCTCCTCCTCCCCCTCCTCCTCGCCCCTCCTCCTCCTCCTCCTCCTCCTCCTCCTCCTCCTCCTGCTCCACTTGCGGATCCACACCATGCGGCGAGAACGCTCACATGCGGCGCCGACCCGCCCCGCGTGCGTCGCGCCCCTGCCGCCGCGCCAGCCGCCGTGCAGCAGTCGCCCCATAGGTCCTGATGTCCGCCTCGCGGCGTGCGGATGCGGGTTGCCTCGCCATCTGGCAACGCCCCTGTACCAGGTTCGCCCCGAAGCGGTCGCCACCTCAGCCCGCAGCCCACGCACCAGGCATCGGCGGGTCCCAAGCCCGCCTCGCGAAGGCTCGGGGATGGCCCAGACCGCAGCAACGGCGCACTGAACCAATATTGGACTTGGGGAGGAGAAAAAAAACGGTGGGAAGGAGGAGGAGGGAGGGAGAGGAGGAGGAGGAGGAGGAGGAGGAGGAGGAGGAGGAGGAGGAGGAGAAGGGAGGAGGAGGATGAAGGGAGAAAAATGAGGTAGAGGAGAAAGGAGGATGAGGAGGAAGACGAGGAGGAGGAGGAGGAGGAGGAGGAGGAGGGCGATGAGCAGAAGGAGGCGGAGGAGGAGGCGGAGGAGGACCAGTACGAACCCAAGACTCATCAACGATGTTGGGGCACACCCTCCCTCCAAGCTCCATCTTAATAGGCCCCATAGAAAGATCCACTTCCACTGAGGGAAATGCCCCGTTGGGGGATAACCGCGTGAACATCATGGGAGGTGCCAGAACACCATTCCCGGGACTTCAGCGCCACGAGTCAACCTGACTGTTGCTTGTTGACGATCCTGAAGCACGCCCGAACACCATTCTTGAGACTTCAACGAGTCAATATGACTGCTTCGCCCTGGAAATCCAGAACCGCTCGACAATACAATCTGGCATGCTAACCATGCGAACCCGCGGAACTCTTGCAATATGTTAAAAACGAATGTGCGCAGCGCTACAGCGGGAACAATATTTAAAAAATGAACATCGCCAATCCACAGAACTCATGCAATATTATGAAAACATTGCGCGCGGCACTGAAACGAGAATCGCATGTTGAAAAAGAGCTGTCGTCAATACACCACGCTCTTACAAATTGTTCCAGATAACTGGCGCGGCGCTAAGGCGAGAACCACAGTTTGACAACCACCCGTTCTCAATCAGAGAAACTCTTGGCGCTAAACCGAGAACCACATGTTGTAAATAAAAGAGCCGCACTCAATCCGCGACGCTCTTGCAATTTAAAGAAACGAACGTGCGCGGCGCAAAAGCGAGAGCCACAATTTGGAAGCGGCCCTCCTTCCATCTGTGAAACGGCTGCCACGTTCTAAGCTTCGGGCTCAAAGATCGTGAGTCTCAAGCAAAGCGCCCGGCCCGCCCTTCCGACCGGCCTCTGGGTGCGATAGGGGAAGTTATTCACATGGAAAAGGAATGGAGGAGGAGGAGGAGGAGGAGGAGGAGGGAGGAGGGGAAAAATGAGGAGGTAGAACACAGAAGGGGAGGAAGCGCAAAAGGAGGAGAAGGAAAAAGATAACATATGAGGGTGGTGGTGATGATGATGATGGTGACGATGGTGATGGTGTTGGTGGCGATGCTGATGGTGATGATGATGGTGATGACCAGGCTGATGACGATGCCGAAGAAAGGAAAGATGACGAGTATGGCGGTGCGGATGCTAATCGTGATGGTGATGGTGATGATGCTAATGATGACGACGATGATGATAATGAGGATGAGGATGAGGATGATGGCTACGATAAAGATGACGATGGGCACGGTGATGATGCCAGTGGTGAAAATGAGGACGATGATGAGAATGACGCTGCTGATGGTGACGAGAATGGCGCTGCTGATGGTGACGATGACGATGACTTCCTGTGGCAAGGCACCTGCGGACTCCGTGCCACCAGGCTGGCGGCGCCGCCTCTGATCGAGCAGGGACCGGCCGTCCCAGCAGCCCTATAGTCCTAACACGAAACGTGCTGGAACCCAAAAATGTTCTAAGAACAAGAGAAGGTGCTGAGAACAGTAACCCGATGTCTTAAACAAAGAAAGACTCAACCATACATGTTCTTAAATGTTCGAATTGAGCAGGGGCGGACCGCCCCGGCATTCCTATAGCCCTACCACGAGATGTTCTCCGAACCCCAAGCATGCTCCAGGAACAAAAAGCAATGCTCGTAGAACACGTGCCCGATGTGTGAAACCGAGACAGCCTCGGCCAGAAATGCTCGAAGGGCACTTCCTGCAGACCACGCAGGGCTCCGAGAGCAGTCTCTCGCTGGTGGGCCCACAGGCGAGCCGCGACGCCTCGCCTCTGCCCCCCTCCGGCCGCCCCCCCCGCGGCACGGCCCGCCGCTCACTGCGCCTGGGGGGCCACGTGCGAACCCGAAGTGCACCCCGCCCTCCCCCTCAGAAGTCGTGGGGGGTAGGGGTGGGGTTCGCATGTGGCCCCCTATGCATGCTGCGCGCCCGCGGTCGCCGAGGGGTAATCGGCGGGATGGCGACGTCGGCAGGAGTGGCCGGTCTCCTGGCTCCCGACGACCGTTTTCTTCCGGACGGGGTTCGATTGCCACTTCCCCCCGTGGAGGGTGGGACGCTCGAGGAGAAAAGCACGTGGCCCCCTATGCGCGGTGGCTCCGCGCCGCCCTGCCCTCGCACCGCTCCCCGCGCCGCCCCCTTCTGGGCCTCCGGGAGGGGAGGCCCGCGGCGGCAGCGCAGAGCGGGCGGGGCCCCCGCGCGCCCCCGGGGGACCCGGGAAGACGAGTGTGGATGAGGTCGGGCGCGTCCTCCTACAGGCGGCTTTTGGACGAAATATAAAAAGATAACCAAAAACTCAAAAATGCTGCTTCTGGTTCACTCCAGACATTCTTCTGACCATTTTGGAATATTCCTCCTGCCGAGGGACAGGCCCGAGCTAGACTTTGGACCACGGGGCCGAGAAGCGACGCGACACGACGACGAGCGACGGACGCACGACGACGAACGACGGGGACGACGGACCGCCGATCGCCGCCCCAGGGCGGCGAGGACGGGGAGGGAACTCCCACACACTCCTCTGGGGGAGGACCCGGGGCCCGGCGGCCCCCTCGGAGAGCACGCCGGGCTGCGGGTGCTTGGGCCCCCGACGGCCCAGGGCACCCTGCCGGCGTCAGGGGGCGCGTTGGCCCGACGCCCCGCTTTGGGGGGGATTCTCTCCGGGGCATGATGATGGTGATGATGCTGATGACCATGACGATGACGACGATGACGATGACGATGACAATGACGATGACGATGATGATGACGATGGATGATGACGACGATGATGACGATGACGATGACGATGACGATGATGATGATGATGATGATGACGATGATGATGATGATGATGATGATGATGATGATGATGATGATGATGATTATGATGATGATGATGATGATGATGATGGTGATGATGATGATGATGATGATGTTGTTGTTGTTGATGATGATGATGAGATGATGAGATGATGATGATGATGA
>CAUYUJ010016994.1:100488-220488 GCA_963575745.1 Prorocentrum cordatum
AAGTGCCCAGCAATCTCCCCTACTTGTCGTCCCGAAGCGTGCCCACGAGCAAGCAAACCCTGGATCCCAAGACGAAGCCTCCATGCACGACGGCTCTTGGGCCTCACAGCTCCACGCTCACCATCGAATACCCAACCCAGCTGCTCAGACACAGAGGCGGGAAGATCAGGATCGCGAAGAGGGAGCCCCGCGCTGCTCAAGGCCTCTTGGGCCGACCTCAGGAGGGCCGCGGGCCTATCAGGATCCACACCAAAAGAAATGAAATTGTCAACATAAGCAGTGTAGGCCCCGTCCTGGATGTGAGGTGCTGGCATACCGTCGACCAATTCAGGAACGCTATCGAAACCTCCCTTCTGGAGTAAGATATTTCTGTGCACTTTCTGGCAAAAATCCAGCGCGTGCGTCCAGCCCATGGGCAGGACGGCCAAGCACGGGCGTACCCAAGCGCGGCCCGGAACTGGGCGCCCGCCCAGCTCACGTACCCCGAGCTGTGCTGCCCGAAACCGAGGGAGCGCAAAGAGGTGCCGGAGCTCCGGCGGCAGGCCCATGTTGTAGAAGGCGTCCGCGATATCGACCCCTGCCGTCCACAGCACCTCGCCCGGCGCAAGCTCGATGGAGCTGAAGCTGCCCCCCGAGGCCAGGCTGGTCTTGTCGGGCTCCGCGAACCTGAAGTTGCTGCCCCGGCAATCGATCACCAGGCGTTGGCGACCATCCTTCTTCCAAACGGTGAACAGTCCGACTTCCTCAAAATCGCCCTCATCGACCCTGAACTCCAGCATGCCACCGTCCCTCATCCTCTCGACGAATGCAAGGTAGGCCGCGGGCTGTCGCAGCACTGGATCCAGGTAAGGGCGTGCGAAGCCAGCCTCCTGCTTAAAAATCTCGGCGCTTTGAATTGGCAAAACCTTCGAAGTAATGAACCCTCGCACTATGTCTGGACCGTCGGCTCCCAACAGCTGGCTCAGGGGCACAGGCGCACCGCCCACAGCTGGAAGAGACACGAGGTCGCGCGCGAAGGGGGCCACCGTGACGGGCTCGCCGTCGGAGTAGCCAGCGCCGACCTGGAGCTCCTGAAGGGCCACCTCGGTCGACAAGTCTGGAGGAATGGAGCCCATCGCCGCGCAGCTGTCGGCGAGATGCTCCAAGCAAAGCTGCTGCATCCTGTTGGGCCCCTGGCCCGCACAGCGAGGCGGGTCGTCAGAGCCGGCATCCAGCTGGTTGAGCGCCACAACGAGCTCGGTCACGAGCTCCCCCTGCAGCGTCCTGTTGGCGCGGCGACGCCGCGCTGCGCGACCGCCGCTGCCGCCCGGAGCGGCCTGCGCGCGGCACCAGTCAGGGACTGGCAAGGGCAGGAACGACCGCTGCATGCGGTCGTCACTTCCGCCCACCACCTCTTCTGCATCACCCCCGGGTCGAGGCAGTCCCGGGGGCGGACCCAGCATCATGACTCAGCGGGAGGAGCGTCCCGGCCGCCCTCGCTGGCCTTCTGCTCCTCCCTCAGTTTCCTCGCGTTCTTCTTGATGCTGTGGATCAGCTCCAGCTCATTTGACACCAAGTCGAGCAACTCAGGGCACACCATCGAGGGGGACCTCGAACCTCCCTTGAATGCGAAGGCCTCCTCCAGGGGCATCTTCATGTTGTGCTGCTGCTGCTGCTCCGCACACATGTCGTCCCAGTAGTGCTCGACGAGCCGGAGCTTCCTGTAGCCGAGCACCGCCCTCGCCAAGTTGTAGACGTCCAGGTGATCGGCCGAGCCCATGGTCTCGATCATCTTGGACAGGGTCTCGTGCATGTCTACCCTGAAGTCGGTCGGGTTCAGCCTCCGCTTTGACTTCCACATCTCTTGATGGAGGGCCAGGCCCCCCTTCTTCACCTGGAACTTGGCGCACCACTGCGCCGTCCTAGGCGGGGCCACGGCAAACCGCGGGACGGCCTCCTCGCGGCACAGCTGCACCACCTCGCGCCACTCCCGAGAACTGCCGCCAGATTGCCCGGCGTCGGGCGGGATCTCGAGCGTGCACGCGTCGCTCCCGCGGCACTCCTGCGTGAACCACGCGATCTCGCTGTCCCGCAGCAGCACCGCACTGGCTCCGCCGCCGCCGGCGAGCGCGAGAAGCCCGCGGCGCCCAGCGCGTCCCACGAGGGTCGCTCCGCCCGGAACCCCGACGGCCACCTCCGCGCCGAAGGACACGGAGCCGTCGACGTCCTCCGCGGCCACCCAGTGCCAGCCTGGCGCGGGCTCCCCGCTCGGATGCGGCGCGGCCGCCACGGTGTCTGGCTCCGCCGGCGCCCGACCCGCTGGCGCCGCGGCCGCCCCGGGGGCGAGCGCCACGGCGGCTGGGACCGCGGCTGCCGGCGCCGGCGTGGCCGCGGCCACCGGTGGGGCTGGCGGGGCCGCCCCAGGGAGTGCCAGCTCACCCGGGGCCGCTGGCGCGGGGCACCTCCCGGCCACGCCGACCAGCGGGGGGACCACGATCGACGGGTCCGCCAGCGATACGCTGCCCGCCGGCGCGCCCGCACAGTTCAACGCGGACAGCGCGAGGAGGAAAGGCCCGTCGGGCAGCGGTCCATACCCCGACGCGGCCCCGCGGCGGAGGGCGCTCCAGACCACGGCCGCCGTGAGCAGGCGGCAAAACCCGTAGACTCGGTTCGCCGGGACGACCCCAGCCCTGCCGCCCTGCCCGTGCACGAAATGGATCTCCATCACATCCGCGTCTGGATTCGTGGTCTCGCCGTAGTCGTCGTAGTCCGGGGTCATCTCGTACCCCGAACGATATACGTCCAGTCGCTCATGGTACAGAGCGGGGCCTCCTACGCGATACCTGGGCAGACGGAATCCTCCAGCCAGCGGCCCAGAAGCCATCCTCAATAGGCAGCGGCAACCGGCGACCTGCGGAAGACCTTCGCCTGCTCCAGCGCGAGGTACGCGAGGTCGCCACCCCCCGGCGAGCGGTCCACCTCCACTGGCGCCGCGATGGGCCCCGCTGGCGCCCTCGAGCGAGGCCGCCCGGCCCACGAGACGGTCGCGGCCCCGAGCACGCCGCCCAGCAGGAGCGAGAGGCTCGCCACCCAGGCCAGCTGAGCCCCGTGGCACCCCGGGATGGCCGCGGCTGCCAGGGTGCCCTCGCCGCTGGGGCACGTGCACTGCAGCGGAGGGCAGTGCAAGGCCGGACTGCACCGGCAGTCCGGGCAATCGGCCACCGAGGCCCGGACGACGAAGGCGGTGGTCAGCGCCTGCCCCACGTCGTGGAGCAGCCCCACCAGCCCGGCCTCCATCACCCGGCAAGGTCTCAGCGCAAACAATGAGACCTCAAATGGCCATGGAATGGCAAAGGAGTGTGCACTGATCCATGGCCCTGAAATGCGGCCTCTCATGCTGTGGCGTCTGGCAATCAACAACGAAGTAGTGAGCAGGAGGAGGAGGAGGAGATGGAGGAGGAGGAGGTGGAGGAGGAGGAGGAGGAGGAGACGGGGAGGAGGAGGAGGAGGAGAGGAGGAGGGGGGAGGAGGAGGAGGAGAGGGAGGAGAGAGAAGAGGAGGGAGGAGGATGAGGAGGAGGGGGGTCGAGTGGGGTCGACACATCGCCCCCCACACGGGCCTTCGGGCCATGGCTCCAGCCTGCGGCGGCCGCCCGGGGTCCATGCGGACCACACTGGAGAACGCCCTCGGCGACGCGCCGCTGCTGGGGAGCGCCCCGCAGCTGGAAAACCTGCAAGCAGCCCGCGGCTGGAAGACCGCCGAGAGCCCACGAAGGCGCCCGAAAACCAGAAGGACAACGCCTGCATTAAAAATACAATTTCTCGGAGGTCCGCGCGGACTTCTTCGATCGGCGCCTGGCTGGGCTCCTCCTCCTCCTCCTCCTGTCGATCCTGTCGATCCTTGCGCAACCGAGTCCCTCCAGGCGAAAGAGCAGGTTGGCGGTTCCTTCTCCTCCTCCTCCTCCTCCTCGTCCTCCTGACGGCGCCTCCGGCGCCGCCAGGGGCGGCGCCGCGCGCCAGAAACAGGGGGTCCGGTGCCGATCGAAAAAATCCGCGCTGACCCCGGAGGCATGGTGTCCTTGCAGAACATGCTCTTCGACGGCAAAAACCGCCGAGAAGCGCCGAAGACGGCCGAAAAAACCTCGCGCTCTCCTTGCAATTGTTGTGCTTTCTTTGACGGCACGCCGCCGGACAAGCCACGGAAGGATGTCTGAGTGGGTTACAGTGGAGGCCAGTCCACAAGAAACCGTCCACAAGAAACCGTCCACAAGAAACCCAACCCTGAGATCCCAGGACGACTATTGATTTCTGGCGTGGGAACGTCACGTTCTCCGTCGCAGAACCATCGAAACACAAGAAACCCTAGGCAACCTGGAGGCAAGCAGGGTGCTTCTTGGCATGCGCCCCCTCTGCAGCGGGCCGCGGCGAGCGAAGGCGGGGCCGCCGCGGGGGATGTGTGCGCGCGCGCCTTCCGCGAGGGGGGGGGGGCTGCAGGCCGCGCCGGCCACGCGCGGCTCGCGGGCCGCGGCTGCAGGAGGAGGCGAAGGCGCGGACTGGCCACCTGCCAGACCACCCCAACCTGACCCGAAGGCCCTAGTTTCGGGTCGTGGGGGGTACGCGTCGTTCATTTCTAATCGTGCTCATTTCTAATTGTGCTCGTTTCTAATTGTTCTTGGCCCCTCAGTGGCCAGGAAGGGGCCCAGGACTCCAGGACAGAAGAATTAGAAATGAAAGGATCCTGGCCCCCCAAATAATCAAAGAACTCGAAGAATTAGAGCTGAACAACGTGTACGGGTTCCACATGTGTTGTCTCGATGTTCCCCGGCTGCGCCCCCCTTCTGGAAATGAGGGCCAAATGGAGGCCTTCGGATCGGGTCGAGGTGGTTTGGTGGGTGGTGACGGACGGGGACGGCGATGTCACGATGGTTCGGGGAAGCGAGAAACTCGGGTTCGAGGAACTCGGGTTGGCCCCACGGGGTCGTGGGGACAATGGCGAGACCCAATCTGAAATCTGACGCGAGCTCCCGCTGCAAGCATCCAACGAAGACTGCATCGTCAAAATTAAAGACGGACCCGTCAAAAGGCGTCAGCAAGCCTGAATTCTGGCGAACTCGAGTCTTCCGTTCCCCCGATTGGTGTGATGGTGCTGGTGACGGTGGTGCGCGCATAAAAATTATATCCGTATCAACTGCGTCTTGAAATTTCTGGGAAGGGGTGCCAAAAGGCCGAGGCGCAGTGGATATGTATAAGACTCTAGCCTCGAGGGGCCAGATTGCTATCTGTATATCCACTGCGCCACTGGTTCCTGCGAAGGGCATCCGACACTCCAAGAGGCAAAGGACATGGATGAAAAGCTTGCCCGCGTGGCGGCGGTCGCGTCGTGGCGGCACGCGGCACGGGCCGCAGCTGAGAGAGGCGATGGCGCGGACTGGGCCGGTGATGGCATGGTGGTATGGTGGCGACGGTGACGGTGACGTACGGTGTCCGTGGTGACTCACGGGAGCCTCCCATGCTGGCTCTTACGATCAGCGATGCTCGGCGCTCGCTAATCGACGCGAGTCGGCGCCGAATCGACGCTGAATCTCGGCAATGCCCCGACAACGCTACCGAACGCGAATGCACTCTAAAAACGGACTTGCGGACAAACCAAGGCTCTCATGATTTGCTAGTGCAGACGGTGGTGGGGGTCATGGTGGGGTGCTCGGCAGCGTGGGGGTTTAGCAGACCCGGGCGAAGAACAGTGCAAGCGTTCGGGCATCTTCTAAGCCCGCGGTGGCAGTTCAGGGGTCCGCGCGGAGGCACAGAACCAGAGATCCGATGTCGTTATTTTTTCTATACGCGGTCCCCCGAAGTCTCGACCCATTCCCCAGGACCGGCTTTTCATCCTGAGTCGTTGCTGGACGCTCCCGAGGCCCGGCGAGGGCCCCCTGGGGGCCTAAATTTGAGAAAAACCTCCGTCGTGATTTTTGTCACTGCGTTGGACCTCTGGGGGCTCGGCTCGCCGGGGTCTCGGCCCCCCAGGGCTCGGCTCCCCGGGGCCTGCTTCGCCGGGGCTGGCGAAGGGACCCTGGGACACACGAATCCGCCGGCCCCCTTGTGGGGCCCCCAGGCTGCAGGCCGAAGGTTCGCAGTTTCCTGTGCCAGTTGCAGCTTCCAGTTTCCACTGTTACAGTTCTGCTTCTTGCTGCTTACTGTTCCTTGTTGATGGACCGCGCGAGAGGGGGGGAGGCCCAAACGGACAGGATTAGCACGCCCTGAGCGTGTTGTCTGAGTTGCTGGGGTGGGTAACAATTAGCACCCCTCACGCAGATCGGCGGGGTCAGGGTGCTAAAAACACAAGGCATTTGCCACATGTCTGAAATTCGGTGGCACCCCTCACGCAGATCGGCGGGGTCAGGGTGCAAAAACACATGGGATTTGCCACATTTCTGAAATTTGCTGGCACCCCTCACGCAGATCGGCGGGGTCAGGGTCCAAATACATTTGGGATTTGCTACATTTTTAACATTCGGTGGCACCCCTCACGCAGATCGCAGGGTCAGGGTGCAAAAACATCGGGGATTTGCAATATGTCTCAATTTCTGTGACACCCCTCACGCAAATCAGCGGGGTCAGGGTCCAAAAACACATGGGTTGCTACATTTCTAAAATTCGGTGGCACCCCTCAAGCAGATCGGCGGGATCAGGGTCTAAAAACACATGGGATTTGCTACATTTCTGACATTCGGTGGCACCCCTCACGCAGATCGGCGGGGTCATGGTCCGAAAACCCAAGGGATTCTCAACAACTCTGACATTTGCTAGCACCCCTCACGCAGATCGGCGGGGTCAGGGTCCAAAAACACATGGGATTTGTCATATTTCAAACATTTGGTGGCACCCCTCACGCAGATCCGTACAAAAACACATGGGATTTGCTACATTTCTGACAAATTCGGCGGCACCCCTCATGCAGATCCGTAGAGTCAGAGTCGAAAAACAAACAGGTCCCGACACTGCTTCACGGCGGCGCCCAGACATCATGATTTAGCTTTTGCATCTCCCATTCTCCGAGACAGGAGGCCCGCAGCATGGGGCGAAGCCCTTACGGATAAATTGACACAAATAAGGGGATTCGCCATATTTTTATTTTTTTATCGGTTTTTGTCTTCCCCCACACTTCCGTATTTTCCAACATTCCTGGGGAATCGACGATTCATTGTGTCTGTGTTTTTTCCCTTCATGAGCTTGGAGTTCGCCGGGGCTCGCTCCGTCGGGGGCTCGGCTCGCCCAGCTCGAGGGAAGCCCAGCACGGTGATCGCCGAAGCTGGGTTCGCCGGGGCTCGGTTCGCCCGTCTCGTTTCGAAGACGGGGCCAAAGATCCAACGCATTGAAAACGACGTAAATGTTTCGTATTTTTCGGCCTCGAGGGGCCCTCGCCGGGCCCCGGGACCGTCAAAAACGACTCAGGATGAAAAACCGGTCCTGGGGAATGGGCCCATATTTCCGGGGACCCCGGATAAAAAACTCACGACATCGGATCTTTGGGGAAGTAGGACAAGGAAGACGAGCCCCCCCCTCTATCCCCATCGCTGTTTCGAACGCGCGAAAACATGGATTAATGATACAGACGTCAGCGACGCATCGGATGCATCGGTGCGGTCTGCGAGAAAACGCTACCGATGCATCGGCGATGCGGTTCGGTCCTCCTCGACCCCTCCATTCGGACTTCATCTGGGAGGTCCACATGCATCCAGATTTACGTTTTCCAGTCTTGCCCTGCCCTCCCCTAAGACGACACCAAGGCGAAGATAAACTCGGATAGAGATAAACCAACAATATCTGAGATCCGGCACTTCTAGAGGATATGCCCAGTGCCGCGGCCTTCTCGGAGCGTTCCGGGACGCTCTGATAGCCTTCCGGAACGCTCTGAAACGGATTTCTCATCGATCGTCCTAGCTACAGGCCTACTAGATCGGGTCGGAGTATATGGGGTGGAGGGATCGCTCCGCATCGTCGATACGTCGGCGATGGATCGGCGATGCGCCGCCAATGCATCGTCGACGTCGGCGATGCATCGGCGGCGTCGACGTGGAGAAACCCGGGCTGCGCATCGAAACGCATCGTCGATGCGTCAACGATGCGGCGCGATCCTCCGACCCCATCTTCCCCGACCTCACCTGGGAGGCCTAGACGTCTCTGAGCGTTCCAGAACACTCAGAAAGCGTTCGGGGACGCTTTGGGCCGGATTTATCGTATAGGAGGGGGAGTGGGACAGGGAGTAGGAGGAAAAAGGACCAGGACCGCTTAAACCCAAGACTCATCAACGAAGTTGGTTCAAACCCTCCCTCCGATATCCCTCTTCATAGGCCCCTGCAACGGTTCTTGTCCGTTGAAAGAACTGCCTCTTTGCAAAACAGCCGCTTGAAGACCCTGACACATGGCAAAACATGGTGCTCGGGATTCCAACGCCACGGATCAACCTGACTTTTGAGTCATGACAATCCTGAATCGTGCCAGAACACCAGTCCTGCGACTTCAACACACCAAACAAATATAACTGTTGCACACGTATAATCATTAATCCTGTCAAAACACCATTACTGACACGTGGATGATGGGAATCCGTGGATCTCTTGCACCCTGTTCAAACGAATGTGCGCCGCGCTAAGGCGAGAGCCACATGTTGAAAAGGAACCGCCCTCAACATTTGCAATTCTTGCCATTTGTTGCAACGACTGTGCGCCGCGATAACGCGAGAACCACATTTTGAACACCGCCCGCCCTCAATCCGTGAAATTCTTGCAGTTGTTCTAAACGAGCGTGCGCCGCGTAAAGGCGAGAGCCACATTCGAAACGACCCGCTCTCAACACGTGAATCTCTTGCATTTGTTACAACGAACGGGCGACGCGCTAAGGCGAGAACCACATTTTGAAAACGAGCTGCGGAGGTGGGGGGAGGGGAGGAGGAGGAGCGAACGTAGCTGGCGGCCGCGTTCGTCTGCTGGGCTGGCCACGCTGAAGCACGCGGGCCTGGCCTCCGCCCGCGGCGGGAAGGCGGAGAACGCGGCGGGCGGCGGCGGAAGCGCTGTAGTGCGTGTTCGGGCCCGTGGCGTTGGAGTCGTTCATGAAGTAGTACGTGAGCAAAGACATGCCCGCCCGCGTGGCCGAGCTGGCGATCCCGTTCTCGCCGCCATCGAAGATCGGACGGACGGGGAGGCCCATTGTCATAGCCGCGCTCTCGCTCATCAGGCCGCGGGGGAACACGATATCGCAGGTCATCTTCGGGCGCTGTAGCAAGAGCAGGATGGAGTCTGGGCGGTCGCGCCCACATACGCACTGGTGATTCTGCGGGCACGTGAGCGCGCGGTCCAAGATCGCCCATTCGTCCCAGAGGGCATTGAGAATAGTTCATGCCCACAAGGAGAGCTGGGTCGACATGAACTTGCGGTGGCGAGCCCAGCGCTCGGCAAGATCCGCGATGGGCTCGCGCACCTGGATCAGGTCTGGCTCGCCCGTTACTGCTTCCTCGCGATGGAGAATTACGGGTCGGGCCCGGCCAGGTAGAGGCCCTGCTGGCGGCGCGCCCAGCGGCGGTGGGCCCATCGCTCCACGGCGGTGACACGGCGCGGCGTTCCCAGACGGAGAACGCGCTCGTACACGCTGCCCATGTCGCCATGGAGGGCAGGTTCCAGGCAGCTGCGCGCCATGTTGGGGGCGGCCCAGGCGCGCTCGCAGACCTCGGCAGCGAGGCGACGGCGCAGAGCCCGCTTGCGGAGCAGCGGCGGGAACAAGTCGAGGCGAAAAACATTGCAGTCTACTTCGCGCCACAGAGGTGCCAGTCGCGCTTGTAGACGATGCTGCGGACTCCCAGGAGGGCAACGATAGCCCAAGCACCAGCCCCGCGTGCAGCACGGTTGAGGAATCGCTCTCGAGCATTGTGCGCTCGCTGTTTTGCTGGATTTTCACGGCAAGCAAGTTTGGGATGATGGTAAGACCGTGCTTGGAGGCGCTTCTCGATCGCGATGCGGGGCGCGCAGAGGTAGAGGCACTCGCGCAGGGCCGCCGGAAGGCCTTGGGCGGCGAGCGCACCAGGCGCAGAGCCTCCTCCGGTCGGGCATCATGTTGCGGGGGCGCAGCAGTCCCACGGCAAGCAGCGCGCCTGAGAGCAGCAACGAATGCATCGTCAGCGCGCACGGGCGACCCCTGGAATCGGACGATGCGCTTGACGCGCGCGAGCCCGCGACCCTGATGGAGCAGGTGGCATCGTTGCTGTGCCATCCCGTGGCTGTCACGGTGGCGGCTCTCCAGAACGTGGCGGAGGACAGCAGCTCGACGTCGCTGGGCGTCTCGATGTAGGCCCGAGAAGTCACGCTATAGTTGTCAGAATTGGCGAAGCTGTGAAGCGCTGTGCGGGGCGGCTTTTGAATTTCCCCAGCGGTCTCTTGCGCGAGAGCGATGGGGTCAGCCAGTGGAACATGGGCGCCATCAATCATGACGCGCTCGCGGCCGACGTCGGCGTCGTCGATCAGATTCTTCGCGAGGCTGGCGCTGTCGATGCCGCGGATGTTCATGCCGCAAGCCTCTTTGCTGATACTGCCCGTCAGCACCGTGCGCTCGGCGGTGGGGGCGGAGGTCAATGTACCAGACGACGCGTAGATGCTCTTGAGGCCGTGCGCGGAGATGTGGACGCCGCCCAGCAAGATGAAGGAGCATCTTTCTTCAGCAGCATGACGGAGCAGCTGGCGCCATTGACAACGCGTCGCCTCCGTGTCGCTCGTGGTCGGCTCGTGGTTGTGATTGCTCAAGGCGGTGATGACGTAGGTTTGGGAGGAGTCCGCAACGCTGAGCCATGCTGCTCGCCCTGGAGCGATCTCTGCGAAGGACCGAAGTGGACGCGCTTCGGGCGGGCGGCGCGGCTCGACCTGGTCGAGTGGCTTGGGGGACCAACGCCGCCAGCCGAGGAGCGGCTCGTGATGTCGGAGTGGGAGGCCATTTACTTGTGCTGCGTGGAGCGCGTTCCAGAAGACGGAATTCGTGTCGGGCTCGGAGGGTTTGCTCAGCCAGGGGGCCAACTCTGAGCAGGACCCATTGCGCAGAGGCCAGAACGTCTGGGAAGCAGGACTCGAACGCGGAGCGGATGTTGATCTCTGCCGTTGGTCATTTATGCCGCATCGAATGGCAACAACTGTCCACCACATTGCAGTCGGCTCATCAGGAGGGCTGCCCACACGCATGTAGCCCTGGTTCCTGTGCGGGCGGAAAGAGAAATGGTCGAAGCGCTGGCTGATGAGATAGCCCGGACGCTTGAGCTGGACTTCTCGGCGTACAAATCGCGGGCTCGTGTCGGCAGAGCCGGATCGCGTAGTAGGATCAGCACCAGCAGTGTAAACAGCGAAATCACGCCAACCTCGTCCGATGTGGGATGCCCTGTGAAGGCGCGCCGTGCTCCTGGTTCTGCCACCGCTGTGCCGACGTTGCGGGTGAAGCTGTGGCGCTTGCCGATGCCCGAGGTACGGTGGGGACAGTGGATATGGAAGCATTGGGTAAGGAATCCAGTCTGGTAGCCAGTGGAACTCCAATCGCGGATTGGCAGTGGATATGGCCGCCGCCCAAATCAGATAAGGAACCCTCCAGGGTTTGAACCCCCCCAGACACATTCCTTAACCAACGCCCCCACCATATTGGACGAGATGTGGTCGCCGTGGACTCGGGCCTCCTTGGACCACGAGTCAAGCGCCTCTTTGAGATCATCGATGCCGAAGGATGTAGCGCATCCACACCAGAAAAGGGGCATGGGTCAGTAGTTCTGTCCCCAAGTCCCAATGCTGGCCGCGTCGATGTTCTGGCTGCGAGACTCGGCGTCGTCCACGACCTTCTGGAGCTTGTCGACTGATTCTCGTAATTCTCGCGTGGCGGCAGTTTTGGCTTTGGTGGCTTGAGTGTCTCTCTCGGTACGCTCGTGCTTGGTGTTGAAGTCGGAGGCGATGGACGAGATGGGGACGAGGAGCTGTGAGCGGTCGGATTTCACAACAGACTTGGCGATCGCTTCGAAATGTTTGGCAACAACTTTGACTTATGCGGCGAACGTTTCCTCGAACTGTTGTCGAAAAGGCGCGGCATCGAACCACAGGACAGGACGGGACACTTGCCAACTTTGCCGCAGGTGTCACCTTGCTTGTCGCCATGGTCTGGCATGGCGAATGCGACCAACTTGTAGCCGCGCGACAGAGCACTCTGCAAGACATGGAGGCCACAGCACACAGCAGTATAAACGCGGAATATGAAATTGGGCGCCCGCTAGCCGCTAGCCCGTGAATGTGGCTGGAAAACGACGGAGACTGGCCGCGGCCCAGCGGTGTCCACTTGACACCGCTGGGATAGAATCGTCTTGAGCCAAAATGGCTACGGAGGAGGAGGGGGAGGAGGATTCCTAGCCTCATCGGATCCCCCCCCTGCCCCGCCCCCCGAGAGGCCTCCTAGATGGGATCGGAGTAGATTGGGTCGGAGGGTGGCGCCGCATCGCTGACACATCGGCGATGTATCGGCGATGCATCGGCGATGCACGTCGACATCGGCGGTGCATCGGCGACGTCGACGTGGAGCAGGTCGGGCTTCCGCATCGAGCCGCACCGCTAATGCATCGGCGATGCGGCGCGATCCTCCGACCCTGCCGGCTCCGACCACACCTGTGGGAGGCCTACAGACCCCCGCGGCGCCCTGCCTGGAGGGCCGGCGGGTGCACGCGGGAGGCGGCCGCCGCGCCCAGACCTGCGCCGGACGTCGGGCCCCAGGGAGCGGGGGGGGGGCCAGGTCAAAGGGAGGGGGCCTGCAGCAGGAGGGGGAAGGGGGAGCCTCAGGTCGGGCAGTGTCCACCCACAGGGGGATTTTGAGCGAAAAACTGAAGTTACCCCCAAAACGTCCCCCCCCAGAAAAAATCCAAAACAAATCGTCCCCGTACAAGTTTTAAACTATCGTTGGGTATTCCTCCTGTAGAGGGACACGCCCGACTTAAGGGGTGCCCTGAGATCCTGGCGACTCAGTTTTTTCAGGCCGGTCACTTTCGCTCCATTTCGGGCGGGGCCCACACATATCGGTTTGGCTCCAAAAGTGGCGCACAATGATGGGGTCCGGGGGGCCCGTCGTGATTTTGCGCGATGTTGCATTTTTTGGTAACGTCGGATCTCATGGAGTGTCAGGAGGCCACTTCTGGGCGTGGCATGATTGAAATCTCTCCCTGTTCCCCTTGTCTCTCTGGCCGCTTCTCTTGCCTGTGTCATCGATCCGTTCGTCCCTCCTGCATCTTGGCGCGAAGCTGGCAGAAAGGTAAACCAGAGTTTTGCGTGACAAGAGGTCTATTTGGACTTCAGTTCCAATTGCTTTGATCTGTCATTCCACCTTGGTTTGGATGGGGGCTTCCGGGAAGCCGGAAGGTGAACGTCAGGAGGCCACTTCTGGAAGGTGTTCGTGAGAACGAGCAGGGGCCACGAAGCTCGATTGAGGGGCCATACGGCTATATCAGCCCAGATGACGCCCAGGACCAGACCCAATCAAGCCAGATTCAGCGGGATATAGCCAAACGATGCGAGATTCCACCACAGTTGGCCGGCTTTCGACCACGCAGATACCAGCACCTGTGATGAATGCAGCCTCCCAGGAACTGCATCATGAGGGGAAGGGCTGGGATCGAAATTGCATATGTCTAGTCTTAGGTCGGGCATGTCCCCCTACAGGCGGAGTTTGGGCGGGAAATGAAAAATACAAAAAATACTCCAACATAGCTAAGCATTGTTAAGAAATCGTCCCCAGACTATCTTCCTGCTATCTTGGGATATTCCCTCTGTAGAGGGACAGGCCCGACGGAAGTCTAGTCACTCTGGACGCCCCGAGGCCAGCTCGGGGCCCCTGCGTCGAAGAGCTGCCCTGGGGTGGAAGGGCTTGAGAGGTCTCGATCAAGCCGACGGCTGCCTTCGGCCCGGCATAGAGAGCGCAGGAATGGGACGGGCGGGCGGAAACGGGGCGGAAAGGTGGAGACGGGGAGAGAAGCAGCAGGAGCAGGCATGACGATGAGGACGACGACGAGCACGACGACGGCGACGACGACGGCGGCGACAGCGACGGCGGCAGCGGCCGCGGCGGCGGCAACGACGTCTACGTCGCGCACCTCGGCGACGACCGCCTCGACCACCACGACGATACTTGTGACGATGACGCTGACGGTAATAACGATGATGATGATAAAAAAGATGACTATGATGATAGTGGTGGTCATCATGATGATGAATACGAGGGTACTGATGATGAGGATGATGGTAACAACGATGATGGTGATGACGATGTTGCTGTTGTTGATGGTGATGATGGTGGCGATGGCGATGATTGCTGCGCCGACACGGCGACAACATCGATAACGACGGTGACGATGACAATGGTTACGATGAAGACGGTTATGGTAATTGCGCCAGAGCGGAGCGGCCTGCCCTCCGAAGGGAGCGAGGCTCTGCGCTCGGTTAGCACACGATGTCGAAGAATGATGGAACGCTCTAAGTTAAGTGAGATACGCGTGCACTCAACGGAGGGGGAGGAGGAGAGGAGGGGACGAGAGAGGGACCAGGACAGGGCGATGGTATTTTCATGGCAGCGTGGCGACGCGCATCTCCGCCTGGGCGTGGGGCCCTGATGGCCCCACGCTCAACGCGAGCGCGTGGGCCCTGACGGCCCGCGCGCTCGCGCTCTGGCACGCCTGCGGCCGCTCGGCCGACGCAGGCGTCTGGGAGCAAAGCGGGGTGGGTGGGCACCCGCGCGTCGGCCAGAGCCGAACGCTACGGACCCAAAATGGCTACCTGAGCCCACACCCCCTCCCACTTAACCTGCAGTCTACAACCAATCAGACTATACAAGTTAAGTGAGATACGCGTGCACTCAACGGAGGGGGAGGAGGAGAGGAGGGGACGAGAGAGGGACCAGGACAGGGCGATGGTATTTTCATGGCAGCGTGGCGACGCGCATCTCCGCCTGGGCGTGGGGCCCTGATGGCCCCACGCTCAAAGCGAGCGCGTGGGCCCTGACGGCCCGCGCGCTCGCGCTCTGGCACGCCTGCGGCCGCTCGGCCATGAGAAAAGAAAGACGCAGCCGCGCGCGCGGGGGCGCCCCGCCCGAGTGCGAGGGCGGAACCAGAGGCTGCAAGAGCCTCGCGCGCGCGGCCACTTGCCTGCAACCTTGAGGCCTTCCGCGCCCGCGCACCCAGAGCGCGGGCGCGGCGCGTGCGCGAAGCGCGCAAAAGAACCGAAAGGGAGCGGCGCACGAGGCGCCGGGCGCAGAGCGCAAGTGTGGCCCCGACCGCACGGCGCGCAAGACGCGCGGCGCGGCCGGGTCCAGGAAGCACGCGACGTGCGCGCAACGTTAAACTCCTCCAAAGAGAGAGGATCGCAGGCGCCACCTGCGTACCGTAGGCTAAAAGAAAGAAGATCGCAGGCGCCACCTGCGTACCGCAGGCTAAAAGAAACAAGAGCGCAGGCGCCACCTGCGTACCGTAGGCTCAAGGATCGCAGGCGCCACCTGCGCACGGTAGGCTGAGAGGAGGGCCGGCTCACTCACAGGCCGCCGCCTTCAGCCCGCGCCCGCGATGCCGCGGGCGCTGGCGTCGGGGTACGGGGGGAGCTCCACGCCTAGATGGAGGGCGTGTTCCCCCGGCGGTCGCGGCTCTCGTCTCCGCTGCGGTCTCCGCCGCGCTCACTGGGGCCCCGGGGGCTGCCGCCATCGCCGCCCCTCGACGCGCGACCGTCCGCGCTGGGCCAGTCACGCTCACTCCGGCCGCGGCTGCCCTGGTCGCCCTTGGAGTGGCCGCCCTTGCCGCTCTTGTCGCCCTTGCCGCCGCTCTTGGAGCCCTTGGCGGCCTTGCCGGAGTGCTTGCCCTTGACCTTGCCGCCCTTGCCGCCCTTGTCGCCCGCGCCCTTGCCACGCCAGGCTGGGATCCCACCCCCGCCCGCGGCAGCCTCCGCGGCGGCAGCACGCCGCCGCTTTTTCTCCTGCTCGTACCAGCCGCCGCGAGGAGCGCGAAGCTGCCCAGCGTGCTTCCCGGTCTTACGCCGCGTGCGGCCGGGAGGGGTGTCGCCGCGCCGCGCCCACGCTGGGTCCCGCGCCAGACTGCGGCTGGGCGACCTCTCGCGCTTGGGCCGGTTGCGGCTGGGCGACCTCTCACGCTTGGGCCAGCTGAGGTCGCCCGGCGGGCGGTCCCCCTCAGCCCCCGCACCCGTGGCACCCGTGCTGGGGCGCTCTCCATGGCCGGCACTGGGGCCCGGCGCCTCCCGCACGGTGTGGCCGCTCCGCCGGGCCTTCTCCACCACCGTCTTGGGTTTGCCGAAGGCGACGCGGCAAGCCTCGCAGTAGCTCACGTCGCACCCCTTACAGTGCCACCGCAGGGCTCCGCTGTTAGCTCCGCCCGCGGGGCACATCTCGCAACCCCAACCGTCTCCCGGGTCAAAGGAGCTCCAGCGCATCTTGAGTGCGCACGTCGGGCAGGCAGGCGGCTGGATGGTCGGGCCATCCTCCCCGTCGCTGCCTGGGTCAGGGCCGCGAGGTCGGCTCGCCCACTCCGTGACCACCGTGCACGGGTCCGTCTTGTAGAACCGATAGTTCGACCTCATGCACTCCCGCGCGCGCTTTGCGTCAGCGCGGCGCTGGAACTCCACCAGCACGCACGGCTCCCGCTTGTGGCGGTGGTCGTACAGGAAGGCGATGTGTTTGACGACCCCAAAGGGCACGACCACCTGCCTGACCACCTCGGCATCGACGTGGTGCGGTACCCGCTCGATGCGGATGATGGACTCGCCCTCGTCGTGCTGGTCACTGGGCTGCTGCTGGGCGCCCTGGCGCTGCTCCTCCTTGCGCCTACGGCGGCTCCTCGAGCGCGGCTGGCGCTGGGGCGGACCGTCCCCCGCGCCTGGCGCCGCCGCCTCCTCCACCTCGGTCTTCACCTCGAAGGACCGCGGCGGCGCCCCCCCGCTCTTGGGCTTCAGGACGGCCTCACGCTTCACGATGTCGGCCTTCGGGGGGGCGCCGCCCGTCTTGGGTTTCAAGACGGCCTCCTCCTCCTGTCCCCTGCGCCCGCGATCGCGAGGCGCATCGCGCTCGCGATCGCGGCGCCTCGCGCGCGAGGGCGAGCGCAAGGGCGCAGGGCGCCTCTCGCGCTTGCGGACCTCTTCGGCGAGGCGCTCTTGGCCCGGGGACCGCGCGGGCCGCGGGCGCTCCACTGGAGCGCCTTTGCTCTGGCGCCGCGCTGCAGCCTGGATGGCCGCGCGCGCCAGCGCCGCGGTGACCGCGTCCTCTCCCGCCTCGAGGACCGGGGCTGGGGTCGACCTCCCCTCGCCCCTGCTCGAGGCGTCGTCCACGTCGGTGAGCTCCACGACCGCCTCCGCGTCCACCGTGCGCATCATGTCGAGCAGCCCCCTGTTGTGCTTGCAGAGCTCGCGGAGCTCCGGCATGGGCTGCCCCTGGAACTGGGCCAGGGCGAGCGCCAGCTTGGCCGCCTGGCGCTGGACCTTGATATTCGGCCCCGCGCCCACCCCCCACGCGCCCCGCTTGCCGTCGACGATCACCAGCTGGCCGTGGTCCTCGCTCGCCCCCGCGGCCAAGCAAGCTGCCGCGATGCACGGGGCTGCTTCGTGGTCGTGGTTGACCACCTCGACGAGGTCCTCGCTGTCCAGCTCGTTCACCACCGTGTACAGGATGTTGTGGGCGGCACTCCGGAGCTCGTCCGACAGCGCGGCCCCCGAGACGACGACGCCGAGGGGGTTCACCGCCATGATGCTGTAGTCATGGCCACGCGCCTTGCTCTGGTCCGGGGCCACCAGGCCCACCAGGAATCCCATGATGCACGCTGCCGGAGCGCGGGGCGAGGCGCGGCTGGCGCGCGAGGCTGGGGTGCGCGCGCTGCTCGCGCGCCTCGCTCTGGAGTGGGAGATGGCTGCGGATGAGAGGACCAAGAGGAGGTGGGCGTGCCTGGGGCGATCGGGAGCGGTAGCGAAAGGGGGGTCGAGGGCGAGAGGTCCACCGGGATACCCCCACAACGCGAAGCCCCCGCCCTGGCCTGAATACCCGTGGGACCCGCCTGCTGCTTCCCCACACGCCCGTTAACTCCTCGCCCTGGCTCGTGTCTCACCGATTCCTCCTCTCCTTCCCCCTCCGTAGTTGACCCTGCTCGCGCCGAAGGGCGCGCCCAGGGGGGGCGCCCGGGCGCCCAGGCCGGGCGTTCCGAGGGCTTCAGATCGCTCCCAAACTGGGGCGGGTCGCTCCCGGCCAACTGGTCGGGGCGGGCGCCGGCCGCGGCGCCGTCGTCACCGCGGGCGTCCGGGGCCAATAAGGCGTGGCCCTCCGCCATGCCTCGGGCGAATGGAGCCTGACGCCGATGGTCCTCCCAGAGGTATCCGTGGAAGGCGTCCGTGGACCACCTCCCGAACCTCTTGACCGCTTCCAGGTCGCGACAGGCGTGGTACAACGCCGTCGCGCCCCCGATGCGCAGGGAGTGGGATCCCATCTGGCCTGCGTCCACGCCGCAGGCGGCAGCCGCGAGTTGGAGGAGCCCCTGCACCTCCTCCCGCATAATCGGGTGGCCATCGGGCCGGCGGAACAGGGGGAGCCCCGCCTCGGTTCCTCGTCCAAACCGGTCCGGCAGCTCCCTCTGGAGGTCGGCGAGTGCGTCCACGACACACAACTCCACCCCCGAACGGTAATGGTTGCGTACGCAACCTGCGTTAAACTGGTCCGTCTTGGACGACGTGATCGTCAGTACTACCTCATCGCAGTCGCTGAGCCTTGCGCTGGGTGTACCCCCGCGCATCCCCTGTACGTCCTGCCCACGCACCACCCGTCCCATGCTCCAGGAGCGGTCCTCTTGGACCAAATACTCCGACGCGCGGAGCATGAAGAAGTACCCCGTCATAAGCGCCGCCCATAGGATGGTCGCCTCCCGGCGCGTGGCCGTCCCGTGGGCGAACAAGTACTCTCGGAGCCAGCGCAACATCCGGGGCGTGGCCGGCAGCTTCCGTTTCGCCTTTCCGTCCCAGCGGCGGAGTCCCTCGATCGTGGTCCAGAGTCGGCGCCGATCGGAGGTCACATCCCCAAACCCGGCCAGGGTGTGGGCATATCGAATGGCGAACAGGCGCTGGCGGATGGTCGTGGCCCGCCTCTTCATCACCTTGTACAGGTACACGACATACAGGATGAGGTCATCCTCATCCGTAAGGCGGGCGTCCCGAGTCTCCCCCTGCAGGTATGGGCTCCGGCCTCGGAGCCTCCGCCAGAGTACCCAGTTACGCCACCCGGCGCTGTAATTGGCCCGCGTCCCTTCGGCAAGCTTGGCCAACATCGCCTCGGTGGCGGTCGCATCCAGCTCGCGGGGGTCGGTGAGTTCACCTTGAATCCCTTTCGGGGCGCCCCCGCCGGCGTACCGCCAGGCGGCGGGCTTCGCCAGCGCGGGAGCAGGGGCGCTGCGGGTACGCCGACGGGCCTTGCGCGGGGGGCGAGCCTCGCCGCCCACGCCGTCCATGGCGCTTGGCCTGGGCATGCCCGCGCCTTCCGGAACAGCGAAGGTCACCGCCCCGACCCGCTCCCCGCCTGCCCCGTCCACCCCTGCTGCGGTGGACCGCGCGGTAGCAGGGGGGTCGAGCTGGTCCGCCAACCGAGCGGCGTCGTCCGTCGTCTTCCCCGCCTCCAGCGCAGCCTCGAATGGCCCGCTTGGGCGATCGGGGGCCTGAAGCCAGGCCTTTAGCCACAGCTTAACCATCTCGTCGTTAGCGAGTCGGTCGTGATCGGGTCCGACGCCAGCGCGCGCCCCGGGTGCCTCGCCTGCGCTCGCTGCCTCTACGGCCTGCCTCAGCAGGCGCTCCGCCCACTGGAGCACCCAGCGGGCCGTGCGACGCGGGAGTGCACGAGCGGCCTGCCGCATGCGCTCGGCGATCGGCATACCTCCAAGGCCCAAGGCATCCCACAGCTCCGCCGTGCCCCCCTGGGCGCACCAGATTTCTTTCGGGTGCAGGGCTCGCGCGGTCCAGCCGCCCTCGGACCCTTCCAGGATCAGGGTGTTCGCATAGCCCTTCAACGGGTCGGGCTTCGCCCGTGCCGTATGGCAGGGCCCGCGCGGATCATGAATCACCACGCGCTGGGCCCGCCCGCCTCCCGCGGGCTGCCATGTGCCGCGCGGCCAGGGCATCATGCGATCCCCCGTCGTCGAGATCCGAGGGTCCACGAGCAAGGTGCCGTTGTTGAGGTCCAGGCGGAGCTCATCCAGCGGTGGCCGCCCTGCCTCTTTCCAGAGCTGGCAGAGGCCGCGTGGCTCCACGCAGGGCTGTCCCAGGGGGGGTATGGGGCTCGGTGCCCGAACCCGTTCTCCGCAACCCCAAACCTGGACCGCCCGCGCGCGTGCCGGAACGTCGCCGAAGTGTGCGCACAGTAGGCGCGTCTCTGGGGTGAGTGCCACATAGCCGAGGCGCCGTCAGCGCGCCCCTAGTCGCACTGCAGCGTAGTTGACGGGGGCGTCGAGCAACACGGCCAGAGGCCGAGTGGTGATCAGTAGCCGCTCCAGGCCCGTCGCTTCGCGTCCACCGGGGTCCTCCGATAGTGACGCGCACAGCCAGCGGGTCCGTGGGGCCCCAGTGGGGCCCTTGGGGTGGTCCCCGTCGTCCGGGTCCCATCGATCACCGACATCCCACGGCGCTAGCAGCGCCGACCCACCGAGGCTCTCCCATGCCTCCCCAAAGGGGGGCCACGCGGTTCCCACCTCCAGCAGCCGCGCCCCCTCGACCTGCAGGGGGGCGTAGCGTGGTAGGGCCTCCCGGGCTCCTTTGACTTGGAGTGCAGCCGCGCGCCAGGGCCCGTCGTCTCCTGGCATCCGCAGCTCGCGCTGGGCGGCCTCCTCCACCAGCTCGCCCCACGGTGCTGCCGGCGACAGCTCGGTCCATCCGGCCTCCGCCATCCGCTGGCGTACCTCCTCCACCGTGGCACGAGTAATGAAGTCGGCCAGCTCGTTGTGGTAAGTCCGTAAGTAAAGCCCGTCCAGGACCCGGAACTTGTACCGTAGCTCCAGCATGGCCAGGACTCGAAGCAGGTGGCGCGCCACCGCGTTCCGTGCCCGGCGGCGTCGCAGCCAGCGGCTGACATTACTGTTGTCAGTGACGTACGGCAATAGCAGCTGGAACCAGTCCGGGCCCTTCTCGGCCGCCAAGGCTATCAGGCAGAGGAGTTCGACCACCGCGATGATCTCCCCCTCCCCCTGCCAGGTGACCCCAGGGGCGGAGCGGAGCGTCTCCAGATAGGGAGCCGCCTCCGCCACGATGTACTCGCGCGAGGACCAGTCCAGCGCACCGATCCGATCCAGGGTGGCATCGCCTCCCAGCCAGCGCAGCTTGCCGAGCGCCCCCGGGAGTGCGAGGGCCTCGCGAAGGCCTAGCAGGCCCTCGAAGGAGGTCTCGAAGTTTCCCTCGACCGGCATCTCAAAGCAGACGCGCAGCCAATCCAGGGTCTGGTGCCAATCGTCCCACGCAGCCTCTACCATCTCGGGGTCGCCCGGCGGATGGACGTAGGCCTGACCTGGGTCACCCGACAGCATCCGGTGGACCGCTGGGAGCTCCAGGCTCAGGGCTGGAGCTGCGCAGGCGCAGAACTGGCCGAGCCCACTTAGCTCCCTCGCGGTTCGCAGCCGGACCATGCGGCAGCCGAAGCTCAGCTCCGGCTCCGCCAGTAGGAAGCGCATCTTCATGGCCTTGGGCTCCGGGAGTCCAACTCGCTCGCGCTCGAAGTCCATACTGAGCCCCCAGATAATCTGCGTGGTGGAAGGCTCCCCCTCGGCGTCCCTCTTGCTGACGTTCACTGCTTCGGACCCAAACACCTCACGTATGGAGGCATCCAATGCGTCGCAGGCCATCCACGGTCGGACCCCAATGTCGGGCTCCACCACCACAGGGTCATCCATAAGCCACTCCGAGTGGAAGTGGGTGGTGTCGTGCCAGTGCGGCTCCCCAGGCCGATAGCTCTCGTGGAGCTCCCTCGCCGCCAGGGCGAGCATCATGTAATTGCCTGGGGCTCCCGTCCACCCGAACACCATGGCTAGGTAAACGACTCTGACGTCCCCCTCGATGCCAGCGTGGGCCCCCGGTAATGAGGTGCCAAAGTCCCCGACGTCCGCCGGGGCGATGTCCAACCACTTGAAGGCCCGCGAGACGTCCCGCTTGGCGCAGAGGAGGCGCGCTCCGGGGTGGCGCGCGCGATGCCATACCGCCGTCCTCGCCACTTGCCGATGGCGTGGCTGGACGGCAGGCGGGTGGTCGCGCTTGTGTGTGGCGGCGTTGGCCGAGAGCATCGCGTGGATCATACGCCCTTCGGACGATAAGGTTCTGTCCGGTAGCTGCTTCGGTACCCTCCCCAGGGGGGCTTCCACCAGCTCCGTCAGAAAACCCTCTGCCGCCTGGGACGCCACCAGGACGATCCCCCAGGTCACATCCGCCCATACCTTCTGGTAGGCCTCGTCGATGTGGGCTCGCACGCTGGGGTACGGCTGGGCTCGCTCGCGCCTCCGCGGCGCGCCCCGCCGCGCGGAGGCTCCCCCTTCCGCTAGCTCCCGGACGTACTCGAAGTGCTCTCGGCTTAAACACCGTCGCACCTTGTCCCCCAGGACACCCCGAAGGGGGTTGCCTAGGCGCTCGTGGCGCGCGCGCCTAAGCAGCGCGGCCGCTTCCTTCAGGGACCCCGTCCGCTGGAGGAGCTGATCCCCCAGCCCTACCAGGGTCCGCATGGCTTCGGGGTCATACTCAGGGTGCTCCGTGCAGAAGGTCAGGTAGACCGTGGCCAGCTCCGCCGGGCTGCACCCGTCGAGGTCCTCCGCGATATCTCTGGCCGGATCCTCGCAAGGGGGTCGAGTCTTGCCCGCACTCACCTCCCCCTGTGCCTTGCCCAATGGGGGCTTAGGAAGCCCCGCCAATGCTCGGTGCATGGCTGGGCTAAGCCTACCGCATTTTGAGCCGTCCCCTGAGGCCTGCAGGCGCTCGATTCCAGTGAAGTCGACGCCCTGCAGGCGCCCGGGCGCCTCCGCCCGGGCGATTTTGGGGGACGCCCCCGGGCCATCCTCCCATATAGGCGCCAACTGCCGACGCAGTTGGCTCACCGACCAGCGGTGATAGGCCCCTTTCAACACCTTTGCCCATGCGGCGCAAAGGCGGGGGGCCAAAAACCTGCGCCTCCTTGGTGCGCTTAATGCCCGAGCCCGGCACGTGATCCTTCAGCTCGACGTGGTGGTGGTCACGGGGGTAACGTCGCGCCAACAACAGAGCGTGCAGGTACAGCCGGGGGCTGACGAGCCACCAGCTGCCTTTGCGATAGCGGCTCTCTGGCGCGTCGGACGGGGCCTTACCCCAGGCGCACATGTGGATCGGGACGATCATGGCCCCCGTCGCTCGACGCAGCTCGTGCATCGGGGCCTGGTCCCAAATCTTGGGGTAGCGGCCCGAGGGGCAGGAGGACTCGATGAGAAACTCCTTGCCAGCGTCGTGTAGGATGCGGCAGGTGTCGCACGTGAACTGTGTGTGGCTGTTACCCACGCGCTCGAACTCTTTGGAGCCATCCCCCTCGGGGTGCTCCCACGTGCGGGTGCCCTGCGGGGTCCCGCCCGGCTGGGTCATGAGCCCGAGGTCGGTGTACGAGCCACACGGGGTACCCCAGCACCAAACGTTGGCCACGTCGGGGCCCATGGGGGTCCGTGCGGCCTCCTAGGCTGTAGGCGCGCGCGAACCGCTGGGTCGAGGGTGTCATGATCCGGCCGTGGGCCGGATTCTCGGAGGGGGTCGTCGTAATATTCGATCGGCTCCAGCACCCGGATGCCCTCGGCGCGAAGCGCGGCCGACCAATTTCCCGAACCGGCGTACACCTCCTGGGCGATCAAACCGTACGCGAACGCGGGGTCGTGTCGAATTGGCATCGCGTTCGCCTCCAGGAGGCGTGCCTGGACGTCGGCTGGATGTTCCCCGAACGAGGCTGGCGCGCGTCCCACGGCGCGGCCCGCCCGACCTTCCGCTGCCTTGCAGTGGGTGCAGGGCGCGCTCTTGCCCGGGACGGTGGGTTCAACGTCCGGTCCTTCATCGAGCATCTCGCGCCAGCCGACACTTACGATCTCGCGGGACAGGCGTCCTGCGTGCCCCCAGCGCTGGCCTAGGGCCGCCGCCTCCGCGTGGGAGCGTGGGCGCAAGGCGCGCATATGGCCACGCCAGATCAGGAGCGGAATTACGTGATCCTCCGCGCCGACCCCCGTCCCCATTAGGTGGTCCACGCATAGGCGCCCACTGCCGTTGACACGGTGCACCTGGAGCGTGACGGCGTCGAGGTCGGCGACGGGGCATGCTGCCAGGCAGCGATAGTCCTTGTCGTGGTGCGGGTGCACCGCATCGTGGACGTAGGAGCGGACATCGGCCTCCAGGGCCGTGATCCACGGTGGGGAGTCGCCCAGGGCACGCAGGGCCTCATGGGCCTCCTCCCATAGTGCATGGCGATACGTCGCGGCCAACTGCTGCACCGCGTCCGGGCTGGGCTCACCTGTGCCCTCGCCCGCGCGTAGCAGAAGCACCCCCGCAGCTACGTGCAGTAGCAGGCACTGCCGCTCCTCGGTGTCGCCCACCTCCAGGCCCATCGCCTGGCCCATCTCCTCTGTAGGGCCGAGGCGGTCCCGATAGTCGATGAAGTCCCACTGGATGCGGGCGCCCCCGTCCCAGAAGGTATAGGACCCGCGGCCTATCAGCCCGTCGGTGTCCCACGCAACCGGGCCAACCTCGGCCCCGCCCTCGGTGACGTATCCTGCAGCGCAGCTAAGCGCCTCATGCAGGTCGGCTGCCTCGCTGCTGAGACCCCGATGGCCTCGGTCCACGGCTTCCTCGAGGGCTCGCTCCAGAGTGAGCCGCTCCCCGCGCAGGCGCGCCCCCAAGACGCGCCCGCGCACGTGGCTCTGCAAGTACTCGCTGGCCCCCTTCAGAGGCGCGAAGATGCCCTCGGATTCGAGCTCCTGCATGAGTTTGAGGCGAAGCTCCGGCCCATCACCCGCGGGCTGGGCGTCCCAAGTGGCCGCCGCGCGCGGGCGGTCGTGGTCTTCGAGCCATCCGAAGTCGGGGCCCTTAACCGCTTCCCGGAGGTCAGATTCCATCGCGGTAAGCTGGAGCGCGGTGTAGTCGTCCGGGGCCTGCCCCGGGCCCGGGTCGCCCGCTGCTCGCGAGCCGCTGCCACGGCCACGGCCCTTTTCCTTCTGGGGGAGTCAGGGGCAGCAGGTGGTGAAGTGCCCTCGCCAACCTTCTCGGCCTCGGCTGCCTTGGCTTGCGAGCGCAGCTGCGCAATCATCCCATCCACCTGCTTGGGATCGATCCGGGGCGTCCCAAGGAGCCCCCCGCGCCTCGTGAGCTGCATGACTACCGTGTAGTCCAATCCGCGCGTTGACTTGATGGGGTCATGGGAGTTAGGGCAATCGCAAGCCTTCCGCGAGCAGCCCATGTGCGTGGTGGCCCCCCAGCAGATAGGGACGTTGTCCTTATTGCGGGGCGCATGCGCCACGGATCGCGTCCGCTCCGGGCGTGTCAGTTCCTTGCCCGCTGGGTACGCCCTCTTGGGGGCTGTCCCCGCTGGGGCCCCGGTGCCCGCCTTGGGCCCCGCCTTCGGCTGGGGCCCAGCCCCCGCCTTGGGCCTGTCATCCCCCTGCGCCGTGGGCCGGGGATCGCCCATTTCCTCGCTCCCTCCCGCTTTGGGCGGTCGCTTCGTGAGGTGGGCGTTCAGCTGCCCATTGAGGAGGCGCGCGAGTGCGGCCTTGCGCCGGGGCACGACCACCTGCTGGTAGTAGGCGTTCGGGTCCCCGAGGTCGAACGTTCGGGGCAAATCGTAGCCGTTCTCCGGCATGAGTAGGATGTACTTGATGTCCTCCCTCCTCGGGTTCTCGGTGTCGAGCTCTCGGCAGAGCCGACGCCTCAGCTCCCGTAACTCCTCGACCCAGGTGCTTCGGAGCTCTTCCCACAGATCCTTGACCCAGTGGTCTGGGAACTCCGAGGGGTCCCTCTCGAAGGCCGCCTCCAAGAACCCTAACGACCGCCGACGCTCCGCCCCGTGTGCGACCCCTATGATGGACTCGAACATCTGGATCTCGCACCGGGCCCTCTTGAACCAGGTCGCCATGTGGGTGGCGGGCCGTTGGCGGGGCTCCAGCTTGTCGTCCACAGGGAGCCGATAGCCATCGAAGTCCTCGTCACGCGCGGGGACGCAGTCGTCCACCGCCAGGTCGTGAGGGCCCGTCCCGAAGGCGAGCGCCGCGTAGCCGTGTGCCACACGGTTAGTAACCAGGCAGGGAAACCCGATCGTCTTGAGCGTGCTCTTGGAGTGCGCACACATGCGCTTGAGAGAGTCGAACAAGTCCTTCCCCGTGATCCCCTCGCAGGCCTCAACCACGAAGGTGTTGCATCCCCGGGCTATGTAAAGATCAAGTTCCTCGTCCCGACCGATCCCTGCCCTGGTGCCCCGGGCCTTCTTGTCGCCCTCGGTGGCCCGCGCCTGCCGCTCGGCGGCGAGGACGTGGCGTTCGGTGAGGCGGTTCTGACGATCCAGGCGCTCGATGATCTGGGCTTCGGCCTCGGCTGTAAGCCCGCCCAGGGCGCCCGCCGCCCCGGCGTCGTCTGGACCCCCAGCTCGCTCCCCACCCAGGCCGCCCCCGTGGGGCGTCTGGCCAGTGAGGTGGCCAAGGACCGAGGCCCCGTCGAGGAGCGGATTGGCCCCACGAGCGGCCCCCCCGCGTCCATCGCGTGCCAGCAGGTCCCGATCACCCAGCAAGCCCCGTCGTGGGCCCGTGGGTTGGATGGGGGGCATGGCACCGAAGAGCTCGCGTCGGGGTCCCTGCTTCGGGCTGGGATCCCGTCCCCGCGCCGAGCGACTCCGCGACCCCTCACGTGAGAGGCTGCCCTGCAGGGGAACCTTGTCGGCGGCCGCAGCACGCTCCCGCGCGCGCGCTTCCAGCTGCGCATCCTCCAAATCCGCGAGGGCGCGCTCTAGGTCGGACCCCAGTGGGCCCGCCGCTGCCACCTGCGCGACCCTCCGCCGCAGCTGCCGCTCCGCCTGATCAAGCGGAACCCCGAGCAGGACCGCGGCCATACCTAATGCACTGAGGGCCGGCGCTTGGCCCCCCCGTCCTTTGAGATCCTCGGCTCGCAAGGAATCCATGAACATTTCGAGTGGGTCGGGCTCCTCAGCATCCTCGCTCACGCCGGCGGCGGCCGCCGCTAAGCGCGACGGTGCCGCCACGGGGGCTGGGCGGGGCAAGCCCTCCATCCCGGGCGCAGGTTGCGCCCCCTGCGCGCCGCCCCGCCGATGGTGGCCGAGTGTGCGCACCGGGTCGTGCTGCAGCTGCTGGCGCTCCGTGTTCGTCAGGTAGCGCCGCCTCCAGCCGCTCGCGCTTTCCACGTCCACACCGCCCCACTGCTCCTGGCGTAACATCGCCAGCAGATCCTGCGGGACGCGGTGGGCGATGACACGCAACCCCACTTCCCGAGCCCCTTGGGGGACCTCGTACAGCAGCCGATTGATCCAATCTATCGGGTAGCGCCCGTCCTCCAGCGGAGGGGGGTGCCGTACGACCTCGCTGGCTGGGACCTCCACCCTGACGCCCTCGAGGCTAGTCCCGATGATAAGTCGGGCGTCCCCGCCAGTGCCCCGTGCGTCGAGCCCCTCGCATTCTCCCAATAGAATAAACCAAGGACTCGCCGGGGGCGCGCCGTACGCCTCCTCGGCTCCCCGAGGGTCGCCCGGAAGTATCGGGCAGACCTTCACGAGAGGGGCTCCTGAAGCCACCCGTGATGGGCGATCCGATCGCCCGGGGCTCCGCGGTCGGCAGACCGTGAGCGTCCGCTGGCCCTTGCTTCCGCGGAGCGTGTGCGACGCGGCTGCGGCCCAGAGGCTAGGGCCTGCGCCCCCGTGGGCTCCACATCGACAGATGGGGCCACGGCGGGCGGTGGCGGTGCAGCGGGGGGAGGTAGAGGCGGGGGGTAGACCGGCCCGGGCGCTATGCCAACCCCATCGGCAGCGTGCGCGGTCCAATCGCGCGCCCTGGCGGGGCTTGGAGCCCGCGCCCGCATGCGGCGGCGCAGGCCCCCGAGAATCCCAGGTTGGACCGTCGCTTCGACGCGCACGGTGTGACCCTCGTCCCGTCGGAGATGTTCCCCGCACATCGGGGCCCCCCCGCAGCTGCCCTTCGTCATGCGGAGACAAGTGGGGAGGCTGCACTTGCGGCCGATCAGGGTAGACCGATACTTCTGCGCATGGTGGGCGCAGAGGTGCACCTGTGCATTGAGACAATGCCCCGGCCGGGGAACATCCGACACCTCCGCGTCCTCCTGTAGCAGGACAGTAGCCTCCTGCATCCCTCGGTCGCCGCACCCCTCCGGCTGGAGGGGGCGTGCGCCACCCGCGAGCTGCGCCCCAACTTGTGCGGCTTGGCAGGGGCGCTCCTCCGCCTCCACCTCGCTCTCCGAATCGATGTCCAGGCGGCGATAGCCCGTGGCGTCGGCGATGTAGCGGGGCTCCGGCCGGCCCCGGCACAGCCATCCGAGTACCGACCAGGGTGAGCAAAGCAGCCACTTGACGACCCCGAATACCTTCCGGAGTCCCACGCCGACTGCCCGGCAGGCCGTGGCCCTTCCGTGCTCAGCCAAGTCCACGATCTGTGCGTGGTCAATGGCCGCGTACTGGTCGACGTGCATGGGATGCGCCACTGGACAGGAGGCGCACTCGACGGCACGACATAGATGCACATTCCCTGTCTCCTCGAGGTTCAGCCGCCACTTGCGACTGGTGCACCCTAGGACCTGCCCGATCTTGATGTTGAGCCCGTGGCGGTCCAGTCGGTACCGGTCCGCGAAGTTGCAGCTGATGCGGGCCACCTGCCCGTGCTTACGCAGAAGCACGTGGTTGTACGCCCGATTGGTCCCTCGGCCGCGGACCCCCTGTGTGTAGAACTCCGTCTCCACCACGCCGCCCAAGCCCGGCCCGCGCCAGCGCACCAGCAAGGGGGTCGGAGGGGGTGGGGGAAGATGGGCGCCGGGCCCATCGCCTCCGCGTCGCTGGCAGCACCGGGTAATCTGGTACCACGCCCAGCGGAGTCCCCCGGCAGCCCACAGCATAGGCTGGGCTGCGGTGTTGATGATGAAGGCCAGGGCACCCAACACGAACGTGAAGATGCCTAGGGCAAAGCATAGGACCGCGGTCTCCCACCAGTACCCAAGCATCTTAACGCCCAGGCGGTCGACGGCGGATCCAATCCATCCGCCACTCGTGCGGATCGTGCCCGGGTGGTCGGGGGAGCTTACCCACGCTCCGTAGCCCACGAACTCGAAGACCCAGGCTGCGAAGCCCCAACCGGGGCCCGGCCCCGCCTCCGGGGGCGGGGTAGGTGGCGGCGGCGGCGGTGGGGGTACGTTCCGGCCAGCCCACCAATGGGGCAGGTGCGGGACCCAACCACTCCACCCCCAATACCCGTCCAGCCCACGCGGCAGGTCAGGCTCACCACCGCCCGTCCGGTTTCCCGGGGCGGACGGCTGCCCAGGCGCACCCGTGGGCTCGTTGTTATCTCCGTATGCCGGCGTAGCTGGGCTGCCCGCGGGCTCGCCCTCGCCTACGCGCCCGATGCCCGCGGTCGTGGTCGTTGTAGTCGACCCTGACCGCGGCGGCGGTGGGGCGCCCGGCGTCCCCGGGGGCTTGGCCTGCGGCCCTCGCCCCTTTCCCCCTGCAGGCGCGGGCTTGGCGGGCGGTCCTCGCCCCTTGCCTCGCCCACCACCGCCTGCCGGCCGCGCTGTCGGCCCGGGCAGGGCTGGCGGCGTCGGTGCTGGGACCTCCTGTCCCCCGCGCCCGAACGGCAGCCAGCCAAGTGCCCCTTGGACCGTGAGAGCACCGCCCGTAACCAAGATCATCAGGTGCGCCCCCAGGAAGCCCACAGCCATGGCACCACAGGCGCGCTACCTAGTCCGCGGACTAGCACGGCTGTGGTTATGGCCGCCCCGCGGCCCCCTGGAACACCCGCGCGTCGGCCAGAGCCGAACGCTACGGACCCAAAATGGCTACCTGAGCCCACACCCCCTCCCACTTAACCTGCAGTCTACAACCAATCAGACTATACAAGCGTGGGGACCTTGAACTTGATCGAAAGATGAGGAGGAGGATTTGTGTGACCCAAAAGGGGGTCCAGCTGAAATGGGGTGGTGCAATAGACTTGGGGGAATTGTATTGCAACTGTACTGCGCTGGAGAAGTGTATTGCATTGCGTTGCAAATAGTGTATTGCACGCGAAAATCCAGCAATACATTTGCGGCCCGGAATGTATTGCACGCTCCAAATCTATCGCAACCCCACAAATCTAGTGCATCAAATCTATTGCATCACCCCTTGTCGCTGGACTCCCTTTTGGGTCGACCCGAGAGGAGGATGGTTACCACGCCTCTCCGTACCTCGTAGAAAAGTAAACGGAACGCGCAGATCCAACAGACTCCAAAACTGGGTCGAGGCCCATGAGGGTGAGAGCTCTAACAGAAACGGCATGACAGCACCTAAGCGCGACACTGATCCGCATCATGCGATCTAGCTCGGAACGACGGGCGAGCAGTCAACCGGTTTGGCCCGCTCACTTCGAGCGCTGCCGCATCTTGCGGCGCTTCTTCTGCAGCCGGCGCGTCCTCTTCTTCTTCCACTTCCACCGGAACATCGAGCGCGCCTTCTTGTACGGGTTGGACTTAGGTCGGGCGTGTCCTCCTTCAGGGGGATCTTGGACGAAACGTGAAGAATAGCCAAAGCATGCTCTCAAACATCCTCACACCTGCTGGAAAAATTGGTACCCAATTTTGTGTTTCGGGAATCGAGCTCTATACACCGACGCTTTTTCCGGCCCTGCATTGAAATTTGCACTGCAGAGCGGATCTTGGTGTATACGGGACCCTGGTGTATACATTTTTCGCTGATTCCCCGGGACATCGGGGAACAAACATACACCACACCACCCCAGCGTCGTCCCCGACCCTCAAAAAGTCGTGGGATTGAAAAACAGCCCGCCACTGCTTATGTGTATGCTCCAGTTTCCGATGTTTGAATTTTCCTCCTGTGGAGGGACACGCCCGACCTAAGGTTGGACTTGTGCGCCATCGCTCCAAGGCCGTCCGCGGGGCCGCCCGGGGCGGCTGCGCGTCTGCCACGCTCAAGGCCAGGCCCCGAGCCCGCGGTGGCCCCGAGCCCCCCTAAAAAAAACCTCCCTCCTCCCTCCCTCCTCCTCCTCCTCCTCCTCCTCCTCCTCCTCCTCCTCCTCCTCCTCCTCATCCCCCTCCTCCTCCTCCTCTCTCCTCCTCCTCCTCCTCCTCCTCCTCCCTTCTCCTCCTCCCTCCTCCTCCTCCTCCTCCTCCTCCTCCTCCTCCTCCTCCCCTCCCCCTCCTCCTCCTCCTCCTCCTCCTCCTCCTCCTCCTCTTCCTCCTCCTCCTCTTCGTCCTCCTCCTCCTCCTCCTCCTCCTCCTCCTCCTCAGCATGCGACAACCATCAGAGACAGGCAGAAAGTCGGCGACCATACGTGGACATAGTAAAGCAATTTTGGGACCGTTTTTTTTATAATCGGCGATAACCCGGGTTATCCGGGGGGGAGGAGAAGGGGACCCACCGATAACCTAACCCTCGGGCTGTGGGCAGCCCTGCATGTGCCCGCGCCCCCCCTGCCGCGGACCTGCACAACCGGCACGGGCAGGTTATCCTGGGGGGGGGAATAAAGGGGGCAAGCCAGATAACCCGGGCTATCGCCGGACTTAAAAAAAAAACAGTCTTCTCCAACCATCAGAGAAAGGCAGAAAGTCGGCGACCATACGTGGACAGAAGCAAACTGCTGCCCCAAAGATGAACCCCAACCAATCGATGGCTTGAACGATAAAAAGATCGACCGAGAACCGGGAACCCGGAACCCACCGCAATCGGCCCGGAACCAATAACCAAGAAACTGGGAACCTGCAACCGGGAACCCGGGAACCCAGCCGGCGAACAAAAATCGGCGGGACCCTTTCGCAAGGAGAATGCCTGTGTGTATGCGCGCTCGCGTGTGCTTGTTGGGTCGAGGTGCTACTGAATCTCATATTTGCAGCTACGCTGTGCTGGTCATGTTGCACGTCGTGCCTGCCAACGGACTGTGCAACATCCGAATAATATTGAAAAAAACGACCCGCATATCTGAAAAGCAAGTGCGGAAAACGTGGCTGGAAGAGTAAAAGGATGTCGGTGAGATGCACGGTATGCGATTGTTTCGTCAAGCCAGAGCTGTCAAACGTGCTGCTATCCACACATACGAATGGCGCGCTATCACATACTGCATAAAAGGGTCGATATCAGGGCAGCCTACTTCGAACAAGTGCAAGATCAGATGCGACATATTCAATCACAACCAGGAACTCAAGCCCACAAATGGAACTCTGGTCCGCGTCACAACTGATGATGCTTCTGATGGTGTTCCAAGTCGGCACCGATGGACATATGTTCCACGTCATGCAAGGTATCACAGAGACCGAAGCTTGGAAAGGCTGCCGGCCACGGCGAAGGCCCATCTGATTGTCTGGCAAACGCTCAGTCGCGATATTACCGATACAGGCGGTGTTGTATTGAGGTGTCGCCACGGATGCTGGACCAGGACGGCAATGCCATACTCTTGGCGAAGACAGAATATTCAACCTGCTCGTGCGAACAAGCACTGCCCTCGCAGAGAACTGCTGCCAGTGTTGATTGCGTCCAGTTTGGCACAAATTCTTGGCCGCTCGCTTACTCCAAGGAGGAACCCGAAGAAAGCATGCGAGACTAACAACATGCGGCGTTCGGGCTGGGCGTGTCACCGCTGACGCCCCCATGCTCGTGAGACGCAGGATAGACTCTGCGCACACAACGATCATGGCTGTACTGTGGTAGTACGCTGGGGTTTTGCAAACGCAGTCGATGGAATCAAACCAGAATCCATGTGCAAAGCCTTACACGTATTTAGGCGAAACGCGTGGAAAAGTGGGATAACGGGGGAGGGTGCTGCATACGGGCGCTTCCACTGGGGCCGTTGGTGAAACTCCCTATGGGACACAAAGCGTGTGAAGGGTATGTGAAAGAAGGTGGGGCTTTGGTAGAGCTCCCCATGGGGTCACGGAACGGGTTGGGGGTGCGCCAAGGTTGGCGGAGGGGGGGGTCCGCATCCGGGCGCTGCCTTAGCTCGCCATGGGGCCACGAAACGTGTGAGGGGTGTGCAAACGAGAGTGCGTGGGGGGAAGCACACGGTCTCTGCCACTGGGGACTGCGGTGGAGCTCCCTTTGGGGACACGAACCGTTTGAGGATGTGTAAAGCGGGGGGGGGGGGGCATACGGGCGCACATCCACTAGGGCCTTCGGCGGAGCTCCCGATGTGGCGAACCAGTGATTCAGATGGTGATGAGACTGCTGATGATGATGATGCTGATGATGCTGATGCTGCTGCTGGTGATGATGATGGTGATGCTGCTGAAGATGATGAAGATGAAGATGAAGATGAAGATGATGATGATGATGATGATGATGATGATGATGATGATGATGATGTTGATGTTGATGATGTTGATGATGATGATGATGATGATGATATGGTGATGATATGATGATTATGCTGCTGATAATGATGGTGGTAACGCTGATGCTGATGATGCTGATGATGGTGATGAATGAAGGAGGTATTCATGCTGATGGTGATGATGATGATGACGATGCTGATGATGATGCTGATGATGATGACGATGACGATGCTACTGATCAAAATGATGAGCGGCAAGGATGGGGTCGGCGGGCTGAAGGACGCAGGGCACTGCTGATTCAAAACGAGGACCCACCATCACAAGATGGTTGGGGACAAAACGCATACCTTCTCCCCTCCTGCCCTCCTGCCATCCCCCCTGCACTTACCTCCTCCCCCCCCCATCCCTCCCATTCGTTTCCTCTCCCCTTCCCCATCCGCCCCTTCCCCCTGCCTTACTTCTGTCCCCTCCACGTCGCCCTGCCGTCACAAAGAGCACACCCTGGTACAAGCGTCCCGACCCGATCCTAGCCGTCGCGACAGAGCGCCCCTCAGGACCTCTAAAACTACTCGCAAACACGACCTGGCCCCTGCTCCGCATCCCAATGCTCCTGGTCATCGTTATTCCCATCCGCTTTCTGTTCAGTTTGCTCTTCATGGTGTTCCTCCTCCTTGTCCTCCTCCTCCTCCTCCTCTTCCCTACAGAGAATCACGACGGAACAGATGTGAAACCCAGGTGTCATTCGAGAATCTACTCGAAACTTGCGACGAACTCAATGGTCGCAAATCGGCAAGGCAAGCACACCAAGAGTGTGCGTGGCACGCGTCGAGCTCAGGGACCAACACTGCGGTCGGGAGAACGTTATGCTTCGCGTGCCGCTGCGGCGGCCCCAGCAAGAGAGATAGCGTGTCGCCCTGACTACTTACCAGACCACCCCAACCCGACCCGAAGACCCGAATTTCGGGTTTGGGGGGGTATGAGCTACATACGTGTTGTGTTTTTTTTTCAGATGTTCCCAGACCCCCCCCCTCACTGGAAATGGAGGGCAGACTGAGGCCTTCGGGTTGGGTTGGGGTGGCTGACTGGGTGGCGAACACTGCGGCCGGGAGAACTCTCGGCTGCGCGTGCCGCTGCGGCGGCCCCTGCAAGAGGGATGGCGTGCCGCTCCGCTCCGCGGGACGAGGCTCTCGGAAAAGCTCGGCACGTGGACGCCTCGGGACCGCGAAGTGCCGGGGAGACGGAAGATCAGGGAGGGCGTGCCCACAGGCGGATTTCGGACGGAAATTTAAACAAAAACAGTCAAACAAATTCAAACATGACCCAAAATACTCAAGAAATCGTCCCCAGATTATGTTTCACTATGTTTGAAGACTCGTCCTGTAAAGGGACAGGCCCGACTGAAAAACGTAACTCTCGGGTACGGGGGACTCGAGATGGCCTGAGGGGGCCTCGAAATCTGACGCGAGCTCCCGCTGCAAATCCAAGACGCGCTCGTCCAAAAACGTCGGCAAACCCGAGCTCCGGCTTACTCGAGTCTTACGTTTCCCCGGTAGTGGACAGCGTGTCGCGCCGCAAAGCGGTGGGCCAACACCGGCGGCACGACACGCTGTCCCCATGTTCCCGAGCGTGCAGTCATCGGCGTGGACCTAAGGAAAGATGAATAGGCAACGAGGCCCCTTTTTTGCAAAGGGATAACGCGTAAGGATCGATACAGAATACATAACGCATAAGGAACGATACATAACGCATGCAAGCCCAAGGAACGACCGAGCCCCTCTGGAAAAGTAAGTGCTACTTCTTCAAGCCTGTCACTGTATCCCAAAGTTCCCGAGCGTACGGCGACACCGCTCCAGGAAGAGCAACGGCGGGCCGCGGCGGGACCCTGGCACAGCGCCCAGGTGCAAGGGGGCCAGGTCGGAAGGCAGCACCTCCTCGCTCCCCAACTTGTCGGGAATCGGCGCGCTGCCGAACCCTGAGGAGACGTCGAGGCCTCAGAACGGTCCCCGCAAAGTGATGGCCAATCTGACGGCGCCACTGCGGCCCCAGAGTCCGATCGGCCCCGCCGGGCCGATCCCAAGCGTGAAACGATCCGCTCGTGGAGAGCACGACGTCTCTCACCATGCTCCTGCGCCTCCGCCCTCAAGTCCGCCACCGTGCCTGCGGCACGTCGAGGCGTGAACGAATGCCAAGGGCTGCCTGTCAGGGCCTGTGTACTCTTCGAAAGGACCCCCCTGCCCCCCTCCCCCTGTCACGGTTCCCTGACTTCATCACCCCTATTAGCGCGGGCCCCTTGGCGGCCATGGTGCCTCCCTGGGGTTCCGCAAACCTTCAGGGACAACCCAGGAAGCACACCCAGGCCGCCCAAGAGGCCTCCAAGACAGCCCAAGAGCGCTCCAGTGTGAAGATGGCCCCAAGAAGGCTCAATAGGCTCCAAAGACGCACCATGAGCGCTCCAGGAGGACCCCCAAGAGGGCCCAAAGAGGCACAAATCATAGACTTCCATTATGGTCGTGCATGTTTTTCACGTTCTCGCCTGTTCGAGCTTCCGACGCTCCAAGACGGCCCCAAGGGCCCCCAAGACCGCCGCACGACGGCACAAAAGGCCCCTAAGAGGGTCCAACCACGGCCCAAGACGGCCCCAAAACCGACCAAGAGGCGCCCAAGACAGCGCAAGGGAGCCCCAAGACGGCCCCAAGGATGGAAACACGTTCAGACAATCCCAGCCTTCCGCCCAAAGAAGCCCCCAGGAGGCCTCAAGAGGCACCCAAACAGCTCCCAGAGGCCCCCAAGACACCAAAAAAAGGCCCCAAGGAGGCCCCCAGACGACCCCAGAGGCCTCCCACTATATCCAAACGAGTATCCAGGAGACCTATAACCCACACCCCAGGCACAGTGGCGGGACGTGCCGTAGGCAGCTGGATTATCCTCCACCCTCCTCCGCCAGGTCCTCTTCCCCATCTCGTCTCGACCTCCCTATGATCAGCATCATCAGCAGCGTCATCATCAGCAGCAGCAGCAGCATCATCATCATCATCAACATCGTCATCACCACCACCGCCACCATCATCATCTTCAGTATCCTCGCAGTCTTCATCATCATCCTCATCATCAGCATCAGCATCAACATCAACATCATTAACATCAACAACATCAACAGTATCATGAACATAACCGTCAGCCTCGTCATCATCACAAACAGCATTACCATCATCAACCACATAAACATCATCCCCATCATCAGCAACAACAACATCACGAACCTAATCGTCCGCATCATCATCATCATCATCATCATCATCATCATCATCATCATCATCATCATCATCATCATCATCATCATCATCAGCATCACCAACAGCATCATCAGCAGTGCCATCATAGCAATCATCATCAACAGCATCATTATCAATATCATGTTCACCACCACCATCAAAAAGCAACAACAACAGCACCGCCGCCGCCACCATCATCATAACCATCATCACCATTAATTTGCCTCATCATCATAATATTCAGAATCAGGACAATCATCATAATCACCACTATCGTCGTTAACATCGTTATCAGTATCAGCAGCAGCACCACCAACATCGACATCGGCATCATTACCAACAGCAGAAGCAGCAGCGGCAGCAGCATCATCATCAACACCACCACCATCATCAGCATCACCATCATCAATAATTACCAAACTCATTACCAACAGCATCACCATCAGCAGCAGCATCATCATCACCACCACCATCAACAACATCATCGTCATCAGCAGCAGCATCATGCTTTTCCTCCACATGCCCTTCCACTTGCTCATCTTGATACCCACTTGTCCCCATCACCGCACCCCCCTGCTCTGTCCCTCATCCCCACCTCCTACTCTTCCCCCTGATCCTCAAACTCCTCGTCATCATCCTCCCCTTGCTCGCCCCCCCCCCCCTCCTCCACCTCCTCCTGGTATACCTCGTCCTGCTCATCCTCCACCCAATGGATCCCCCACGTCCCCCCCCCAACCCTCCTCCCTCCTCCGGCCAACTTCTTTCCCCCCTCGCCACGCATCACGTCCGCCCAGCTGGGAAGGAACCGCGTTTCGTCCTGCGCCGCCGCCCCCCACCCCACTCCCCTTTTTTTTTGCGCGCGCACGCGGTGAGGGGGTGGGGGAAAGGCTTCTTTGAAGGAGGCTGCTTCTTGGAAGGCGTCGGCCAATCTATAGACAAGCCTGCGCCTTCTAAGAAGCAGGGGTGTTTCTAAGAAGCCTTCCCCACCCCCCCTACCCCGGTCTGCGCGTGGCCGATGTTTACGAGCGCAGGCGCGAGGGGAAGGGGGAGGAGGGGGGGGATTGCGGTGAAGCAAAACGCAACTCAATGCTGAACTGCCAGCGCGAGTCTCAACCCAACGCATGGATAATGCCAAGAAAGCTGGATGGGTGGATGATTTCTGTTTTCAACTTCGACGTTGTTTTCACGGCTTGGGAGTCCGTTCGTTTGTAGTGCTTTGGGTTGCCACTTGCTTGCTCCCTTTAGCTTGCCCGAAAACCTAAGGGCTGGAAACGATAAACAAAAACAGGGAGTCCAGGTCGTTGGACACCAACTTCGTCCTGGCGGCCCCGGCAGGACACACACGTGCGAGACGGGGGGTTCTACGTATCCACCGCCTGGGAACCAACGTCCTGGTGCCCCTGCGGGCGGCAGATATGGATATGTATGTATATACATATTTAAATATACATCTATGTCTATATGTACACGAATTTATGTTTGTATATTTATATATATAGACAAAACTGCATTGACGCTTCGAGCTATGCGACTTGTTCCGGACGCTTCTCCGGCAAAACAATACATCGTCGCTTTCTTCAGCAAGGGAGACCTCGAGGCCTGGACGGGCGACCCGCTCATTCGTGTGAGATCCCTGGTGCCTGCTGGCGCCACGTTCGCCCGATGCGCTTGCACGCTGGTGCGCAGAAGTGGGGAAGGAAATCTGTTTTTTTTCACACGCGAAGGTCCTTTGAGGAAGTACGGAGCGTTCCGATGACACGCCGAAGAAGCCGCAGTTGCTCCGAACAAATCGATTATTGGTCGCTTCCTGAATGCCTCTCCAGGCACTCAAGAAATCTTCGATCGTCGAACTTCGGATCTAGAATCTAGATCCATTGCCTGTCTCTCTCGATCGAGGAACTTAAACCTCGAGCCTCAAGCGTGGAACCAAGATCTTCGGATCAGCTCGATGTACTTCGTAGGCGAACGCCGTCTACGCTTTTTTGGGGCTCGTTTAGGCAGTCCTGGGGCTCTTTGGGCCGTCCTGGGGCCTTCTTGGACCGTCTTGGGGAGCTGGGGCCCTCCAGGTCTTCTGAAGCCATCTAGGGCCCCCTTGGGGGCCTCCAGTGGCCTTCTTGGGGGTCTCCCATGGCTTTTGTGGGTCTCTGTTGGGAGCCTTCTGGGGGCATCCGGGGCTTTTTGTAGGCAGTCTCGGGGCTCTCTGGGGCAGTCTTGGGGCCATCTTGGGCCGTCTTCAAACCCACTGGGGGGCCTCTTGGGCTGTCTTGTGGCGATATCGGGGGCCCATCGGGCTGCCGTGGACGCTGCGAAGACCCAGACAGCGGATATGATGCATCTTCCGAAAGGAATGGGACGATGTTTGCTTATTCGGGGCTCTCTTAACGGCCTCATGTGGCGTCTTGGGGACCTCTTGGGTTGTCTTCAGACAATCGAGATTCCTCTTGGATCGCTCTTGTGCTGTCTTGGGTCCCTCTTGCGTCTCTCCGATGACCCTTCTGATCGCCTTGAGTCTGCCCGCAAGGCCCGGCAAGGCGCCCTGGGAGGCCCGGAAGGGCCAGCGGACCTTTTCCAAGGGCGTCCAGGGGGCCGCCAAGACGTCCGAAAGGGCGTCCTGGGCGTCCCTGGGGGGGGGGTCCGGATTAGGGGGGGAGGGTCGGGGTAACAAAAACGTGGGAATAGGAATATGATGGCTCCCCGGGGCCCGAATAGATCCATGTCCACCGCCTGTGGCGGTCCGCGAAGACCGATCCCGCAGGTCGCGGTGGTGGAGACACCCCTGCCTCGGAGCGCGGCTCGTCGCCGGAAGGGTAGCCGAGAGACCGCCCCTCGGACGGGCAGGCCGGGAGGAGGCGGAGAGCACTGCCGCGCTCGATCGCAGCCTCGCCGCGCGCGGGGCGGGCCTCGGGGCTCTGCTGAGGCCGGCGCCCAGAGGGGGGCGCGGGGAGCCGCGGACGGGCCGGGGGTCCTCGGGCCCGGCGGGGGGGGGGAGGGGAGGCGAGGCCCACACGTGCAAGGCCCTGACAAGAGTCGGGTCGGAGGTGACACTGGACCTGCGGCCTCTGGGGGGCCCTCGCCAGGCCCTGGGGCTGTCGAGAAAGCGGCTCGGGATGAAGAGCTGGCCCTGCCGAGGAGCCCAGGGACCGCGCACGGAAGAAAGACAAGGCATGGCACGTCTGGGGGAGGGAGGGAGGGAGGGACCCGGAGATGCGGGCGTCGCATCCGTTGCAGACAGGGCGACCCCTCGCCCTGCTTCGGGCCGTGGGGCCCGCGCAGATCGATCTGGCCCGAGACCTGCCACAGGGGAGATGAGGTCTCGGATCCCAGGAGCGAGTTTTTCGCGAGGATGGGTGTTGTTTCACGACGTCGGATCTCATGGGAGGAGGGCGGAAGAGGGAGACTGAACGACGAGGGGGTGAAGGGAGGACGACCACCGAGGGAGGAGGTGAAAGGGAGAGGGGTTTCATGGAGCACGAGAGCGAGTGAGGATGATGATGGGGGGGAAAGGCGTTACGCTCTGACCCTTCTCCTTCCGAGGCCCCTCTCTCTCCCCCTTTTACCTCGTCACCTGGGGGGGGCTCGCTCGGTCGGCTGAGGAGCTCGGTGTACAGACGCCCCAACTACCCAACCTGTGCGACTCTGGACTGAACTCCTTCGCCCAACTCCGTGGATCCCTGGCCGACCGAACGACGTTGTATACATCGAGACCCTCCTCCTCACCGTCGTCCTCTTGCCCGCCGGTCCCCACTCATTACCACCGGATTCCTTCGCCGAACTCCTTGGCTCCATAGCCGACCAAACGACGAGAAGTATACATCGAGACCCTCCTCCTCACCGTCTCCTCCTGCCCCCCACCTCTCATCGCCCCTGGTGGCGGCGCGGCAGCGCCGCCCGAAGGCGGACCAGGAGCGAAGACATTTGTCCGCACGAGAAGATGGTCTGAGCCCGCCAGTTGTCCTGACACGCTGCCCGAGATAGAGCCGAACAACAAGCCCGCCGCAAGCGGCGCTCATCAGTCTGGCTTGAGAAAATATATAATATCCCATGTGCCCCCATAAAAAAAAAAAAAACAACTAGAGAGCAACAAAAAACGGCACATGTATATATATATATAATATTTCTTCGAGCTCCACGAGAAGTGCTTGGATCGCCACCCCCCCTCTCTGGCGCGCGTAGCGCACCAGGGGGAGGCACAGCAAGGGGGTACAACGCCGAGCCGAGCAAAACTCAGAGACAGTATATTAAAACCGGTTTTTTTTATTCTTCGAGAAGCAGCACAAGTGGCAGGATGATCCTCCGTCTGGAGGTGCCACCCGCACCATGGCAAGGCGCAACACCCAGACATCTGGCGTCTCGATGGTCTCGCGACGCGAGCCCCCGACTTGTCGACCGCTTCCCTGGGGCCAGCCTTGCAGTCCCGAGCCGCTCGTTTGACGGACCCGAGGGCACCGAGAGGCCGAACACGATGAAAAAACCGGCGCACCTGTTTACTCGGCCCGCCGGGCTTCTATTAGGTCGGGCACGTCCTCCTGAAGGCGGACTTCGGAAGAAAAGTTGGAAATAGCTAGCACATGTGAAACATAGCCCAAATAATCGGAAATCGTCCCCAGGCTATTTTTAAAGATTCTCGCATATTCGGCGGTAGACAAACCTCCCTTTCGTAAACCACCCTTCTAGTGAAAACGGCGTCGGACCGAAACCGACGGACCTGGACGGCCGCGACGCCCTCTCGCGAGCCGAAGCCAGCCAATTCGCCCATCGACGCGTCAGGGTGGGAGGTCTACCAACCTCCGAACTGTTCCTCCTGCAGGGGGGCACGCCCGACGCAAGGCTTCCGTCCGACACACTCTGGGCCGGCCGACCCCCGCGGGCGCCCCGTCCGTGCGCGTCGGGCCCCGCCCGTCCGCAAGACGGGGGCCCGCGCGAGCTCTCTCTCTTCCCTTTGGTGAGGGGCAGCGTCCAGGGGGGGGGGGCTGGCGCAGAGGGGGGGATGCATCGACCTGGACTCGGCGATACGGCGCCGATGGATCGGCGATGGGCCCCCGAGAGTGAACCCGCACCTTCCTGTGGAGGTTGGGGCTGTCGGGTCGTTCTCGGCGATCATCAGTGGGCGATCGGGGGGGTCGATGCATCCCCCCCTATGCCTATCCCCCCCCCATCGTTGCCCCCGGTCTGGACGCCCGAAAAGGGTACACGTCGTTCATTCCTAATCGTGCTCATCTCTAATTGTGCTCGTTTCAAATTGTTCCTGGCCCCCTAATGGCCAGGAAGAGGCCCAGGATAGAACAATTAGAAATGAGAGGATCTTTCCCCAAAAAACATAATAACTTTCGAATGCTTAGACATGAACAATACATATTGGAGAAAGGGCCACGCTGCCCAGCAACTTTTGTTCCCGACGGCGGCGAGGCAGAAGCGGTCCGCTCCACGCGCGTGGCAATGCGGGGCAACCGAATGGCGCACTGGCCGGCATGCACGACAGGGACCAAGCACGAGGGCGGCCACGCCGAGGGAGGGGGGGAGGACAGGGCACCTCTGCCCAGCAGCAAGGGATGTCCAAAGCCGACGGCGGCCGCTGGTGCGAACGCGGCCCTCTGCCTCAAGTGGACCGCGGCCGCGGCGGCGCGGACAACGAGCCCGCTTCAGGAGGAGGAGGAGCGGCCGTCGGTCTTCGTACTCCTCCTTTCCGTTTCCATACCGTTCGTGCCGAACGGCACTGCCGGTCTATATCGCCGGGCGGGGCCCAGCCCCCGGACCTCCTCATGGGCGGCCCCCTCCCGGGAGACGGGCCACGACGCCGGAGCCCTCCCTCGACAACGAGCCCAGGGGGGAAGCGAGCGGGGGCAGGCCTTCCTTGGAGGGCGGCGGGACTTCTGGGAAGCCCTCTTAGCCTTCTGGGATAGACCGCCTCCGTCTTCGGAGGCCGCGCTCGGGAGCACTTGCACAGCGTGTCGCCACGGCGGCCCCGGCGACACGCGATGCCATGCTCGGAGATACCGTGTCGCCCCGCTCCGCGGGGCGGGAGGCTCGGGAAGGCTCGGGGCGCGGACGCCTCGGGACGGCGAAGCGCGAAGTGGATGGCGTGTTGCGCCGAAGCATCACGGGCCATACGGCCAACCCGTACCGTGAGGACGCGCGATGATAAGGATGCCAGGGCCTTGGAAGGCCAGGTCGAAGCTTTTCGAGCGGGGCGTGGCCAACGAACGTGGCCAAGGATGGACCGAGGACCCAAGGATGCAAGGGTACCCTTGGGAAGGTTGCCCGTCCTTACTGTGCGGGTTGACGGTATCCCGCGGAGCAACACGCGATCCCCGAGCTCCCGACCCCGAAAGTCTTCTCGGCAGCGGTGAGGGCTTCTGAAAAGTCCCGCCGCCTTCTGAGCAGGCCTACCCCCTCACGGGCCAGAACCCCCAACGACACCTTAGATGCTCATTCTGGGGACCTTCCTGGAGCCACTCGCTCCACTCGTGCGTCGAAGCTGCGTCGAACCTGAGTCGAACCTAAGTCGAATCTGAGTCGAATCTGAGTCGAACCTGAGTCGAACTTTAGTCGAACCTGAGTCGAACAGATCCGTTAGGTGGGCCCCAGGAAGGTCCCCAAAACGAGCATCGAAGACACCGGCCCCCTCCCAGGTGCCACCAGGATCCGGCCAGGCCCGGTCACCCACTGCGTCTCGAAACATCGTTCAGGCTGCTTCCATGGCCCCGGCAGGGCCTCGGGGCCCTGGCCGGGCCGTCAGAACACGGCTCGGGATGAGAAACCGGTCCAGGGGGAGTGGTCGAGAACTCGGGCGGCCGCGTCTGAAAAACAAAACAAACAAACAAACAGACACGAAACGAAACGCCGGATGTCTGGGCGTGAGGAAGAAGAGAAACACGTGCGCATCGAATCTGCATACGCGCGCCCGACATGCAGCGACTTCGCGCGAGCGGCGACCTCCCCGTCCGACGATCCTGTAGCGCGTTCACGCTGCATGGCGCGTTCGCCCACGCACGGAGGGGGGCGTTAGGGAGCGAGGGGACGCACGAGGGAAAGAGCGAGGCGTGGTGGAGGGTAGGGGAGAGGAGAGGGGCTCACCGAGGGAGGGATTAGGCATCGAACTACAAGCATGCATGCAGCTCGACAACATGTGCGTCCAGAGCCCCCATTGCCAGCCTTCGCCACCTCCTTCCTCTTCCTCCTCCCCTTCCTCCTAGATCGTCCAGGGTCTGCCTAACAAGAAGCATCCTCGAGCCTGACACCTCGAGCTAATCCGCCTTGAACCTCGACCCTCCTCCCTACTCCTCGAATCTCGTACTTCGATCCTCTTCGGTCCTCCTCGAGCCTCAACCCTCACTCGAACCTCCAGTCGATCCAGCTCGAGCCTCGACCTCGATCCCCCTCCTTCTCCACACTCGAACCTCGAAACTCCTACTCCTCCTCCTCCTCCTCCTCCTCCTCCTCCTCCTCCTCCTCCTCCGCCGATCCTCCTCCGAGCACCCTCGAGTCTCGATCCCCCTCCGATCCTCCCCGGACCTCCGGAACCCCGAGGAATAGGGGGCGCGAGGCCTGCGACGGCCGAGCAGAGCAGGCATGGCCACACGACCGTGCGAGGAGCATGCCCTCCTCGATCCGCCCCCTCGCTCTCCGCGAGCCCCGACCCTCCGGCCTCCACGGGTCCCACCATGTGTCGCTCGCGTCAATAAAGGGAAACTGGGACACACAAATAAATACACACAAATAAAAGGATTCCCCATATTTTCCCATATTTTCTGGGTTCTTGTCTTCCCCCCCAATCCCCATATTTTCCAATATTTTCCTAGGGTTCGACGATTAATTGTGTCTGTGTGTTTCTTCCCCTCCTGAGTCAACCCGTGGCCGGCCCGCCCTCCCCCTCCCCTCCCCTCCCCGCACCGGGGAGCGGAGACACGGGCGCATGGCGCCGTGGGCTGGCTCTCTCTCTCTCTCTCTCTCTCTCTCGAATGCGACGCACAAAGACATACCAGCACGAGATGTCCGCCTTGGAGGCGCGCGTCCGACCCGAACATATAGTATACCCATCTTGTAGTATATCGTCTGCCGAGCAGTGTGGCCAGAAAGCGCCCGCAGCGACGCGTATACTAGAAGATTTCTCGGTGCGCGCGTCGCCCCTGAGGGGCGACGCACATATAGTATAAGTATGTTGGGGGGACGCCGATCGAATTCAAAGTTTGAGCGTTTCTTTGCTTGCCGTGGGGCCCAGTCGCTATTCGACTAGTGCTGTGAGCGCACATGGACTGCAGGGCCGCCGTTCACCACCACCACCACCACCACCCCTCCCCCCCGTAGTCACGTCACGATTTACGCCTGAGCCGTCTGGGAAGGAGCCATTCCGAATCATTCCCAGAAGGCGCTGGCGCGGATCGAGACGTGACCAGTGCCCTCCCCCCCTCCTTCCCTCGCACCCCCCCCCCGCTCACGCCCATCCTCGCCCGAGAACGATCTCGTGGTGGGGGGCGACAAGCAGATAGCGATACCGCTTCTCCCTGGGACTCGCCCGGGGTGCGCTCCGACCCAAATCTCGAGGAGAGTCCGGCCGCGGCGACGAGGGCTCTCCGGCGTTCCCCAGGCATCTGGCGTCGTGAGTTGGATCACGACGTGGGCCCGGGGAGGTCTGGGCCCCTTGCCCTGGGCCCGTGTGTCTCATCCTGGATCGCTGTCTGACGCTCCAGAGGCCCGCTGAGGGCGTCTGGAAGCCGAAAGCGGCCAAAACCATGTGAGTGTTTATGATTCGGCGTTTCGCCATTGGGCGGAAAGGGGGGGGGATGGGATGGGGGGGGTTTGTCTGGCTCCAGGCCTCTGCTGCTCAGTGCGACTGTTTGCAGGAGTGCTGCCTCTGGGGGAGACTCCACCTGCCCGAAACAGGCGCCAAAAAGCAGCCAAGATCTACTCCGAGGGGGGGGGGGAGGAGGGGGGGGGCGCGCCGATCGGCAAAACAATAATGAAAAACGATCACCGTCCCGTCGCGGGTTCTGTCACGACGCGAGAATGTCTTGGCAAGGGCTCTAAATCACCAGGGCCGCTCCGCACACCCCGCCGCCCCATTCGCCTGCTAATGAGGGTCCGTCTTCGGGGGGTCTGAGTCAGCGAAGGGCACACTGAGGAAGCAGATTTGCCTTCTTAGAAATACTGGCCATCCAAAGACTCTTCTGTTGATCGACTGCTGCCCCGAACGCGGAAAATCCAGAGGCTGGAAACTGCCCTTGCCTGAGGCTGAGCCCGATTAGCGTGTGAAGGACGGCCGGAGGAGGCCGCGCGCGCCGCAGGGTGGGACCAGCTCGAGGGGGGAAACCTCGAGCTTGAATCGGCGACACGTCGCCGATTCAAGCTTTCCCGTCGCACATGGGATTGGGTGTCTCTCCCCCCGAACTGCTGCAAGGGGGCAGGGTGCGGTTGCCTGTCGGACGCTGCGCTCGGGTCGACACCCAGGCGGGAACGAGGAGGATGACGAGAGATGGGAGGAAGGGGTCGAAGGAGGAGGGGGTCGAAAGAGGAGGGTCGAAGGAGAGAGGAGGAGGGGGAGAAACCTCGAGCTTGCACCGGCGACACGTCGCCGACAGATCTCAGTCATCTGCCCCGGCAGCACATCGTCGCACGCTCCCTCCCGGGCGGGGCGGGCCGCGAGGCACCCGTCGACCCATCGGCGATATGTGAGTGGGCGATTGGGGGGTCGCGGCGCCCCCGTGAGCCGAGCCGAGCCTATCCCCCCCCCCGCCCCCGCTGGCTTTCTGCAGGGACCGACCACGACGATGGTCAAAACAAGACGGCGTTTGCAGCGAAGAACGAGACGAGGCCCAACGTTTAAAACGGTTGTTTAAAACGGAGCCGGTGCCAGACGGAAACGAACGACGAAACGGGGCGCTTAAAGCAACAACGAAAGACGAAACGAAACAACAACGAAAAACGGAACGAATAACAGAACAAAGGCCCAAACCAAGCTAAACAGCGTTGCGGTCGGTCCTTGATTGTCTGGCCATGACTCGGGCATCCAGCGGCCGTTCGGGACGATCGGGGCAGCCCCAGACGCCCCTCGGCGAGGCGCAGCTGCTGGGACGCACCCCAAGGCTGGAGAACAGCCGAGAGCCCAAGGAAACGGCCGAAAGCCTCGAACCTCGAACCTGCCGACCCCCCTGAGCGTGCAGGCGGGGCTGATGAGGAGGTCGGGCTTGCCAAACCACGGGTACCCTTGTGTCCTGCGGTTCGCGACCCATGCCTTCTTGCATTCCTAAAACCTATGGCAGTGCTCGGCGGCGAGGGAAGGGGGACATGGGAAGGAGAAGTCCTTCTCAGAAGGTAGCGGGTCTTCTCAAAAACCCTCGCGCCTTCTAAGAACAAGTCCGTGTCTTCGGGGAAGGGTTAGGAAACTTCTCAGAATGCCAGGGGATTTCCGAGCCTTCTGAGAAGGCCTTTCTCTTCTCACTTCCGCCCCAGGCTCGCCGCCGAAATGTGGCCCTCGGAAGGGTCTTGTGTCCTGGCGCGTGTCCTCTCCTATCAGCCCCGACCGTATTCCCCCCCCCCCCGGGGCTGGGGAGGTCAACACGAACGGACACCCGCTACTCCCCAGACCTCTCCCATGGGCGCGCTCTGACCAGGACTTCCGAGGCGAACCAAGCGGCGGCGGCGAGGGCCTCTCAGGAGGCCCAACAAGGGGAAAGCGAGGGAAGGGCACTCTGTGCCCCTCAATAGTTCGGGGGGCTCCTGTATAGTCCAGGGGAGGGGTACCTGCGGTCTGGGGGAAGGGTACCTGTAGTCCGGGGCAGGGGTACCCGGGGTACCTGTAGTCCGGGGGGAGGGGTGCCTGCAGTCAGAGGATGCACTTGCAGTCCGGGGATCCAGAACTTGGGACACAGAGTATAGCGGTAGTCTCGGGGCGCTGACCCAAGGAACCCTAAATTAGGAACGAGGCCCCTTTTCTCCAAAGTTGAACTTCGACTTCCCGTCGAAAACCTAAGGAAAACCGGAGGCAAACTGTGAAAGGATTAAGGAACACGGAGCCCTTCCCCAACGAACAGAGTTCCTTCTTCAGCGCCCCGACTGTGTCGGCACCTCTGCCTCCTCTGTCGGCGTTTCGACATTGAGCGAAGAGGGGGGGAGGAGGGGGGTCTGGCTCTGGACCTCTGCTTAGCGCGACTGTTTGCGACAGTGCGTCCTTTGAGGGGGGACTCCACCTGCTCGAAACAGGCGCCCAAAACAGCCAAGATCTACTCCAAGGGGAGGGGGGGTGCGAGGGCACGCGCCGATCGGCAAAACAATTCGCCGGCCCAACGGGCCAGGGGCGTGCTAAGATCTCTGGTAACTGGTTAACACAATTTCTAGTTCGCGCGCGCGGGGCGGCCCCTGGGGGTCCCCCGGCGAAAAGTATCCCGACCGCAACCCGACCAGGTCTACTCAGAGATGGTTTTCCTCCTGGGTACGGCCTCTCAGGCCCCCCAAAGCGCGCCAAGAGGGCCCCAAGAGGCCCCCAAGACTGCCCAAGAGGCCCCCGAGACGCCCAAAGGGCGCTCCAAGACGCCGAAGATGACTTCAAGACGGCCCAAGAAGCCGCCAAGACGCTCCAAGTGGCCTCCAAGAGGCCTCACAAGAGGGCCCCGAGAGGTCAAACTTATAAATCTTACGATGGTTTTGGAAGGATTTTGGCCTTGTCGCATTTTCGGCTTCCCGATGCTCCAAGACGGCCCAAGAGGCCCCCGACAGCGCACCAAGACGGCCCAAGAGGCCTCCAAGAGAGCCCCACGAGGGCCTAAAAGGGCCCCGAGACGGCCCAAGAGGCGCCCAAGACGGCTCAAGAGAGCCCCAAGACGGCCCCAAGAGGGGCCCAAGAAGACCACGAACCGAGACCTCGAGCCTTCCGCCCCAAGAGGGCCTCAGGAGGCCCCGAGAAGCCCCCAAGAGGCCCCAAGATGCCGCCAAGAAGCTCCCAAGAGGCCCCAGGACACTCCCAAGAGGTCCAAAAGAGGCCCCAGAAGGCTTCAACAGTGTCTCCCCGGCGCTCTGAACGGCCTCTCAACAGACGCACAAGCAAACGCCAGCGGTGCCACATCATGGGCCGGCGGAATGAGCAAAGCGATTATAATAATAAAAGAGAACGATCTCCAGCCCCTCGCCGCGGGTGGGCCTGTCGGCGGCACCGCAACGGGTACTGGAGGGGGAGGAGGAGGAGGAGGAGGAGGAGGAGGAGGAGGAGGAGGAGGAGGAGGAGGACGAGGAGGAGAAGGAGGAGGAGGAGGAGGAGGAAGAGGAGAAAGAGGACGCTGCCCCAGACCGCCGCCAGAGGGCGGCCGCGCGCGTCCTTCGGAGCCAGCGGGGCGCGCGCCGGCCGCCCCTCGGGGCGCGCCGCGCGCAGCGGGGCGGCCTCGCTCCTCGCGCGGGCGGGCGCGCGCGAGGGGGGGATTGCAAAAAAAACCCTTCGAACGAAGGATTGCAAAAAAAACCTTCGAACGAAGGGTTTTTTGCAATCCTTCGTCCTGGGTTTTTTTGCAATCCTTCGTTCAAGTGAGGGCTCGGCGCGGAGGCGCAGCCAACCCAGCCCACGGGCACACAAACTTACACCAGAGAAAAGCCCCAATCAGTGGATGGTTTGAGATGAGATCGATAAAAAACATCGACAAGGAGATCGACCAGGAACCCGGGAAGCTGGAACCCACCGAAATCGGCCCGGAACCAATGACCAGGATCCCGGGAACCCAGAACCAGGAACCCGGGAAGCCGACCACCAACATCGGCGGGGCGTTCGCCAAATCTTCAAATTTCCGCTAGGACCCTTTCAGTGCAAGCACTGGTTGGGGAACTACACCAGAGAGAAACTCGAATCAGCGGATGGTTTGAAAATTAGTGATATGGCTATTGAGATTGATTGTGAGATCGATGGTTGAATCGATAGTGAGGACGATTGTAAGGTCGATCGGAAAACCGAGAGTGAAGTCGATTCAATGGGATCGATAGTCGATAGTGAGATCAGTCGTGAGATCGCTCGTGCGATCTATAGTGAGATCGATTGTGAGATCGATACTGAGATCGATTGTGAGATCGATAAAGAAGGGTGTAATGAGATCGATGGTGAAACTAATCGATGAGAACATCTAACAAAAACCGAGAACCCGAGAACCCCGCCGCCCACCGAAATCAGCCCAAAACCGGGAACCCGGGAACCCGGGAACCCGGAACCGGAAACCCGGGAACCCAGCCTGCTACCAAAATCGGCGGGAAACTTTCGCCAAATCTTTCAACTTCCGCTAGGACCCCTTCAGTGCAAGCACTGATTGGGGAATGAATAGGCATAAGTTCAAGGATTCCCAATCGTTGTCCTCTTCCCCATGCATGTCCCAGCTGTTCCAAAAAATCTTCCATCCGGAGCGGCGCCCCGCGATGAATGTCGCGCGAGCCCTGCCCGACGTGTGACAGCATGTCGGCGTGCAGAATATGGGCTCAGCGGTGAGGGCGGCCGTAACCACAGGTGAGAGACCGCAACTTTCTCGCCAGGAAGAGCACACGGTACATGGTTGCGTGTTGATTCGCACCGCGCGAAAACGCCAGGCTCTAAAACATGAGACGCCGAGGTCCCGTTGGTACGCCCGAGATGGGGCACGCTGCCCAACAGCAAGCGTTGTCCAAAATCGGCAGCAGCCGCTGCTGGGCAGGCGACTCTTTGTCTTCAATGGACAACGTCCGCGGCGACACCGACAGCGAGTCCTGTTCAAAATTGCAAAGCAAGAGAAGTTCATCCTTTGGGAGAAAGCCGAATTTGGGATAGGATGTCTTTGTTGCAGATGTCTCAGACAAAGCCACCCACACGGTTAGTGATAACCCTGACACCGATGACCTAGGTCAGGCCACGAGTTCATTGTTTTATCAGGCTTGGGAGCTGCATTAGACGAAGAAGAAGAAACAGCAGCATAAACATGATGAACTTGCGACGGTCCGCGCGGCTCTCTTGTATCTGCGCTGACCCCCTCCCTGGCGCGCGGAGAGCGCCAGGGGCGGCGCCGGAGACGCCGCCGGGAGGGGGCCTAGCGCGGTTCCAAGACATCTGCGCGGAGCGCCGAAGGCTTATGCTTATGCCGTCTTTTCTTCTTCGAGGTAGGCCACGACTTCACTGTGTCATCAAACTTACGAACTGCCGTATAATGCTAAACGGAAGAGGGGCAGGAACCGCTGTCGGTATTTCTACCCCTCCTCCTGCTGGTGTGTGTGTGTGTGTTCGTGCGTGCGTGAGTGCGTGTTCTTGTATGTGTGTGCCTCTGCGCTACCCGGGTCCTGGACCTCGCGCCGACCAAGCGAGGGTCGGAGGGGGGGCGGAGGAGCTCTATACGAGGTTCCCGGCGACAACCAAGTTGACGGCTTACCGCCTGCGCCCAGTTATACTAAATGGAAATAGGGGAACGAAATACTGACATAAACATAAACAAACACTCGGTGGTCCGCGCGGAAGTCCTGGATCGGCGCTGGGGCCCCCCGGCGACGCTTCCCGCGCCGCCCCTGGCGCGCTCCGCGCGCCAGGGAGGGGGGTCCAGCGCGTATCCGAGAAATCCGCGCGGACCTCCGAGATTTTATGTTTATGTCATGTTTCGTTCCCTTTGAAAAAGGGGCCAGAACCGCTGTTGGAATCCCTACCCCTCCTCCTGGTTCCGCTCTTACGTTTTTGGATGCCATGACAATGGACACCCTAACAATCCAGTCGTTGAATTTGAAGCGCGTTTGAAATGACGGGAAATGTTCTACAAATGTTAAACACATGTATTTTTTTACATATCGAAGACATGCTGAAACATGTTCAGACATCTGGAAATTATATGGCAACATGTTTCCTCGCCATTGATCGTCGTCCACAATCTTGCGTGTACTCGACCCGTTCTCTCCGCATGCATGCCCATCGGTGCCGACCTCAGGGCCTTGGCGCGCCGCCAGAAGAAGGCCGGCGCAGGGGGGGCACCACTGCGCCCGCCCGACGGGCGACCTACCCATGCGGCTACGCGCAAGAGTGCCCCGGGGCAGGAGTGACCTTGCGTGCACGGAGCCCTGGGGTCCAGGAGGAGGGGGACCCTGAGGGTGGGCATGAGTTCGATTCGCTGGTGCGCCGACCGACCCATCCGGCTACACGCAGGAGTGCCCCTGGCCACGAGCGACATTTAGCAAGGGAGCGAAGAATGACACAAACATGAAAACTCGGAGGTCCGCGCGGACTTCTCCGATCCGCGCTGGACCCCCCTGACGGCGCCTCCGGCGCCGCCCCTAGCGCGCTCCGCGCGCCAGGGAGGAGGGCTCCAGCGCAGATCCGAGAAATCCGCACGGACCTCAGAGATTTTATGTGTATGTCATTCTTCGTTTCCCTGATGTAGATCCCCGATCCTCGAGCGGATCGCCCGCCGAGCCCCCCGGGTTGGGGTGCTCCTCCTCCTCCTCCTCCTCCTCCTCCTCCTCCTCCCCCTCCTCCACCTCCTCCTGCTCCGCCTCCTCCTCCTCCTCCTCCTCCTCCTCCTCCTCCTCCTCCTCCTCCCTCTCCTACCTATGGTAGTGCGCGGATGAAGCGTGCGCAAGGTGGCTGCATCCAAGCACGCGGGCAGGCACTGTCGCAGCACGCTCGGCGTGCGCGCCGCCGCGGAGGGCGGCGCGCAGGGGGGCGCACCACTGCGCCCGCCCGACGGGCGACGGGCCCATCCAGCTGCGCCTCAGGTCGGGCGCGTCCTCCCACAGGGGGATTTTGGCGCGTCCTCCCAAGGGTAAACATCAAGCCGGAATTGGCGACACATCGCCGACTGATCGGTATTAGGCATCCGATATAGAGTCCACACGCTTGCTGGCAGGGGGCGGCCTGTCGGGCCCCCTGTCGGGCTCCGTGGGCGATTGGGCGTCTGTGCATCCCCCCTGAGCCTATCCCTAGGTCGGGCATGTCCTCCTACAGGGGGGTTTTGGACGAAAAAGTAAAGATACCCCCCAAAGAAGAATCAACAAATATCCAAAGTCGCTTGGAAGAAATCGCCACCATATTACTTTTGGACCATATTTGAATCTTCCTCCTGTAGAGGGACACGCCCGACTTAAAAACTTATCCCCCCCCCCATTGGTGCCCCCCCTGGCAGCTCTCACGCCACAACTCGGGCCTCCGGCGGCCGTTCGGGACGATCCCCTGGAACGCCCTCGGGCGGCCGCGGCCGCTGGAGGGCACCCCGAGGCCGGGAAACCACCGATGACCTACGAAAGCCCTTGAAGATGTGGAACCTAGGACCTCGAAAGCCCCCGTGCGGGCGCGCGCTCGCGCAACGGATGCCCCATGAGGGAGGGGAAATGCAAAGGGCCACCGTGGACGACGACGACGACGACGACAACGACGACACCTACGACGACGACGACGAAACCTGGGAGGCGCCCCCCCCCCGCTCGGGCCAACATCTGACGCTGCCCCGTTGCCCCTGACGGGTGCTTCTCCCCATGCTGCCCGAACCCTACCCCACCACCCCACGATCTCCAAGGGGGAGGTTTCTGTTGCTCCCACCGTACTTACGGACCGCATCCAGGAAATAATGTCGAGCGCCCGTAAAAGTGTCGAAAGAGTGTCGAAACAGTGTCGGACGAGTGTTTCCCAGGGCCAGACACGTGAAAACCCTCGAGTTTCGGTACTTTTTTGGGCGCTCGAAATTCTTTCCGGTGATCAAGGCTAAAGTAGGTTGGAACATCACAAGGGGAGGTGGGGTTCCCTTCGTCCGGGACTTCCCGAGAGAAGTGAACCAGAACCTCCCCCCTAGAAACCGTGGGGTGGTGGGGCAGGTCCTTAGTGGGCCCCGGAAACGGCAGGGCCGCTTCCGAAAAAGCGTCTTGAAAATGGAAGCGGCAACAAAACGGCGACCAGAAACGGCAAACGGCTCCAAGATTGGACCCGGAGCCGGAACCGGTAAACAAACAGCGACGGCACCAATCAAATAACGGCAAAACGGAACCGGCAACAAAACGGCAAAACGGAACCGGTTCACAAAAAACCGGCCCTGTCGCTTCCAGGGCCCACTAGTTAGAGCAGAGCTCGCATGTGGCCTCCTGGAGCGAGTTTCGCTATTTTCGGCGATGATTTGCATTATAGAGGGGGTGAGGGGGCCAGGGGGGGGGTATGATGCAGCGCCTCCCCCCCGCCGTGCGCACAGCGGCAATGCCCAGAGCGCACTGGGGGGGGGAGGGGCGTTACGTTGTAGGGGGGGGGGAGGGGGGGGGGGGCCGGAGGCTCTCATGCCCATGGTGCCTCAAGCAATCAAGAGACACGCTCCTACCAGGCCGCCGCCGCGGCCGCTCCTGGAGGCCTGGAGCGGCGCGAGGCCGCCTGAGGCCGCGTCCCACGGCGCCGGGTGGGCCGCCGGCGCCGCCTGCAGAGCGGGGCCGCGGAGCCGAGGGGCGAGAAGACGAGGCGAGGCGCCGACCGGCGTCCAGAGGGACGGCCCTACGATCAGGTCGGGCACGTCCTCCTATGCAGTCGGGGCGTGGACCTAGGGAACCCTAGATAAGGAACGAGACCCCTTTGTATCCATGAGTTAAGCTTCGGCTTCCCATCGAAACCAGATGAAGACCGTAGGCAAGCTGAGAAACAATCAAGGAACACCGAGCCCCTCCCCAGCGAAAAAAGGCTCCTTCTTCGGCGCCTCGACTGCACAGGCGGACATCGGAAGAAGAATGGGCTGGAAAAAAGTCAACACATGTGAAAAACGAGTCCACGGAGCACGAGAAAACTCGCCCCATACTATTTATGTTGACTACTGTTGGGCATTCCTCCTGTAGCGGGAGCATGCCCGACTCCGCCCTGCGAGAGCACGGCGGTCGGGCCGGAGCCCCGGGGACACACCTAGAATCCCTGCGCAATCCATGGGCGTGGAAGCTCGCAGAGGGCGAGGGAGGTCGACGACGACGACGACGACGAGCGATGAGCGATGACAATGACAGTGACAATGCCGACAACGACGACGCCGACGCCGAGCCCGGATGAGAGCGGAGGTGAAGGAAAAAAAGGAGCTCGAAGTGGCATGACTTCGGGGGGCCTCAGCTCCGTTGGTGGGGCCAGGGGCCTGGTGCACCCACCCTGGCCACTCAAGGACAGGGCAACTATGGTTAGGTCGGGCGTGTCTCCCTACAGGGAGATTTTGGCCGAACATCAAAAATATTAAACACATGCCAACGAAATTACCAAACATTATATTTTTTAAACAAACATCTCTAGACTATGTTTTGACTATTTGGGAACTGTCTCCCTGTGGAGGGACACGACCGACTTAAAACTGTGGAGCGAAGCGGTGGGATTGCTGCAGAGCTTCCCATAGCCCCGCCGGCTTTGTCCGAGAACGCGATCCAATGTTAACGTTGCGGCTCCAATGTTAACGTTGCGGCCGCACGCGATTCTCGGGCAGCGTCAACTCACTGAAGGCCAAACAGACTGCCCAAGGCGCCGATACCCTCCCCCCCAACACACACACACACACACGCCACACCACACCACACCACACCACACCACACCACACCACACCACACCACACCACACCACACCACACCACACCACACCACACCACACCACACCACACCAGCGACGTCTTCCTTCAAGATCAGCGCGGCCAATAGCGAGAGGAATTCGGCTTCGTGCCGCCAAGGCGAGGAATCGGAACAGACGAGAAGCATCACAGCGACCTGACTAAGGATCCTTGGGTTTCGACCCCCTGGGAATGCGGTCCAAAAACGTGAGCGGACCCCGAGCAACACGCCCAGAGTCTCAGGAGGAGGAGGAGGAGGAGGAGGAGGAAAGGAGGCCCTCCTGCTCCTCCGCCCTTTCCCCGTGCCAGGGCGGGCCCGCGAAACATGGCGGAACCACTTGGGGGCACCTGGGCGCCTGGGCGCACACCGCATCCCGTGGCCGCTGAGCTTCCTGCCGCCGCCGGGCGCGGCCTCGCCCACCGCTGCAGGGACGCTCCGGAGTCAGCGACGGCCCGGGCGTGCGCACTGCGGACGAGCTGCCCCGTCTGCCGAGCAAGCGGCCCGCTGAGCAGCGACTGCGCGAGGCAGAAGCACAAACGCAGCACGCGTGCGCAAAACAAACTTCGGATCTCCGCGATGATCTCTTGGATAGGCGCAAGACCTCGTCCCTGGCGCCCAGAGGCGCCGCCAGGGAGCCCCGGCGCAGATTCAAGAGATCCACGGGGAGCTCCGAAAGTTTTTGTTCATGCCGAATGTCCTTCGTCGAGTGAGGGAAGACGGGAAGGCAGAACGGGCAGTGGAACGGCGAAACTTGGGCGAGAGAGTGACGAAGTTCCTGTCCAGGCGCACGGACCTCCTGACTGCCAGAAGCTCCCGACTGTACTCTGCCTTCGAAACAAATCTACTTACGAGGTGCGAGAACACCGGACGCTCACAGCACAGACTGCACTGGCCGACTGGAACCTCTACGGGCACGCAACCCTCGGGGGGGGCCAGTGTGTACTCAGGCGCGACATGAAGGTCATGATGATGAGGTGGGGTGCCGAAACGAGAGCAGAAAAGGCAAGCATGGGAATTCGAGAAGCAATATTCTGCATAAACAGAAGTTATCTAAAATCCGCGCGGACCTCCGAGAGGTTATGTTTATGCAGTTGGTTGCTGTTCGAGTTAGGCTGTTCTCCAGAAGGGCTCCTTCGAAACCAAACTACTGACGGTGCGAGCCCTTCGGAGACTCAAGGCACAGACTGCACTGGCCGACTGGCGCACCTATGGGCACGCAACCCTCAGAAGGGGGCCAGTGCTCTGGCGCGCCGTGGAGGTCAGGATGAGGGGGTGGGGTGCAGAAGTGGGCGGCGAGGGGCAGGCAGGGGGGATCGGAGCAGCTGGAATCAAGAGGCGCAGAATTAAGAGCACGTGGCAGAACGAGCGCAGAGGCGCAGAGAGAAGCGTGCAGCAGGGTCCACCTCGGGTGGTGCTGGCTCTCCCGCGCCGGCGTCCAGGTGCGGCAGCTCCTGCGAGGGCCGTGGGGGGCATACGAGTCACAAGCGCACATGACTACGCACGGCGGGATCGTGCCGTGACGACCCCAGCGTTGGTTCTTGACAGCAGGGGCCTCCAGCATGGGGTCCGAGCAGATGGGGTCGAAGGATCGCGCCGCATCGCCAATGCATCAGCGATGCATCGGTGGCGTCGGCGATGCATCGGCGCAGTTGGCGTGGAGAAGGTCGGTCTCCATATCGAGCCGCATCGACGATGCATCGGCGATGCGGAGCGGTCCTTCGACCCCATCTACTCTACTCGGACCCCACTTGGGAGGCCTAGAGACATCGCGTGGGCCGTTGTACCTCGAACGATCGGCGACATGTCGAACGCCAGATCGTTTAATATTGGCCGATTCTGGGCCAAGGCGCCCGCGGTGGGGTCGCCGCCGCGTCGACACGACGCGAACGTACCGTACGCTTGTGGTCCTCTGCAGCGTTGGATCAACAGCCTGTCGAAAGCACGCGGTGCCCGCAAGCTGTGCTGCGTTCGAGCGCAAGTCGCGCACGCTCCAGATCACGATGCTCCTACGAGGCCTCCCAGAGTGTCGCACGAGTACCAACTCTAGTCATCGCGCTACCACGGGGAACGCGGAGGAACGGGAGGGAGGGAAGGGAACGCGTGCTACAGGCGACTGGGGAAAAGGAGTGAGGCAAGGGAAGGACTGCAAGAGAGGGAGGAAGGAGGGATGGAGGTCTAGAGGGATGCTGGGAACAAACATGCGAGTAGTTTTCTGCGCGCTGGCAGGAACTATAAATGCAGAATCTGGAGTGGACCTGGATAAACTCGACCCAGGATGAAAAGGGCGAAACGCTCTCCGAGCGAAAGGCCAGCGCCAATCACCGTATGTGCACTACCATGCGATCCCCTTGCACAGAGGCGCTCATCAAGCGCGGCTGTAGAACAACATGCCCCCAAAACAGGGCACGGGCTAAAACGCGCATGTCGGGGATGCTACCAACTGGCACCAAGATTGCCGCACGAGGCCCAAACTGTCTCCAAGAGTTCTGGGGAGGGCCTCCGAGAGACTAACAAAACCGCCAACATCTATGAGTTTGTTTTCAGCTGGAGGTTGCTACAGGAGGGGTTCCAGAGGCCTGCGGGACGGGCCAAGGGCGTCAAAGAGCAAGAGACCCAGGACGCCCCCGAGTCGCCTCAACATGGCCTCAGAGTCCCCGGCGTGTCAGATTGCTCCTGCTCCTGCTCCTGCTTCCTCTCTTACTCCTCCTCCTCCTCCTCCTCCTCCTCCTCCTCCTCCTCCTCCTCCTCCATCTCGTTCCCATCCTCCTTCTCCTCCTCCTGCTCCTCCTCCTCCTCCTCCTCCACCTCCTGCTCCTCCTCCTCCTCCTCCTCTGAGGGTACTGATGCCGCTGCTCCCCGGACTTCTGCCGGACGAAAATTCCGATGTCAAGCCAGCCGTGGCGACGAAGGATCTCCAATACGGAAACCGACCCCCATCCTCCTCCTCCTCCTCCTCCCTCCTCCTCCTCCTCCTCCTCCTCCTCCTCCTCCTCCTCCTCCTCCTCCTCCTCCTCCTCTCCCTCCATCTCCTCCCTCCTCCTTCCTCCTCCTCCTCCTCCTCCGCCTCCTCCTCCTCCTCCTCACCTCCTCCTCCTCCTCCTCCTCCTCCTCCTCCTCCTCCTCCTCCTCCTCCTCCTCCTCCTCGGGGGGGGGATGAATCGCATTCGGGGGGGAAGGCAGACGGACGGACGGACGCCCTTGGACTCCCTGCGGACCATCCCTCCAGGACGGCACCTTCCTCCATTTCTTGCTGCGCGGCCGCGTCGACCGCGTCGCCGCCCGCGCTGCCGACGACACCCCCGCCAGCAGCCGGGGCAAGCTCGCGAGGGGGCGGGGGCCGGTGGAAGCCGTAGGGTAAAAAAGCTGAGGGGGTGATGACGATGATGGTGACGGTGAGGATGATGATGATGATGATGATGATGATGATGATGATGATGATGATGATGATGATGATGGCGATGGCTGTGTTGATGTTGCTGATAATCATGCTGATGGTGATCATGATGGTGATGGTGATGGTGACGGTGACGGTGATGGTGGTGGTGATGATGACGATGATGAGGATGGCGATGCTGATGAAGATCATTATGGTGGTGGTGGTGAGGGATGTGGTGTTGTTGGTGGTGGTGCTGGTTGTGATGCTGATGATGATGATGATGATGATGATGGTGATGGTGATGGTGAGGATGATGATGATGGTTGTAATGATGATGATGATGATGATGATGATGATGATGATGATGATGGTGATAATAATGATGATAGAGCGCGTGTCTTTTTGTTCGGCGATGACGGGCATCATGGGGGTGGGGGCGAGGGGGGTGTATGACGTAACGCCCCCCCCCCCGCCGTGTGGCTCCGGCACTGCAGCCGCGCCCGCGCGCGCGACGCGACGAGCGACGAGCGACGAGCGACGACGACGACGACGCGAGCAGCATGTCGGTGGCGATATGCCCCACTGCGCCACAGCGCGCGTGTATACCACAGCGCCTGCGTGCACCGCAAAACCTGTGTGCAACGCAGCGTCTGTGTACACCACAGTGCTTGCGTACACTACAGCGTCGGTGTACATGTATACACCGCAGCTACCATGTGCAACGCAGCGCCTGTGTACACCATAATGCTTGCGTGCACCGCAGCGCCCGTGCACGCAACAGCGCGTGTCTACACCACAGCATCCGCGTGCATTGCAGCGCTGGTGTACACCACAATGCCCTCTTGCATAGGAAAGGTAGAGGGAGCATGTGCGTGAGGATCTGCTGCGGACAACTAGACGCCACGCCAGGAAAGAGCTGATAATCGAATGCGACATTCTTCCCTCTTCCCTCCTCCTCCACCTCCACCACCTCCTCCTCTTCCTCCTCCTCCTCCTTACCCCCTGTCGTGCGGGTTGGCGCTACGGCGCACGTGCGCATCTCAGCGCGCACCGCAGAATGGTCTATTGAATCGGTCCACTTGGTTCTCGGGCGGCTAATTTAGCTGGAGCCTCCTGGGCGCAGATGGGAGGAGTTAGGGTGATGCGGGCGGACTCGGGAGGACCCGTAGATTCCAGCGGGGCTCCGTTGTCCATACATATTGTATTTTTTATTGTTCTCTGTGGAATACACGAGAGCTCCATTTTGTCTAAAGATTCGTTTAAACATTCTATATACAACAGTGGCTGTGTTGCGCACGCCTGCTCTGGTGCACACAGGCGCCGTGGTGCACACAGGCACTGCAATGCACCCAGGCATTGTAGTGTACACAAGTGCTGTGTTGCACACGGCTGATGTGGTGTACGCAAGCGCGGTGGTGTGCACAAGATGTTGTGCCCGCAGGCACGGTGGCACAAACTGACGCTGTGTTGCAAGCGGCTGCTGTGGTGTACATAGGCGGTGTGTGCACAGGCGCTGTGGTGCACGCAGGCGCTGTGGTGTACACAAGCGTTGCGGTGTAAATCGCCACCTACATGCTGGCGCTACCCGTCCTCCGTCATTCCTAGGCATTCCCAGACGCCGCCGGCGCGAAACGTGACGACATCGCCACCCTCCCCCCCCTAAATGATTGCCGTCATCGGCCCGGGATTGAAAAACAGGCTTCAGCCGCGTCCGCGCGCACGACGACTATGAGCGACGAGCGACAAACCAGGAGCGACGATGACGACGACGACGACGACGATGACGACGACTGCGGACCAAACTCCTATGCGGATTCCTACGCGGGCACCTACGCGGATCCGAAAACGCACGGCGGCAGTGCCCAGAGCGCACTGGGGGGGGAGCGTTACGTCATGGGGGGGGGGGAGGGGGGGAGCGGCGGCAATGACGCCGTCATGCCCCAAGCAATAAAGAAACGGGCTCATATGTGATGTTGCATACTGGGGGGGGGGTCTCGTCTGTCCCGTCACGGGGCTATCCGAATCGAATCATCGGATCTGCCGAATCCGCTTGGAATCCTCGTCGAAGCCGCGCTGGATCCACGCCGAACCCGCGCCGAACACGCGTCGGATGTCCGAACATACTGCAGTTTACAAGACAGACGGGGCCCTCCCAAAAACTGCAACACAAGGTGTGTCCAAACGTAAGCCAGGATGTGACATGTCACTGGCAGGAAAGCGAGAGCGGGCAGGATTGGAAGACGAATCAACTGCATTAACTCAACTTTTTGATCTCCGGCAGTTGATGTTTATGCCGTGTTCTCCTGTGCGAGAGCGGGGGCAGAATGACTGTGTCGAGACAAGAGAACGGAGGGCGGGGCGGGGGGAGACGAGCAACCAGGTGGGAGAGCGATGGGGGGGGGAGAGACAGCAGCCGCTAGGAGAAGCCCTTTCTGGGCTTCGCCCGCGGGGCCGCCGCGCGAGGTCGTGCAGCCTCAGGCCGCGCGGCAGTGGCATCCGACTTCATAAAGAAGCCGACCTGGCCCTCCCCACCCTCCGCGGCACCCAAGCCGCTCTGGAACGAAAACAACGCCACACGAGAAGCGATAAGAAAAGAAACGGGTCTCACGCAGAATGACATGCCATAGCGACCTCACGCAGTGGCTCAATTGCGCGGGCCGCCGGCGCGGCACGCTGCAGTGGCAAACGGCGGCGCTCACGGGCGACCTTACGCGGGCAGCTTACGCGCCCATGCCCGTGCGGACGACCCCGTCTTCAGGGCGCGTACATGACACTGCGTCATCCCCAGATCTCCGACAATGCGATGGTTTCAATCCCTGCGTTGTCCGTGGAACTCGGCCTCCACGGGGCCCGCCACCGGCCCCTGGGACCCTCAGAAGACACGGACCCAGGACGAACAACAGGCATCGGGAAAAACTAGCGAACACTCATGCCACATTCATCTGTCGATGCCCCCGCCAATGATCAATGTTGGCGGTGGGTTGAACGAGTTGCACTTCGACCGCAATCTTCCCCGAACGTGCCAACTTCGAGATCTGGGGGGGAAGGGCGTTGTCCAAATGTTATTTCCTCCTCTACCGAATCACCTTCAGGAACGCGGTCGGGTGCCGTGGAGACCGTTTATTTTGTAATCGGCGATAATACGGGTTATCCCCTTTGGGGGGGGAGGAGGGGGCCGGCTGATAACCTAACCTTCGGGCTGTGGATCGCCCTGCATATGCCCGCGCCCCCCCACCCCGGCAAGGTTAGGTTATCCTGGCGGGTGGGGGGGGAGGGGGGGCAAGCCAGGTAACCCGGGTGATCGCCGGACCCAACAGCCTCTTTCCTCCTCTACCGAGTCACCTTCAGGAACGCGGTCGGGTGCCCTGGGCCCGCGGGTTCGGCAACAAAAACCACGTCGGCGGCTGTCAGGCTCGCCTGGCACTGCGCTCCGCGCTCGGCCGCCCAGGCAGGGCTCGACGCCCAGGCCGCCCGGCACGAGATGGCACGCTGGGGGCTCCGACGGCCGTCGCCGGCTACGTCTGGCAAATGCACTATAGGTACGAGTTGGCTGCCTGTCGCCCGCACCCTCCTGCGGGACCGGGTCAGCGCTTCCCCTCCCCGGCGCCGCCCCAGCTCCGCTTCCTCAGCTCTCTTCCTTCTCATCCCGCGTCCTCCTGCTGCTGCTGCTGCTACTGCTGCCGCTGACTCTGCCGCATCTGCCTCTCCGCCTTGGAGTGCTGCTGATCATCCCTCAGGGCTGCTGCCACTTGCTTCGCACACGTTTGGTTGTGCTCAGCCATCACGAGCCTCGCACCCCGCAAGGAGCCCCAGCATGTGGTTCGTGCGTCAGTTTGGGCCTGCGCTTCACACGTTTCGTGCGTTTCACGCGTTTGAAGACTATGGCTTCAGAGTGCAACTTCGCATGTGGCTCCGCATCGATTGAAACTACTCCTCACAAGCTTCATCCTCATAAAAAGCCTGACCACGACCCCAGTAGCTGGTTTCGCATGTGGTCTGTGGATGGCGAATCAATGTGGGCCTCTCCATCACCCAGTTCGTGGCCCATAGGGATCATTGGCTACGGCAACTATAGGTGGGCTCGCGTGTGGCCCACGCCTCCAACTCGGCGACTCTCACACATGCCATTCAAGCGCATGAGGCAGGTGTGACCCAAGCCATCCTGGCCTGCTCGCCCCAACGCCACGATTGGCCGTGGGGTTCTTACAACACCTGGTCTCTGACGACCTCGCCTTGTGTGTCGCAGTCGGCTGTCCGCAGCAGCCGTGGCTCAAGCCATGAGGGCTCAAGCTGACCCTGTCCATCGGCTCGAGGAGAGCCGACGGGCCCCAAGGCGACGCGCGCGCCCCGGGCGCAAGCCGTGGCTGCGGGCGGAGTATTGGGCATGCGGCTCCCGCACGCGACGGGCTGGTCGCCGCCCCAGCGCCTGCACCCCCGACGCCAGGCGAGTGCCGCAGCCCCGCCGACGCAGGCGCCACCGCCGTGGTGGAAGGCGGGGCGGGGGAGGGCGAAGACGGAGGCACGGCCGGGCGGCCCCGCGGCGCCACGCAGGCGCCCCTCCCCCGGCGGCGCCGCCCAGGGGGTTCCGACGCGCCCGTGCCGGGAGGCGGCGCAGCCGAGAGAGGCGGCGGCCCCGGCGCCCCCGCCGAGGCGCAGGCGACTGCGGGACGGCACTTGGAGGTCGCCTGACACGACTGCCCCCGGGAGCAACCGAGGCGCGCCCGCCCGGGCGGCGCGGCGGCAGGTGGGCCAGACTCGAGCGCGCCGACGGGGTCTGGGCAGCGCCCGCCGAGCATAATGTCTTTCTCTCTCTCTCTGTTTGTTTTGTGTCTCTTTCTCTCTCTCTCTCTCTCTCTCTAGCATTCTACGTGGTGCAATAGGCGTGAAACAGAAGATGTGGTGCGAACAACGTCGGGCACTCTACGTGGTGCGATGTGCATTGTGCAAAAAATGCGGCAGATCGGTTGTGCAACCCATACTGCGCAGTCTGTGTGGGGCAGTATGCGCTGTGGAATTTATGTGGTGCAACAGATGCCGCGCAATCTATGTGGAACGACCTACGTGGTGCGATATATGTGGTACAAACTGTGCGAGGCAGTGTGCAATATATGTACGGTGCACGCTACGCAGTGCAATCTCTGTGGTGCAACCTGCCCTGCCGAAATTGAGCTTGTTGACTCCACTGTTCCCGCGCAGGCGACCGACACGGCCGCGGTGACGCTGACCGCTGGGACCTTCCCAGCGCGTCTCGGAGGCCGCGCTGACGCGCGGGCGCTTCAATGCGAGTCGGGCGGGCACGGTATCGTGGCGACGTCGACAACGGAAGACACAATGATGATCGTACCGATGCGAACGACCGTGACGATGACGACGACAGGGCCAACGCCGGCAAAAAGTCCGTGACCATGACGATGACGACGACGGGGCCAATGATGGCGACCGTGACGATCACGTCGATAACGATGATGGTGTCCACAAGTCGGTGATGAAGATTTTGGAATGGTTTCGGCATGCGCGTGCGGCTGATGGGCGCGAGTGGCCCGCATGGTACGATGTGACAGGGATCGTGCCCGCCCCCTGCCCCCACAGCACGCGCGCAGGGCCGCCCCAATAATTTCGACATGCGCGCGCGATGGGGCCTGTTCGGTTGCATTTGAACAGGATGGAACACCCATGCCGTTCGAATCGGGGAACTCGATCTGGAACTCGATTCTGGATGTCAGCACGCGCGCGTGTGGGTTTCGTCCCGTTTGTGACAAAGGACTCTTACAACTTGACGGCTGCTGGTAAACGACCACGCGCGCAACATTTTCTCTTGCGAGCGATGGCGGGCCCCATCGGTCCCGGTTTGGCTTGAATGGTGTGGAAGCAGATTCGTAAACCTCTTGAACCACAGACAAGGGGCGAGGGGATCATCCGGGCGGGGTGAAAACTGGTATCCTTTTGAAGGAATAGATGTGGAACAGTGCATGTGGTGTAACCTTTGTTGCGCTATCTACGTGATGCCATTTATGTTCTGTTCGCAGTGAGTTGTCAACTCCACTGCTCGCGCAATCAATTCACCCACCCACAAACAACTTGGTTTTCAAAGCCCACGCGACGGCGGTTGCGATGAGTGGTTGTCGATGGCTGGTGCGTCTCCGCGGCCGCGCTAGCCCGCGCATTTTCGCGCGCGCAGCGGTCAGCTAGTGCGGCGTGACCGACGCGCCACGGTGGCGCTGACCGCTGGGACCTCCCCAGCGGGCACGTCAGTGCGTGTCTGTGACGTGGGCGGGCGCGATATCATGGCGACGCCGAAAACTGTAGACACGATGCTGAGAGTAGTGATGATGGTGACGATGGTGGCGATGACGACGGCCGGGCCACTGACGGCGCCGATGTTGATCACGCCCGCCAGTAACGATGACGATGTCCTCCGTCGGTGATGAAGGTTTTGGACGGAGTTCGACATGCGCGCGCGGCCGACGTGCGCGAGTGGCCCGCGTGGTATTATTTGACACGGATCGTGCCCCTCTCCCTCCCCAGCACGCGCGCAAGGGCGTCCGGATGAGTTCGACATGCGGCGCGGGAGGCCCTTTTGGCAGAGCTTGATGACAATGTTGAAAACCCGTAGTTTTCATAAGGATTCACAAGAGCGCGCGCGCAGGTTTTGTTTTTCTTTTTTTCTTGTTGTTTCTCTTTCTTTTTTTTTAAAAAAAGGATACGACACCTGAAGTGTTCGAAAGATTTCGGGGGGCGCGACTCCGTGCCGCTTGCTGCACAAGGGATTCATGCGACAGCACGCGCGCCAGGGCGTCCGAACGAGTTCGACATGTGCGCGCGAGAGGCCCGTTTGGTAGCATGTCATGAACATATTGATAAACGACGGTCGTTTTAGGCGTTTTTGATTGAACATCCATGTTGCGATACATGTGTTACTCATATGTTTTTCGTGACACTCGATGTTGAAATCCTTACTGGGTCCACGTTTTTTTGTCAGGTTCTGGCATGCGCGCGCGACGACGCGCGCGTGTGCATTCGTCCCATGCTTTCTGCAAGGGGTTCCGGAACACTTATGATTTGTGATACACGAATGCGCGCGCGTAGTATTCTTTGAAAGGGATGAGGGGGGAACCCATACCCGTCTGCCGGGGATGGTACGAACTTCTACTGAGGATGGACGATGGGGCAGACTCGCATGTAATTTGCACATTCCCATAAGGCTGGAGGGGGGGAGGTAGATCCTGATGTTCTCGAGGGCGTCCAAGAGGGGGGCGTCCAAGAGGGGGGGGTGCGAAACATGGCCCGAGGCACGCGCCCAGACCAGGCGGGGCCAGGAAACGACTTGAAACAAGAAGAGGCGCCATGAAATCTGGGGAAGATATCACGGCCGCCGCCATGAGGTCCCCCCCCCCCTAGTCATCGCCCCCCTCTATGCCGCTCCCGCTGTTGTTTTCCCCGAATGGAGAAAGTATGCGTGCACTCCACGTGGTGCCAACGCGCAACGCCGAGCGCGCGCGCCGCTCGCGAGCCTGTTGCGCTGGGCCCGGCCGTGCGCTCCGTCGGGTCGGCGCGCGGCGCGCCGGCAGCGGCCTGCTGGCCGCTGCAGGCCGCCGGCTCGCGCGCGGCGCCCAGGAAGGACGCCGTCGTCGACGCCAGCGGCGACGCCAGCGACGACGCCAGCAGCGGCGGAAGCGACGACGCCAACGTCGCTTAGGGGCCCACGTGCGAACCCTACCCCTACCCCCCACGATTTCTGAGGGGGAGGGTGGGGTTCACTTCGCTCGGGAGCTCCCGAAAGAAGTGAACCCCTATCTCCCCCCCCCTCAGAAATCATGGGGGGTAGGGGTAAGGTTCGCACGTGGCCCTCCAAGCGTTGGCATCGCCACCCAGCCGCGACGAGCCTTCGGCCGATGCGACCGTGACTGACGACGGCGGCGACAAGCCGTTGGCCCGCGGCGGGGGGGGGGCAGGGCAGCGACGGCAGCGCGGGCGAGGTCCCTGGCCGCGGGCCAAGCACGCGGTCCGTTCCATGCAGGCGCGGTGGGCGCTGACGCGGGCGGGCGACCCCACTGCCCGATCCACGGTGAGCTGCCGCTCCCAAACGCGCCCCGCTGAGCCAAGGACGCTGAGGCTGCGTCTGGGGCCGCGCCTGCACTACTGCGGGCTGCTGCTGCTGCTGCTGCTGCTGCTGCTGCTGATGATGATGATGATGATGATGATGATGATGATGATGCTGATGCTGATGCTGATGCTGATGCTGATGATGGTGATGATGGTGATGATGGTGATGATGGTGATGATGGTGATGATGGTGATGACGATGATGCTGTTGCTGTTCTCCCTCCCCCCATCACCTGCTGCCCGCCTCTGGCCTAGGCGCGGGGCGCCAACCTCGCGCTTGCAAGCCAGGTGTCGTCGGCGGCGGCTGGCGCGCGAGGTGCCCTTCAGGCTGGTGCCCTGATGTTTCGGAATTGGACAGAACCCCTTTTAGTAAAACGTGGCTTAGTGAAAACGACCTCGGGCCCAAACCTGGCGGGCGCAAGCCTGGAAAACGACGGCCGCCGCACCCTCTCGAGAACCGAAAACGTACAATTCACTAATCGACGTGTCAGGGTGGGGGTTCTGTTTGGAACCAATGGTGGCGCCCCATGGCTGGTGCACCACGGTGCCCTGGGTGTCGCGGTCGGTCGCTTTCGCGCCTGGTGCCCCAGGGTGGGCTCCCCGTGCTCGAGGCCCCGCCGCGCCCGAACGATTGGTGCCAATGTGGTGCCCTGCGTGTCGCAGTCGGCCGCTGGCGCGCTTGGCGCCCTACACGTCGTTCAGTTCTATCTAATCGTGCGCATTTCTACTTGTGCTCGCTTCTAATTGTTCCTGACCCCCTAGTGGCCAGGAAGAGGCCCAGGATGGAACAATTAGAAATGAAAGGATCTTGCCCCCCAAGAAAGAAAGGAATTCTCGAATAATTAGACATGAAACATGTGTACGGCTGGAGCTCTATGATTGGCGCCCTCTTTGGGTGGTCCCAACGTATAGGGCCCTGGGCGTCGGAGACGGCGGCTGCCGCGCGATTCGAGCCCGATGGCTGGTGCTCTCTCTGGTTGGTGCCCTATGTTGCTCTAAGCATGCCTGCCTGTGGCTGGCGCCCCTTGCTTGGCACGTCTGGTGCACGTCGGAAGAGCAAAATCCACTGTGCCGGGCTCAAGCGCTAGCCCCTTCGCACCCCAAAGGCTCCTGCGGCCCGAAAAAAACTACACAAGACAACCCCAAAGACCATCCAAGACGGCCCCAAGACTCCCCCAAAACCATGGATCCGCAAATTCGCCCCCGAAAAGAGAGAGAGAGGGAGAGAGAGAGAGAGAGGGATGAGAGAAAGAGAGGGAAAGAGAGAGCACATAAAAACAAAAACAACGAGACCACAGAAACGGGGCTCCAAGACTGGCACGAGACGGCCCCAAGGCTCCCCAACATGGGCTCAAGACGGCCCCAAGACACCCCACGGCGGCCTCAAGACCTCCAACGGACATCTGCAACTCCAAAACCCATCGAGAGGCATCCGAGCTCGCGACCCCGACGAGACTCCGAAAAAAAGGTCACCCGGAAGGCTTCGGGACAGCCAGCCAACGCCATCGCCATATCACGCAAGCTCTAGCGTTACTGCAGCCCTCCCAAATTAGGTGGCGGATTTACGCGGCAGCAAATCGGGGTGCTGCCAGCTGCGTTTCACATACGTGGCACACGCACCCCCCACTTTACAGAACAGCGACATGGAAACGCATAGAGCAAGACTGCCACGACGAATCACGGTATGTATCTTAACCTTTTCTCCCCTTCAGCCTCCGATGATGGTCGTTTCCTCTTCTCGCTTGTCATGCTATTCTCATCCGCTGTCCTGCTCCTCTCTTTTCATCTACCCTTTCCAAAATGATTATCTCCTCTCAGATTCTTTCACCCACTCTGAGACACTGTCATCTCATATATCACCAACTCTCACCCCTCGTGGGAACAAGAAGGACGATTATCATACAGTGAAGGCCTCGCGGGTTGGGGGGGGCTGAGTCAATTAGGATTTCCATAGGCTTGCGAGGGGCCATGACCGAAAAGGAATAGTGTGGCACCCACGTCACGTCTGATGGACAAATCAAGGGAGCCCTCATAGTAGTTCTGGGAACATCTTGATCTTGAAAATGTTTGGGACGCCATCGGAGCTGTTCCAGGCCCTCAGAACATCCAGGGAGCCTCTTGGGCGGCTCTCGGGGCCGTCCACAATCCTCGGACTCCCCGAATGAACCGACTCCGAAAGAAGACCAGACGATCTCCTCCTCCGAGACGACGAGCTTTGAACAACACTTCCGACATCTTTCCAAAAAGTAGACTGTTCCTTTTGCAACAAAGTATGGCGTAATCGCACACACACACACACACACACACACACACACGCATCCGCGCGCGCCAAACATTCTTCCGCCATCTCTGGGGCCGCACGTTATGTAGCGTCAGTACAGTACCACTGGCAAGCGAGCCCGTGTGGAGGGGCTGGGGGGGGAACCGGCAGGTTCAAGTTGAGATCGCTTTAGCACGTGGAGATGCCTGCGCAAACTTGCTCTTAACGATGGCAAACTCATCTGCCTCGACTGCTTGCAGAAAGCCCGGTGCCGCAGGCGCTCTTCCCGCCACCCGTTGCGTAGGAGGTGGCATCTCTCTCGGGAGGCCTCGTGCCAATCACCTGTCTTCTCGGCACGAGGGAAAAGGGTCGTGAAAGGAACGAGACCTCGAACCTCCCCCCATGGGACCGGCTTTTGCATCTCGAGTTGCCTATTGATAGCCCAGCGGCAATGGCAGGACCCCGGGACGCTGGAAACGTCGAGACCCGCACTTGGGAATTAGGACCCCTTCCTTCAGGACCCCGCTTCTTCCTGGCGTATTGGGTGCTCTCCTAACGGAGGGTATGCCGACTCCAATCCTCGACTTTGTGAAGTCTCTGGGCTGAACAGTTGGGGCCCAACTCAGGGATCTAGAATGGGGGGCGTCTTTCCTCGATAGGAATGCGTCCGACGAGCCCTGGCGGGGCATTCTCGTGTTCCCCTTCTTTCTTGAGCGGCTCGACTTCTCGGGGTGGGGCCATTGGAGGCAGAAATCGCCTTCGATCTCCGCCATCCAATCTCGGCAGACCCGCTGCAATTCACCCAGGCACCGCGCTGACCAGCTTCTCGACGCCGACCTGGCGACCCAGACATCCAACGTCTTGTCTCCTGTTCAATATGGGGTCCCCAGTCTAGTCCTGACCCTTTCCCGAGGGCTGGCTGTCCCTCCCGGATCGATCCTCGATGGCCCCAGGGCCTGGCGAGGGCCCCCCCCCGGGACCGAACACCGCAGAAAATCATCCGCCGCGACCGTCGTCACGACGCGAGCAGGGGGGCCTGGCGACGGCGACGCGACGCCACTTCCTCGTGCCGGCTGCCCGGCTCTCTGAGCGCCCCATGGGCACCCGATGCCTTGATCTGCACGGGGGAAGCTCGTAGAGCTCTTTCCTTGCACGGCGATTGTCAGAACATGGAGAGAAAGCTTCTCGAGCGAGAAAGAAAACACTCAAAAAATCACGTTTTCCTGCTTTTACTCAACTGGCGCCGCTCGCGGAGGCAGCTGCCCGTGACGCGCGCAGTCCTGCACTCCCCTGTGCGGGTCGTGTGGCGGCGCCCCCCTCCCGCCCAATTAGGTACAGTCGCCCGAGCCGGGCCCCGCCTCTCGAGGCGTTGGGCGCCACCGCACGGCGCCACGACCGCTCCGCGCGCGCGTCGCAAAAAAACGAAGAATAAGGAAAAACGGCACAGCTTCCTGTCGGCGCGCAGAGGGGGATAGTGGGAGGGGGGAAGGCTTCTCAGGAGGCTGCTTCTTCGAAGGCGCCGGCCTTGCACCTACAGGCGAGGCCTTTCAGGAAGCGGGGGTGCTTCTAGGAAACCTTCCCCCCTCCCCCTTCCCTCAGGTCGGGCATCTCCCCCAACCGCCAGATTTCCAACGAACAACAGAAATGTACCAAAAAACATGCAACAAATCTTCACAGACAGTCAAACAATCGTCTCCATACTAGCCTTGGCTACTTGTGCATACTCCCCCTGCAGAGGGACAGGCCCGGCTTAACCCTCTACCGCCCTCTGCGTGTGGCCGAGCTTTTCTGCCCCTGATCGACTGTGGGCGGCCCCGGGGCCCGGGGAGGGCCCCTAGGCACTGAAAACTGCGAGAACAGCAGCGACGCGACGTGCTTTGCCATACTCTGACGAGCGAGCAGCACACCCCCTATACCCATAGGAGGGTCGGAGGGAGGAAGACTGGCTATGGCTATCGGTGCGGGTTGTCGGACCCTGAGAGGCTCCCGTTCGAACGGGGACCCCCATCCGACAACACACACCCACAGCCCCCTCGGTCCCCCCTATGGGTATGGGCGCGTGTTGTTCGTTCATCACAATTGCGAAGAGGGGTCCCGGCGCGACCTCGGGGCCCAGAGTGCGCAAGCACCAATAGCAGCAGCCCTGCCCCCCCTGACTTCAGGCCCGCCGTACTTTGGCTGATCTCCCGCCTTCTAGTTGCGTCTGAGAGGCGCCCCAATCGACGGGACACGGTGGGACGGAAACTTCCGGCACAGTAGGGCAGACATCGGCACCAGAGGAGTTTGAACAGCAGGGCGGCACATGACGCTCGTTCAGAAATCGGAAATTCCCGCCCTGCTTGCGAATGGAGGGTTCCTCCGAAGGGCTTACGCGACCCCTCCTCCTCCTCCTCCTCCTCCTCCTCCTCCTCCTCCTTCTCCTCCCTCCTCCTCCTCCTCCTTTCCTCCTCCTCCTTCTCCTCCTCCTCCCTCCTCCTCCTCCCTCCTCCTCCTCCTCCTCCCTCCTCCTCATCCTCCTTTCCTCCTCCGTCCTCCTCCGTCGTCCTCCTCCTGCTCCTCGGGTCGCCTGCGGCCCCGGGGGAAACCGTGCACTCGCGAAGTCCCCCAAAAAACAGTGCGGCAGACCCGGCGTCGGGGCCCCGCGCCCGGCCGTCAGGCCGCACTCGTCCTTCCTGGCGGCCTGGAGCTCGAACCCGGCCCGCTCGAAGACGGAGCCTGGGGTCGGGTGTTGCCAGGAGGTGCCCCCGGCCCCAAAGGTGCCCCCGGCGGTTCGCTGCATTGTCTGAGCCCCCCATGGGGCCCTCTGGGCCTCGCGAGGGGTGCCCTCTGAGGCCGTCTGGGCCACCCCGAGCCTCCTGGCAACACCCGACTGGGGGGCGCGGCAGCCCGCGGGGGCGGCCCCGGCCGCGGGCACGGGGCAGGCCGGCCGCGGAGGTGCGCAGGCCGTCTCTGGTGTTGAGTTGGGCATGTCCTCCTACAGGGGGGACTTTCGAGGAACAATAAAAATTAGCCAAACAAATAATCAGCAATGACTCGAAAATGCTCAGAAATCGTCTGCTGACTGATTTTGTACTCTTTTTGAATATTCCTCCTGTAGAGGGACGTGCCTGACTTAACTCTGGTGTCCGTCCCACGGGAGCCGACGTCAGGGCGAGAAGGATGTCATGATACGATTGGCTCAGGATGCGATCCAGGACTTCCAGAAGATCCAGCGGCCCTCGTTTCTGCAGCCCGTGCAGAACATCAGGACGTCTGGGAAATCCTGGAAGCCTTGGAGACCTTGGAACGTATCATTATCGTGACCTCTTACTCCTCTGATGCGCTGATGCGTGGCCCCCGACACTGCCAGCTTTGGGCCTGATTTGGACCGGATCTGGAGCGCATTTGGGACCAGATTCGGAACGGGCCTGCCCCTTCACAAGGGAGACGAGAAGAACGAGGGGGTAGCAGGAGCAGGAGTGCGATGAGGAGCAGGAGGGAGGCCCAAATGCTGTCCAAATGCTATGAGAACTAGTTAGCTGATTTCAACGTTGCGGCCCCAAGGCTCCCATGAACAGAGATCGAAAGGACCCCGACGCCCGACGTCCTGAAAAGCTCATGAAGGAGGTTTGTCATTGTTTCTGACCTCCGGGGGCCCTCCTCTGAGATCCGGGAGTTGCAATTCTTCCACAACGGGCGATTTGGCTCAGTTTCGGGCCCCAGGACCATCACAGATCGATATGGCTCGGAGCATGCCGCAAACAGATGGGGTCTAGGGATCCTGCTCCGCCTTCTCATCCTGAGGTCCTCCTCCTCCTCCTCCTCCTCCTCCTCCTCCTCCTCCTCCTCCTCCTCCTCCTCTCTCCTCCTCTCTCCTCCTTCTCTTCCCTCCTCCTTCTCCTCCTGCTCCTCATCATCTTCCTCTTCCTCCTCCTCTTCTGCATTAAACGAACCTTAGGGAAAGTACATGTGGCCTGTGGCGTTCTTGAAGGTAGCACATTAAAGACGTACGCGATTCGGTCTAAAAAAAATGAGCTGGCGAGCGCCGCGGACAACGTAGGAAAACGAGGACAGGATAATAATAGTAAAACGAGTAGGCGCCCCCCAGGTCACAGAAGACGGCACTGACCTGAGCAAGCTAAGCCCAAGATAAACCGTAGTCCCACCAGCCCTCTGGGCGTAGGTGGTCTAGAGCAGATCCTCTTCCACCCCTCCCTCTTCCCCCTTGGGGAGGGGTTTACCCCTCCCCCTACCCCCTCCCCTGGACCTGGACGGGGGGGGCCGCGGGTAGTTAGAGCGTCCCAGATGGCCCAAGACGGCTCCAAGAGCGCCTCAGAGAACCCAAGATGAGCTCCAAGATGGCTCAAGATAGCGCAAGATCGCTCGAGATGGCTCCTAAGATGGTTCCAAGAAGCCCAAAGACGGCCCCAAGATAACTCCAAGTGGCCAAACAGCTCCCCAAGGAGGCCCCGAAGAGGCCAAAATCGTCCCAAAACCTAAGGAAAATCAATGATTTTTGCTTTCTCGCCTTTTCGCTTCCGATGGCCATCCGAGGCCTGGAGATGGCTCCAAGATGGCCCAAGAGGGCCCCAAGAGAGCCCCAAAAGAGCCCCAAGACGGCCCCAAGAGCGCCCAAGAGCACTCCAAGAGCGTTCCAAGAGGGGTCCAAGAGGCGATTTTAGGGGCTTCCGAGGGGGGGCGCTAATTCACCCCCCCCTCTTGTTTGATCGATCTCCTCCAAGATGGCCCCAAGAAGCGCCCAGGAAGCCCCAAGAGGTCCCAAGATGGCCCCAAAATGGCCCCAAGAGGCCCCCAAGAGGCCCCCCGGAGGCCCCCAAGAGACCCCCAAGAGGCCCCAAGAGCCCCCCCAGATGCACCCAAGATGCTCCAAGAGGCCTCGGCGAGAATGCCTAATCATTGATTCTACACAGGTTTTAGCCACATGGAGGCCTCTTGGGGGGGGGCACGGATTAAGATGACTCCAAGAGCGTCTGGGAGAGCCCAAAATGACCTCCAAGATGGCTCAAGATATCCCAAGATGTCTCATAATGGCTTCCTCTGTGTGCTGCCCACTTCTCTGATCGAGGCAATTCCTCTGGGCATCGTTTCTGGATGGGCTGGTGGGGATTCGCGAAGCGACAACAATTTCAAACAACCTCAGCACAAGCCCCTTGAGTTCCAGTTGTAGTGCCGCCTCTGTTTGAAAGGTGCAAGCGAGGTAAAAACAAACAAGTGAGGAGAGCCATGCAAGTGGACAGGTGCGGGCTGAAATGTAGCAGTCCTAGGGTTGCTGCCCAGGGTGTACGGTTGACCCCACATCGTAGGTACATCCTTCCCATCAAGCTCCCCGCACTGGTCATCCTACTCCTCCTCCTCATCCTCCTCCTCCTCCTCCTACTCCTCCTCCCTCCTCACTGAGGCCAGCGCTTCTCTTGCGCTCCCCATGCCAGGGGTGCATGCCCGCACGATGGCTGGGCCATTGCTCCTCGTACCCGCGCTCCGCCCGCGTGGCTACCCGTTTGCCTTCGGGCTTGCTCCCGCGCCTGCCCGCCCCCCAGTCAGAAGAAGAACAAAAATGCCACAAACATGCGCTTTCGGCGCTCCGCGCAGAAAATCAAAAGAGGCATCATAGCCTCATCAGTCTAGATTGATCCACTCACGGATCCACTGCGATTGATTTCCATTGAATTCATTCCATGCGTAGCATGCTCACCCCTCCCTGGCGCAGGCGCCGGAGGCACCGCAGGGGGGCCCAGCGCGGATCCAAGAAGTCAGCGCGGAGCGCCAAAAGGTTATGTTTATGGCGTTTTACTTCTTCAACTCTTGCTTGCTTGATTTGGCAAGTCCGCGTTCTTGCTCGCTCGCCCGCTCGCTCGCTTCGGCTTCTGGGCCTGTGGCACATGGAAACCACATCGGTGCCACACGGCTACTGGCCCTCCCCCAGCACCTCCGCGCGACTCCCGCCCGGCTCCTCTGGCTGGCTCACCGATTCTCAAGCTCCTCCTGCTCCTCCTGCTCCACCTCGTACTCATCCTCCAACTCGTGCTCCTCATCCTCCTCCTCGTGCCGCTGCACTCCTCACCTGGCCTTGCATGCCCGTGTCGAACACGCCGTCGAGTTTCCGCTGGTCCGCCTCGTTCACGGCGAGGTACAGCCTGGCCTCAGCGCCCGACATGCCGGGGCACCCACCACCACCACGGCCCCCCCAGACCTCTGCGAGGCATACCCACCCGGACCTCTCGACCCCTCTCACCCCTGGGACCAGCTGTTCGTCCCGCGCCGTGTTTGACAGCCTCGAGGCCCGACACTGGGCTCTGACAAGCCCCGCAAAAACAAAACAAGCGAAGCTGCCCGCCTCGATATTTTGCCGAGCCGCAGGGAAGCTGGGTCTCCTCCTCCTCCTCCCTCCTTCTCCCCCCTTCCTCCTCCTCCGACCTCCATCCTCTCTCCTCCCTCCTCCCTGCTCCTCCATCCTCCCTGCTCCCCCTCCCTCTTCTCGTCCTCCTCCTGGACCGCTCAGAGAGACACGCTGTCGGGGCCGGATGGAGCCCCCTCTGGCAGTACGCCCCGTGGCGAAGACGACCTGGGAGCAGACCCTGCGAGGGCACTGCCCGCAATATTGCGGCCGCACCACCCTCTCGAGAGACAGAAAGAGGTACTTCAATCGCCGACATGGAGGGTGGGGCTCGATCAACCGCCGACATGGTGGGCCAATTTTCCATCACCACCACCATATGCAGGACGGGGGAGAAGGGAGGATGGGGAAGTCCTCCTCCGCCTCCTCCTCCTCCGCCTCCTTCTCCTCCTCCTCCGCCTCCTCCTCCTCCTTCTCCTTCTCCTCCCTCTCCTATCTATAGTAATGGTAGTGGGAAATCGGCCCATCAAGACAGTCCTCCCATTCTCCTCCACCCCTGGGGAAACAAGATAGCCACTCCGCTCCGCCCCGGACCTCTCCCGGGGTGCGTTCTGACCAGAATGTCGAAGCGACTCCAGCCGCGGTGACGAGGGAAGGGCACCGGTATCGGTCTCTCTCCCTCCTTGGAGCCCCGTCGCGGCGCACCCAAGGCAACCAGAGACCGCCCCGAGGAGCAGAGAGACAGAGAGCGCCACAGCCGCAGCGCGGAGCCTCGGGCAGGGGAGCCCCGAGGCAGCACCAGCGAGGCGAGGCGAGGCGACTCCCAGTTCGCCCGCGAGGGCGGCCGCGCGCGGGGCTGGAAGTGGGCGCCAGGGCGAAACTGATTCAGTCGAGGGGGCGCATGATTCTGCTTACGCGGTGCACGTAGCCATCCCCCAGTTGTGGCCACCACTCGCTTGCCGACGCAAGGCCTTGCTATTTGTCCCCGCACGCTGTGCGAGCAAACTGTGCCACTAGGGAGAGGGGGAAGGAAAGAGCGGACGCCGCGCCCACCAGCTGCGGCTCAGGCTTCCCCTGCCGAGTCCCAAACTGACTACCTACCAAACCACCGAAGCCCAAACCCGAAGACCCGGATTATTTCGGGAGGAGGAAGGGAGCGCGTTCCACCCGTGTTTTCTCAGAATGCTCCCGGACCCCCCCTCCCACTGGGAATGGAGAGCAAATTTGGACCTTCGGTTTGGGTTGGGGTGGATTGGTGTCGGCGGTGGACAAGCCTTCCTTTAGTAAACCTCCCCTTAGTGAAAACGGCCTGGAACCGAAACCGACGGACCTGGACCCGCAAAAACGACGGCCGAGACGCCATCTCGCGAACCGAAAAAGGCCAATTCGCTAATCGACGCGTCAGGGTAGGAGGTTTATCAACCTCCGATGGTGGGTGGTGACAGACTGTTACGCTCGCCATCGGCGGCGCTCGGGAGGGGGAGCACCTGCTGAGGCCTCGGGCTGCGCACGGGCAGCCCCCCCGAGGTGCCCCCCGAGCAGTCACGGCTGGCCTTAGGTCGGGCATGTCCCCCTACGGGAGGTCTTGCGACGAAAAAAAAATACCCCAACAAAAACTCCAAAATGATCAAACATACTCAAAAACATCGTCCCCATACTAGTGTTTGACTCGTTTGAAATTTCCCCCCTGTAGAGGGACAGGCCCGACTTAAGGCTGGCCTCCACAGGCCTCGGGAGCAGTCCTGGGCGGTCTCGAGACCCTGGCGCCGCCTCCAGCGGGGCCCCTGGGGCGCTGCGCGCCCCAGGAGGAGAAGGACGAGGAAGGGGAGGAGGGGGAGGAGCAGGAGGAGGAGGAGGAGGAGGAAGAGGAGGAGGAGGAAGGAGGAGGAGGGAGGAGGGGGGGAGGGGGGGAGGGGGGGGAGGAGGGGGGGGAGGAGGAGGAGGAGGAGGAGGAGGAGGAGGAGGAGGAGGAGGAGGAGGAGGAGGAGGAGGAGGAGGAGGAGGAGGAGGGGAGGAGGAGGAGGAGGAGGAGGAGGAGGAGGAGGAGGAGGAGGAGAGGAGGAGGAAGGAGGAGGAGGAGGGGAGGAGGGGAGGAGGAGGAGGAGGAGGAGGAGGAGGAGGAGGAGGAGGAGGAGGAGGAGGAGGAGGAGGAGGAGGAGGAGGAGGAGGAGGAGGAGGAGGAGGAGGAGGAGAAGGAGGAGGAGGAGGAGAAGGAGGAGGAGGAGGAGGAGGGGGAGGAGGGGGGGAGGGGGGGAGGAGGGGGGGGAGGAGGGGGGAGGAGAGGAGGAGGAGGAGGAGGAGAAGGAGACGAGGAGGAGGAGGAGGAGGAGGAGGAGGAGGAGGAGGAGGAGCTGGAGCTCCGTAGCCATTTTGGCTCAAGACGGCAGCCCCCCCGCCCAGCGGCGCGGGCAATCATGACCCGGCGGCGCGATGCTGCTGGATCCATCCCCGTGCGTCATGGGGCCGCACTGGCGCACGTGAGGGACCCCCAGCAGGCGGCGCTGCTGATGCGGGAGCTGCAAGGCGGCCTGGACCAGGCCTGCAGGACAGGGACCTGCTGCCGTGAAGTCCTGGGCGGCCAGGCCCAGCGGGTCTTGGGGGCTGCCACGGCGCTCGTGGCGACCGTGGGTGGCAGCACCCTTGCGCAAGGCCTGGCTCGCCTGCGGGACGACGGCCAGCGGGTGCCACCCCACCTGGTACGCGCCTGGCGCGAGCTGGATGCAGCCAGCGCCCTCATCCGCCATCCTGGCGCGGCGGAGCGCATCGTCGAGGTCGCGAACTCCTGGCTCATGCAGGCGGTGCCTGTCAAGTTCGCCGACGAGCCTCACGACGCGGCCTCCGACGAGGCCTTCGCCTCCACAGGGAGCGTGGGCGCAGTGGCTACGACCGACATCAACGCGGAGAGCGACATGTGCGACTCGGACCCCGAGGACGAGCTGCAGAAGAGAGTGAACGACAAGAAGGGCGACAAGACCCAGATGGTGCAGGACATGAAGAAGATGAAGGCCGGTTTCGGCTACAAGAGCCAGCAGGACATGAACGACAGGCTGCTGAAGCTGGAGGTGGCTACGACCGACATCAACGCGCAGAGCGACATGTGCGACTCGGACCCCGAGGACGAGCTGCAGAAGGGAGTGAACGACAAGAAGGGCGAGAAGACCCAGATGGTGCAGGACGTGAAGAAGATGAAGGCCGCTTTCGGCTACAAGAGCGAGCAGGACATGGACGACAGGCTGCTCAAGCTGGAGGTGAAGAACGTCGTGGTGACGAACATCGTCTCCGAGGGGCCTGCGGGGAGCTCCGAGGGGACGGCTGATCACAGCACCGACGAGCGTTGCAGCCTCGACGGCGACCCGCACGCCGGCGTGAATGCCATCGATCGCACGCCGCTCGCCGGCACCGTCTGCAGCACGCAGTGTACAGCTACGCCCTCGGACACAGCGAGTCAATCGAGACTCCTCGAGTACTTGACGAACCACGAGGCCGCCCTCCTCTCTGGGTGCAGCGAGGGCCACGCGGCAGGTGTCCCCCCCCCGTGCCTCGACACCAACGCCCTCGGCATGTGGAATACGATGGGCGTCTTGGATGAGGCGTCCCTGGATGAGGCCGCCAACGTGAGCGTCCGCAACAGCAAGCAGAACCCGATGCAGGGAATCCAGCAGCCCGACAACTTCGTCCAGCAGTCTGTGGAGCCGACGGCGTACGAGGAGTGCAGCGACGTCAGCCTCTCTAACAGGGCCACCGCGTCCGCGGACCAGCACAACGCCATCCCGTATTTCATGGAGCCGACGGCGCACGAGGACAGCAGCGACGCGCCGAAGGATGAGTCCCAGGTGAGCGAGATAGTGCAGGTAGCCGTGCAGGCCACGGCAGTCCCCCCCTGGGAGTGCGACGACCCTGAAGATGACGAAGACATGAGGGCCCACAAGCGGCGCTTCCGCGCGAGGCTGAAGCGTAGCTGATGGGCGCGTTTTGGTTTTGGTCCCCTGGCCGTTGGGCCGCGCGTGGTGCGAAGATTGCCGCGCCTCCCCTGGGGCTCTCCTGGCGGCGCCTTGTGGCGCAGTGCAAGCACTCTTCAAGAGTAAATTGGCCTGGGGAGGGCCTGTCGCAGCGTGCGAGGGATGTCGCCCCCCTCGGCACGGCTGGCAAAATTTTGATGGCCCTCCCCAGGCACCCGTCCCCGCCCGAACGGACTACGTCCGATTGCTCCAGCTCCAGGAGGAGGAGGAGGAGGAGGAGGAGGAGGAGGAGGAGGAGGAGGAGGAGGAGGAGGGGGAGGAGGGGGGAGAGGAGGGGGAGGAGGAGGAGTAGGAGGAGGACGGGGAGGAGGGGGGGAGGAGGGGAGGAGGAGGAGGAGGAGGAGGAGGAGGAGGAGGAGGAGGAAGAGGAGGAGGAGGAGGAGGAGTTGGGGTGCTGGGGCCGCCCTGGGCCAACGGGGGGGGGGCTGCCTGTGCTCAGCCCGAGGCCTCACGAAGGTGAGATATTCGGTGACAGCTCCTGGGAGCCTCCCATTCCCTTGTCGGCCCTTGCGGGTCGACGTGACTCGACGATAAATCGACGCTGATGGACGCTGAATCAACGCCAATCGACGCTAGCCGCCGCTACAACGGCGCTTTCTCATCGACTCCAGGCGCCAATCGATGCCAATCGACGCTAAAGACGGAATTAAGAGGGTATACCATGGGACGCACAGGGACATACTAATACTGTATGTCTTCCTTATCGCCCCCGGGGGGGGCGAAGCACGTACAGGATAAGTATGGTGGGGCGACGCCGAAAACCTGTACGCCCCCCCCCAGGCGCCGACCGCAGCGGTTTCGTGCTGTCGGTGCCGGCAGACACTGCCGCCTGCAGCAACACCCAGGAAGAGGAAGAGGAGGAGGAGGAGGAGGAGGAGGAGGCAGAGACATAATCCCCTTCCCTCCTGCTCCTCCTGCTCCTCCTCCACCTCCTCCTGCTCCTCCTCCTCCACCTCCTCCTCTCTCAATAGACATAGTCGGGACTCCAGAGACGGGGTTCAATGCAGACGGGGGTTCAGTCAGAGCGTCGGATCTTGCAGGATCCTGCAGGGGCCAGCAGTGCACTGACCCAGGTCTTGGTGCAGGTTCCTGCAAGATCCTGCAGGATCTTGCAGGATCTTGCCAGGCCCAACTGACCCGGGTGGGATTTACCCGGGTCAGCGCGTCCCCGAGATAAGCAGTTTCGGGCCCGGGGGGGTGGGCGCATGCATCCATGCCAACCTCCTCCTGATTACTTGCGCGGGCTAGCTTGGCTGAGCGAAGAAAGCTATGCTTATATCCGCGCCAGCGTCTTGCATGCTTGCAAACCTGTAAACGCGCTAAGCTGCTGAGGCACACAATGATGATACATCTGCGCAAACAATTTACAACTGGTTAAAAACATATGCGACTGGCCTGATGCACTGCACGCTAACACATGAATGCTGAACCATGAACGAAGAAAAGAAACGGGTCCTATCCGCGGTGACTTGGAGACCTTACGCCGCGGCTTACGCGGGCCGCCAGAGCGGCACGCTACATGGAAACGAGGGCGCTGACACGCCAACGTCCGCGAATTAGTAGCCGCTTGTCTGCGTCGCTCACATGTTGTTGAACTTTGACTGCCCCCAAGTTGCACATACATCAAGAGTGGGATCTTGGCGCGATTTGCGCCACAGGCTTTGCGATCGTATACTCGTAGTCTTCTGTACACCTCCTTCGGGTGTTCCCAGGCTGCGAACGCAAGTCTCTGTCGTCCGGCTCTCGCCCCTCGAGACCCGGTTGCACCTGCCTGGCCCTCTGCACGCCTCTTATTCCTTCTCGCCGCCTTCCCCACTGCGGGTGCGTCCCTTGCGCTCGGGGGCTTCATCCTGCCTCTCGCACAAGGCGACCCGCGTCCACCTGTTGCCTTCATCCGCAGTGTCGGGTGGAATTTCCTCGCACGTGCCCCAGACAGCCTTTCGCGAAAACGGCCACTTTACCAGCGGAGTGAAAGCGTGCGAGTGCCACATTCAACATAGAATGTTTTCCATCGCGTGCGCGAGTCAAGATGCGTATCAAACCCGACTACCCTTAGGTCGTGTATGTCCCCCATACAGGCGGTTTTTTGGGCGAGACATTAAGAATAATAAAAAAAAACTATACAAACATAGCGATAAATAGTCAAATCATCATCGCCCGACTATTTGCTACTATGTTGTGATGTTCCTCCTGTAGAGGAACAGGCCCGACTTAAGACCACCCCCGTCACACAGGGCAGGACCCATATTCACAGGACCAAGATCACAGGGCCTGACGCCCAGGGGGGAGCCATGCACGAGAAGCTCGAGAGGGCTTTGGAATTAGGTTGGCCACGTCTTCCTGCAGGCAGATTTTGAAAGAAAAATGGAAAATAGCCAAAACAAATTCAAAGATGGTCAAACATAGTAAACAAATCGTCCACATACTATGTTTTCGGCTATTGTTTTATATTCCCTTTTGTAGAGGGACAGGCCCGACCTAACCCTGGTAGATGCTGGGAGGCCGCAGCCTTCGGGTTTTCGTGAAGGGGGGGCCACAAAGGCGGGGGGCGACGCAACGTGCACCTTCCATGAACATGGTGGGCCCACTGCAGCAAATCTACGGGCCATCTGGAGGCACTTCCTCACCACCTCCTCCCTGCAATCCTCGATCCCCTCGCGTGCTCTGCCCCCCTCCCCCGCTGCCGTCTCCGCACAGAGCCTGCAATTTGTTTGTTTGATTTGCGCGCGGATGATCGTCTGCCGCACACTCCTGCCCGTGGCGCAGAAAAGACGAGCGAGGGGCCCGAAGGAGGGCCGAAAGAAGCGAGGGACGGACCAGGACCCGAACAGAGCCGAGCGAGGGACCGAACCCGAGCACACAGGGACAACGAAAAATCGAAGGCCCGAAACACGCGATGCTGGCAAGACTGGCGAGACAATTTGAAGCCCGCGCCCTGGCTCCCGGGCTTCCAGCCTCAACCTCTGGCCAGGCAGCAGCATTATACAACAAGACAGACACAGCACGGCGGCGGAGAGCCCTTCCTCTCTTCGCGAGCCTGGGCTGGGGGGGGGGACAAAAGGAGCACATAAAAGATGAGTTGGCGCAGGCGGTGCGGGTGCCTGCTTCTCAGCGCATCTGCACCCACTCATCCTCAGCCTAGCCAACGAACCCTGACGAATCGGCACAGACACTTCAGAGAGCAAAGCTAGAGAGGCGTGAAAGCATGCCGCCCCCCGCAGGCGGCGAAGAGAATTCTCTTTGCTCCTCTTTGCGAGCCTGGGCGGGGGAAAAGACACAGGCAGCACACAAGGAGGATGAGTGGGCGCAGGCGGAACGGGTGCCTGCTTCTCAGCGCCTCTGTACCCACTCATCCTCAGCCTACTAGCCCCTGGCGCGTAGCCATAGGACATTTCGACTGTCCGACTGTCCGACTGTCAGAGAGAAAGCACAGACAGAGAGGCGTGCACAGAAAACCCCGCGCGGCGGGCGGGCAAGAGTCTTCTCTCTGTGCGAGCCTGGCCAGGGGGGGAATAACAAAATCACTGACGGGATATGTGGGCGCAGGCGGAACGGGTGCCTGCTTCTCAGCGCCTCTGTGCCCACTTATCCCAAGCCTACCCTACTTCCTGGAAGCTGTCCTCTGTAGCGACCAGGAAAGGGAGTACTGCAGAACAACACTTCTGGCGGCTGGTGTCAGGGATCCGAGTAGTCCTGCCAGCATCAGACAGACGAGACAAACCAGATATCCTAGGAAACATCCACCCCACCTCCGAAGTATAGCCCGAGAAATCTACGGTGCCTCTAAAAGCCACGCAGGATCAAACAGTGCCTGAAAATTAAAGACATCGTGAGGGGCAGGAAAAGCATATATAACGTTGACATTGTCAACCGCAGTGACCTCACCGACTGGTTGATCAGTGCGGGGGTCACGACCACCGCACATGCGTCGAAGCCGTGAGATGGTGCCAGAGGCCCGGGGAGGCCCAGTGCATGATTTAGTTAAATCAACTGCCTTCTTACACGAGTAGCGGCCACATCGTCGACAAAATATGGTATCACTTAGCCGCCTGAGCACGTGCCCACCGCCAGTGGGAGAAGAGCACTGCGAACGCAATAAGTAGCTCTTGGAGACTCGCCCAACAATTCACGCAACGAAAACGACCCGCTGAAGGGGTCCCAGAAATGCTCATGCAAGGCCCCAGAGGAGGCGCCAGAGAGGACTAGGGATGGGGCCGTGGGGGCAGGGGACTCGTCAGAATCCGCCGCCCAAGCCTTTTTGGGCATTCTTAAAATTCCATGCTGTACAATGACCGATATACACACCAAGATTGCGCACCAGCACACTAGAGCGCTTGATGCGGTCGTGCAGGACCGTGTCCAGAGTGTGTAGGTCTGCACCTAAGTTAGCAAGTCTGTCGGCTTGCTTATTACCCGCAGAGGAAGAGTGGCCACGAACCTTGGTGACCTTAATTAGGTGATACCCGATGTCTGAAGCCGCGCAGTGGACGCGGACCCACAAGGATGCGTGAGTGGCCCATCCGCGCGTGATAGCTTCATACCCCATTGCCCAACCGTCAACGACATACTGGGCATGAGTGACAAACTCATAGCAGTCGGAGGGGGCGGCATGGGTTAGATAAAATAAAAAACGCGTAAAGCTCAGCCCCTGCGACATCCTGGGTGGGAAAGGGATATACGCCATAGGCGCCAGCACTAAGCCGAAGCCGATCGTTGGCGATGGGCTCACCAAAAACATGTCGACTACGCGGAGCAAATGAGCAAACGCCCCATCCACAACGGAGAGTGAGCGGCGAGGGGCCATGCTTTCCCGAGCCGTCTCCGTACGCAGGCGATGAGAAAAAGGGGCCGTCTGTGGCCCCTTCCCAGACAGGGTCTGGGAAAGGTGGTGCAAGCAGGGAGCAATAGCGCGGGTCGGGAACCATGGCAGTGGTCCAGACAGGGTTCTCGCGGTACTGCTCTATGCAGCGGGTGAGGGCTGGAGTCGGGCCGAACCAACGACGAAACTCCACAAGCCCATCACGCGCATACAGGGTGTGAAACACGGGGTCAGAGGGGGCAACCTGGCAAATGGGGCACAGAGGTTTCAAGTATATGCCCCCAGATATAAAAGTCCTCAAAGCACGTTGCTGGAGGACACCCCATCCTTCAGTCTTTTTAGACAACAGGGAAAGAAGCGGGGGCAGGAAAGAGGGGTCCAGACAGGTGACTGAAGGATGGGTGACGCTCAGAGGCCTGTTTCGAAGCCCAAACAGACGCGCCGCGAATCACTAGTGCAACCACCTCACGAGGGGAAGTAGACGAAATATCAACATCAGTTCCAAGAGAGCTTCGCCATATTGTGGGCGAAACCGCAGACCACCCAATTCTACGCATAGTGGCAACCAAAATCTGTCCTGGGCCCTGCAATTCAGTCCACGGGGTATCTGGCGTCACCTTGGCGTAGGCAAACTGGAAAACTTGGCCTATCATTCCAACGGGGAGAAGAGAGTCCCATCTAGAGACAGTCCATAGACGAATAACCTCAGCATGTGCGTCAATAGCAGGGTCGGTAACACCATGCAACGCCAAATCCATCGTGACAGACCTACGCTTACCTGTGCCGAGACCAGCGTGGTATATAGCACGGACCTGACGAATCTGATGAGTAGGTAGACCGACGACATCAATGCCGTACATGATAGTGGGCCGCAAGTTAGTGTTTACAATACCTGCAACCTTTGCACCAGCCTTCTTTATCTTCAATAGGCGTCGGGCCTTAAACCTGGCCTTTTTTTAATCGACCAGTGAGAACGGTACGAGAACGACGCCCCTGACGTAACTGGTAGTCAATCCCGAGGTTGCGACACGAGAACTTGACGGCACCAGCGAGACGTGGAGTTTCAGCTGCAATGCTCTGGGCCAACTGGGGGTCGGTAGCCAAGAGCACGATTTTCTTCTCGGAGAGCGGTAAACATGCCGAGAAAGTCAGCTTGCTCATCAAAAGGTGCGACGCATCGGGACCGATTTTGAGCAACTCCCTCTCCGAGCCTATCCCCGGGACCTGGACGTCGTCGGCGACGAGGCCGAGGTGCATATGTGGATACGACTGACGAAACGAATCCAGCTCGGGCATCAATAAAATACGCATAAACAGATCGGCAAAGGAGCAACCTGCCACAATAGTCTTGCTAGCTGTGACCCACTCCCCAACAATTCGCCGCAACGTGACAACACGTGGGGAACGATACAGAGACCGGAAAACCCTCAAGAGTGCTGGATGAAACCCAAACTCACTAGCATGTCTCATGAGAAGTTTACGGCGAGACTGTTCAAAGGCCTTCTGGATGTCGAGCAAGAATGCAAACACAGACAAACCTTTGGCAGATGCTAACTCCGTGAGCACGCCCATGCGCCACACACATGCTTGGCAGGAATGACCGCGCACACCATGCACGCACGGACGAGGATGCAATCGCGCCCACATAGCACCGTACGTGTGCCTGAAGAACCGAGAGAACGTGCGCACACACGTCGTGAACAGGGCAACCGTACGCTCGCCACCATCAGCCTTCGGGATCAAATTCATGATGAACGCAGCGAGAATGGGAGGAAATCTACCCAATCGCAAGACAGCGCGCCAGATACCAAACAAGGCAAGAAGAGACGAGTCGGAAAGCAGCGCAAGGTGACGTGGACGCATAGAGTCCAATCCACCGACGTACGAGCTTTGCACCTGCGACACACCTGCCTGTACTTGTCCAAGGACGGGTGGGGCAAGGATGCAAGGCAGTCGGGCGGAAACGGCGGGAAATCCAGGGCCAGGCAAGGATCATCAGGGTGCTCCTGCATGGGCTCCCAGATAGCATGCCAAACTCCTTCTCGCGCCTTAAGATGATGCTGCGGCGCACCGACTGGGGCATCTGGGTCCGGGGTGGTCTTGTCAAAGGAAGCCCAATCCATAGATCCCTCGACGAAGCGGTGCGCAGCAGAACCCCCTTCCTGGACAGATCGGATGGCCCATGATGTCCAGGATTGGTATCTCTGTGCAGATGCTGCGCGTTCCAGAGCAGATGCGGACTCAGCCAAAACGCCCCGCAACCAATCTATGGAACCAAGATCTAGGGTACCAAGCCTATTGGCATAATACCTCCACCATGACCAATCGGGGGGAGGACCGCCATCACGCTGCGAAGGGCGATATCGACGCAGGGCTTGACAGGCTCTCCGATAAGCGGGCCACAACTGCTTGTCAGCAAGATATAGAAGAATGCCAAGACGGTTAGAGAGATACCTCCAGAGCCTTCCTTCATATGACGAAAGCACACCTCCAGGAAACAGCCTGGAAACCGAAATCTGGATAGTCGAGGGAGGCTCACCCCACTTGGTGTAATCCTGCGGATCTGGCAACTGGAAAAGGGCAAGCAACTCCTGGGCAGACGTCTTCAGCCAAGAAGAGGTAAGACGCCCCAAATCTTCCACAGTGTTGACTGCGTCAGGATCAGGCAAAGCATCCCAGGAAGGCGGACAATTTGAACACCCCACTGGCCGAATAACAGGGATGCGCGGCGGCCGCCGAAAAAACGAGACCAAATCAGAGTGAAGATTTCCACGAAGGGCGAGAGCGACAGGCTGATGCTTGGGGATCAGGGGGGTCTCCCAGACCTCACACTTCACTGCTGCCGAGAGCAAGGGGTGCACCACAAAGTAGTCAATCAACGACTGGGCACCCGCGGACTCATAAGCATGGCGATCTGGCGAGACAATGACCCCACCTATGAGCGTTAAGAAGTCCGTATTCTGCAAGTCCTTGGGGGACATGTTCCAGTCCCCTGATGTAACAGAGGGGGTGGATATAGTCTTCATGACTGCTGCCACCTGCATCAGTAGCTGGGCATTGCGATCCTCGGCGCCTCCCCCCGTGCGCAAATAGACATTGGCCCAAGGGGTACCTGCATCGACGACCCCATGCCATAGCTTCAGGATACATCTCTCTGGGGGGGGGGGGGGGCATGGCAACAATCGGATCCAATGCAACTTCAGAGAAGGACCTGACATGCTTCGAGACAAGGCCCACTCCTGAACTCAATCCACCTTTCTGAGTACTAACTGAGGGGTGGAGGTGCGCATGGAACCCATGCTTGTGAGCACGGTTGACTGCGAACTCGATAGCCTCTTCAGTACGACAGAGTTCTTGAAAACCAACAGCATCAAACCGATCAGAATAAGCCCCCAGGAAAATATCGGCATTGGACCAGGAGGTAACGTTCACAGTAACGATGACCCAGTCCCGACGCGGCTTCTGACCGAAGGCTGACTTGTCGGGCGGGGTCTCCGATGTAGGTCAGACGGGCCCTTGGGATTGGAGCCCCCCGCCACTGCTGGGGTGTCGGCGGGGCCAGAGGTGGCGGCAGCCGACGGCGAAAACCTTCCTGACTGTCCCGACTGATCCACTGCGACATCAGGGGCATGAGCAGGACGTTTCGGCGCAGGCGGCAATGAGGAAGAGGAACAGGGAGGGGCCCTGGCAACACGTGTTGGGGAACCTTGTTGGTCGACAGACATCCTGGGCTCCTCCGACTGGGACCGAGGTTCACTGGCAACACCAACAGGAGCATAGCCAGACATAACGATACCCTGGAGGTCCCGCAACGCCTGAGCAAGCTTCTTGTCTCTCTGCACTGCCTGGGAAGCTGCGAAGACATCCGCCACAGCTGAGAGATCTGGGGGCGTGAATCCCCCAGGGACTGGCTCGCTCGAAGGGAGATCTTGCAACTTAGACTGCCACATAGCCATATCCTGGGCGACCCGCTCCTGACGAGAGCAGGGGGCGTCCCTTTCGCTCTGAAGGTCCAGGATCTTGCGATCGAACTCACGGATCTGGCTAGAGATCTTGTCAAACTTCTTACTGGCCCAGTGATGACGCTGCTTGTAGAACGAACGCTTCTGGGGAACGGTAAGCAAGTCGGACTTTTGTGCTCGGAGATGCTGCAACTCATCCTGGAGACCCAATACCTGATCACGAACGTATCTGGTCGGCGGAAGCAGGCGGAGGGAGTCCAGCTGGCCCAAAAGGGCCTTGATAATCTGATCAATCTGCGCAACCGAGAGCTCATTGCCATTTGTGTCGACACAGCCGCCATCAACATCGTCGTCGACATAGTCAGCCCAAAAACCACGATCGCTGCCAATACCGTCGTCGCTAGAGTCATATCCGAATCTATCCTGCACTTCCTCGTCCAATGGAGCCTGAAGACGTTCATCCAAAGACCGAACTGGGGGAGTGGCAGTACCGTCAACATCATGACGATCATGGAAACGAGCACGGGGGGGAGACAAGACACGATCACTGCCACTGCCTTTGCTCCTGCCTTTGCCGTCGTTGTCGCCTTTGCGACAATGCTTTCCTGGAACCTGTCCTTTGGAGCGGCCAGGAAAAGGGGTACTGCAGAACTTACACTTCTGGCGGGGGCTGGTGTCGGGGATCCACGAAGTCTTGCCAGCATCGCGACAGACGAGACAGACGAGATATCCCATGGCGCGCCCCGTGCAGCTCAGTGGACGGCACACGCGCCAGAACCGTCCGAGCCTGCCGCACGGCTGCGGACAAGCTCGAAGCCTCGCGGCAAGGTTTCGAACTTGAGCCAAAATGGCTACGGACAGAGCCTGCAAACTCCCGGGGAGCTCCAAGGAGATCCTGGGAGCCTCCGCAACCCTAGGCACCAAAAACTGAATGGGCAGACTCACTACTGCCCACCCCGCCCCCAGCCCCCTTAGCCGTGAAGGAAACGTATCCTGAGGGAAACGGGTCCTCAGGTTTTTTTTGTATCTTTTGTGGCTCCCCAGGGTCCTCCGCGGGCCCTGGGGCCTTGTCAAAGAGTAGCCCAGGACGAAACACTGGTCCTGGGGAGATAGAGGAACAAAAAAAAACATAAGCATAAACTGTTGGAGGTCCGCGCGGATTTCTTGGATCCGCGCCAGGCCTACCTCCCAGCGCGGATCCCAGGATCCGCGCTGCCCCTGGCGCCCTCCGGCGCTGCCCCTGGCGCGCGGAGCGCGCCAGGGGCAGCGCCGGAGGCGCCGCCAGGGGGACCCAGCGCCGATCCAAGAACCAAGAATCCGCGCGAAGCGCCAGAAGTTCATGTTAATGGCGTTTTTCTTTTCCTAGGAAAGGCTCCGGGGTCCAGAACCGGTTTCTCACAGGGCCCGTTTCGTTCCTGCTGTGCGAGGCGGGGATGTATCCGTATCCACCGCCTGGGAACCGACGTCCTGGTGCTCCAGCGGGCGGCGGATATGGATGTATTCTGGCCCACGGGGGCCCGAATCTGTACGTGTATATATATATATATGTATATATATATATATGTATATACACACACACATCCGCCGCCTGCCGAGGTCCTCGAAATTTGATCCTCCAGGCGCTGGTCACATATAAGTTCCCGCCTCGGACTGCCGAGCCACCGAGCAAAGCTGGCCCGAGCAACGGCGCTCGGCGGTCACCCCGCCCACCTTGGCACGGCGGCACGGGGGAGCCACGGATCACGTGGCTCCGCTACGACCTCGCAGCGACCCGAAGAATGCCAGAAGGAGCTCGGTGCTGCCAGAAAGCGCCCGCGGCGACCCATATATCGGGCTGGGCGGAAGGGGGGGATAGCAAAGGGGGGGTTTGAGAATCAGCTCACGTAGCTGCTTTTCCCAGCGCCTCCAGGCGCCGGAGGCGCCCATGTATCGAGGAATGGGCCTGGCGGCGGGGCCGAAACCAGCTGCATGCAGCAGATTTCGTAACCCCTCCTTTCCTTATCCCCCCTTTCGTTCGGCCCGAGAAGAATGCCACAGTGACCCCAGTCCCGCCAGAAAGCGCCCGCCATGACGCATATACCACGAGATCTCTCGGCGCGCGCGTCGCCTCTGGGTGGGCGGCGCACGCAGTAGCATGCTGGGGTGGCACCGATGGTCGAAGAAACCATTGGGAGGATGGGGAAGTCCTCCTCCGCCTCCTCCTCCTCCGCCTCCTTCTCCTCCTCCTCCGCCTCCTCCTCCTCCTTCTCCTTCTCCTCCCTCTCCTATCTATAGTAATGGTAGTGGGAAATCGGCCCATCAAGACAGTCCTCCCATTCTCCTCCACCCCTGGGGAAACAAGATAGCCACTCCGCTCCGCCCCGGACCTCTCCCGGGGTGCGTTCTGACCAGAATGTCGAAGCGACTCCAGCCGCGGTGACGAGGGAAGGGCACCGGTATCGGTCTCTCTCCCTCCTTGGAGCCCCGTCGCGGCGCACCCAAGGCAACCAGAGACCGCCCCGAGGAGCAGAGAGACAGAGAGCGCCACAGCCGCAGCGCGGAGCCTCGGGCAGGGGAGCCCCGAGGCAGCACCAGCGAGGCGAGGCGAGGCGACTCCCAGTTCGCCCGCGAGGGCGGCCGCGCGCGGGGCTGGAAGTGGGCGCCGGGGCGAAACTGATTCAGTCGAGGGGGCGCATGATTCTGCTTACGCGGTGCACGTAGCCATCCCCCAGTTGTGGCCACCACTCGCTTGCCGACGCAAGGCCTTGCTATTTGTCCCCGCACGCTGTGCGAGCAAACTGTGCCACTAGGGAGAGGGGGAAGGAAAGAGCGGACGCCGCGCCCACCAGCTGCGGCTCAGGCTTCCCCTGCCGAGTCCCAAACTGACTACCTACCAAACCACCGAAGCCCAAACCCGAAGACCCGGATTATTTCGGGAGGAGGAAGGGAGCGCGTTCCACCCGTGTTTTCTCAGAATGCTCCCGGACCCCCCCTCCCACTGGGAATGGAGAGCAAATTTGGACCTTCGGTTTGGGTTGGGGTGGATTGGTGTCGGCGGTGGACAAGCCTTCCTTTAGTAAACCTCCCCTTAGTGAAAACGGCCTGGAACCGAAACCGACGGACCTGGACCCGCAAAAACGACGGCCGAGACGCCATCTCGCGAACCGAAAAAGGCCAATTCGCTAATCGACGCGTCAGGGTAGGAGGTTTATCAACCTCCGATGGTGGGTGGTGACAGACTGTTACGCTCGCCATCGGCGGCGCTCGGGAGGGGGAGCACCTGCTGAGGCCTCGGGCTGCGCACGGGCAGCCCCCCCGAGGTGCCCCCCGAGCAGTCACGGCTGGCCTTAGGTCGGGCATGTCCCCCTACGGGAGGTCTTGCGACGAAAAAAAAATACCCCAACAAAAACTCCAAAATGATCAAACATACTCAAAAACATCGTCCCCATACTAGTGTTTGACTCGTTTGAAATTTCCCCCCTGTAGAGGGACAGGCCCGACTTAAGGCTGGCCTCCACAGGCCTCGGGAGCAGTCCTGGGCGGTCTCGAGACCCTGGCGCCGCCTCCAGCGGGGCCCCTGGGGCGCTGCGCGCCCCAGGAGGAGAAGGACGAGGAAGGGGAGGAGGGGGAGGAGCAGGAGGAGGAGGAGGAGGAGGAAGAGGAGGAGGAGGAGAAGGAGGAGGAGGGAGGAGGGGGGGGAGGAGGGGGGGGAGGAGGGGGAGGAGGAGGAGGAGGAGGAGGAGGCGGAGGAGGAGGAGGAGAGGAGGAGGAGGAGGAGGTGGGGAGGAGGAGGAGGAGGAGGAGGAGGAGGAGGAGGAGGAGGAGAAGGAGGAGGAGGAGGAGGAGGGGGAGGACGGGGGGGGGGAGAGGAGGAGGAGGAGGAGGAGGAGGAGGAGGAGGAGGAGGAGGAGGAGGAGGAGGAGGAGGAGGAGGAGGAGGAGGAGGAGGAGGAGGAGGAGGAGAAGGAGGAGGAGGAGGAGAAGGAGGAGGAGGAGGAGGAGGGGGAGGAGGGGGGGGAGGGGGGGGGAGGAGGGGGGGAGGAGGGGGGGAGGAGAAGGAGGAGGAGGAGGAGGAGAAGGAGACGAGGAGGAGGAGGAGGAGGAGGAGGAGGAGGAGGAGGAGGAGGAGCTGGAGCTCCGTAGCCATTTTGGCTCAAGACGGCAGCCCCCCCGCCCAGCGGCGCGGGCAATCATGACCCGGCGGCGCGATGCTGCTGGATCCATCCCCGTGCGTCATGGGGCCGCACTGGCGCACGTGAGGGACCCCCAGCAGGCGGCGCTGCTGATGCGGGAGCTGCAAGGCGGCCTGGACCAGGCCTGCAGGACAGGGACCTGCTGCCGTGAAGTCCTGGGCGGCCAGGCCCAGCGGGTCTTGGGGGCTGCCACGGCGCTCGTGGCGACCGTGGGTGGCAGCACCCTTGCGCAAGGCCTGGCTCGCCTGCGGGACGACGGCCAGCGGGTGCCACCCCACCTGGTACGCGCCTGGCGCGAGCTGGATGCAGCCAGCGCCCTCATCCGCCATCCTGGCGCGGCGGAGCGCATCGTCGAGGTCGCGAACTCCTGGCTCATGCAGGCGGTGCCTGTCAAGTTCGCCGACGAGCCTCACGACGCGGCCTCCGACGAGGCCTTCGCCTCCACAGGGAGCGTGGGCGCAGTGGCTACGACCGACATCAACGCGGAGAGCGACATGTGCGACTCGGACCCCGAGGACGAGCTGCAGAAGAGAGTGAACGACAAGAAGGGCGACAAGACCCAGATGGTGCAGGACATGAAGAAGATGAAGGCCGGTTTCGGCTACAAGAGCCAGCAGGACATGAACGACAGGCTGCTGAAGCTGGAGGTGGCTACGACCGACATCAACGCGCAGAGCGACATGTGCGACTCGGACCCCGAGGACGAGCTGCAGAAGGGAGTGAACGACAAGAAGGGCGAGAAGACCCAGATGGTGCAGGACGTGAAGAAGATGAAGGCCGCTTTCGGCTACAAGAGCGAGCAGGACATGGACGACAGGCTGCTCAAGCTGGAGGTGAAGAACGTCGTGGTGACGAACATCGTCTCCGAGGGGCCTGCGGGGAGCTCCGAGGGGACGGCTGATCACAGCACCGACGAGCGTTGCAGCCTCGACGGCGACCCGCACGCCGGCGTGAATGCCATCGATCGCACGCCGCTCGCCGGCACCGTCTGCAGCACGCAGTGTACAGCTACGCCCTCGGACACAGCGAGTCAATCGAGACTCCTCGAGTACTTGACGAACCACGAGGCCGCCCTCCTCTCTGGGTGCAGCGAGGGCCACGCGGCAGGTGTCCCCCCCCCGTGCCTCGACACCAACGCCCTCGGCATGTGGAATACGATGGGCGTCTTGGATGAGGCGTCCCTGGATGAGGCCGCCAACGTGAGCGTCCGCAACAGCAAGCAGAACCCGATGCAGGGAATCCAGCAGCCCGACAACTTCGTCCAGCAGTCTGTGGAGCCGACGGCGTACGAGGAGTGCAGCGACGTCAGCCTCTCTAACAGGGCCACCGCGTCCGCGGACCAGCACAACGCCATCCCGTATTTCATGGAGCCGACGGCGCACGAGGACAGCAGCGACGCGCCGAAGGATGAGTCCCAGGTGAGCGAGATAGTGCAGGTAGCCGTGCAGGCCACGGCAGTCCCCCCCTGGGAGTGCGACGACCCTGAAGATGACGAAGACATGAGGGCCCACAAGCGGCGCTTCCGCGCGAGGCTGAAGCGTAGCTGATGGGCGCGTTTTGGTTTTGGTCCCCTGGCCGTTGGGCCGCGCGTGGTGCGAAGATTGCCGCGCCTCCCCTGGGGCTCTCCTGGCGGCGCCTTGTGGCGCAGTGCAAGCACTCTTCAAGAGTAAATTGGCCTGGGGAGGGCCTGTCGCAGCGTGCGAGGGATGTCGCCCCCCTCGGCACGGCTGGCAAAATTTTGATGGCCCTCCCCAGGCACCCGTCCCCGCCCGAACGGACTACGTCCGATTGCTCCAGCTCCAGGAGGAGGAGGAGGAGGAGGAGGAGGAGGAGGAGGAGGAGGAGGAGGAGGAGGAGGGGGAGGAGGGGGGAGAGGAGGGGGAGGAGGAGGAGTAGGAGGAGGAGGAGGACGGGGAGGAGGGGGGGAGGAGGGGAGGAGGAGGAGGAGGAGGAGGAGGAGGAGGAGGAGGAGGAAGAGGAGGAGGAGGAGGAGGAGTTGGGGTGCTGGGGCCGCCCTGGGCCAACGGGGGGGGGGCTGCCTGTGCTCAGCCCGAGGCCTCACGAAGGTGAGATATTCGGTGACAGCTCCTGGGAGCCTCCCATTCCCTTGTCGGCCCTTGCGGGTCGACGTGACTCGACGATAAATCGACGCTGATGGACGCTGAATCAACGCCAATCGACGCTAGCCGCCGCTACAACGGCGCTTTCTCATCGACTCCAGGCGCCAATCGATGCCAATCGACGCTAAAGACGGAATTAAGAGGGTATACCATGGGACGCACAGGGACATACTAATACTGTATGTCTTCCTTATCGCCCCCGGGGGGGGCGAAGCACGTACAGGATAAGTATGGTGGGGCGACGCCGAAAACCTGTACGCCCCCCCCCAGGCGCCGACCGCAGCGGTTTCGTGCTGTCGGTGCCGGCAGACACTGCCGCCTGCAGCAACACCCAGGAAGAGGAAGAGGAGGAGGAGGAGGAGGAGGAGGAGGCAGAGACATAATCCCCTTCCCTCCTGCTCCTCCTGCTCCTCCTCCACCTCCTCCTGCTCCTCCTCCTCCACCTCCTCCTCTCTCAATAGACATAGTCGGGACTCCAGAGACGGGGTTCAATGCAGACGGGGGTTCAGTCAGAGCGTCGGATCTTGCAGGATCCTGCAGGGGCCAGCAGTGCACTGACCCAGGTCTTGGTGCAGGTTCCTGCAAAATCCTGCAGGATCTTGCAGGATTTTGCCAGGCCCAACTGACCCGGGTGGGATTTACCCGGGTCAGCGCGTCCCCGAGATAAGCAGTTTCGGGCCCGGGGGGGTGGGCGCATGCATCCATGCCAACCTCCTCCTGATTACTTGCGCGGGCTAGCTTGGCTGAGCGAAGAAAGCTATGCTTATATCCGCGCCAGCGTCTTGCATGCTTGCAAACCTGTAAACGTGCTAAGCTGCTGAGGCACACAATGATGATACATCTGCGCAAACAATTTACAACGGGTTAAAAACATATGCGACTGGCCTGATGCACTGCACGCTAACACATGAATGCTGAACCATGAACGAAGAAAAGAAACGGGTCCTATCCGCGGTGACTTGGAGACCTTACGCCGCGGCTTACGCGGGCCGCCAGAGCGGCACGCTACATGGAAACGAGGGCGCTGACACGCCAACGTCCGCGAATTAGTAGCCGCTTGTCTGCGTCGCTCACATGTTGTTGAACTTTGATTGCCCCCAAGTTGCACATACATCAAGAGTGGGATCTTGGCGTGATTTGCGCCACAGGCTTTGCGATCGTATACTCGTAGTCTTCTGTACACCTCCTTCGGGTGTTCCCAGGCTGCGAACGCAAGTCTCTGTCGTCCGGCTCTCGCCCCTCGAGACCCGGTTGCACCTGCCTGGCCCTCTGCACGCCTCTTATTCCTTCTCGCCGCCTTCCCCACTGCGGGTGCGTCCCTTGCGCTCGGGGGCTTCATCCTGCCTCTCGCACAAGGCGACCCGCGTCCACCTGTTGCCTTCATCCGCAGTGTCGGGTGGAATTTCCTCGCACGTGCCCCAGACAGCCTTTCGCGAAAACGGCCACTTTACCAGCGGAGTGAAAGCGTGCGAGTGCCACATTCAACATAGAATGTTTTCCATCGCGTGCGCGAGTCAAGATGCGTATCGAACCCGACTACCCTTAGGTCGTGTATGTCCCCCATACAGGCGGTTTTTTGGGCGAGACATTAAGAATATAAAAAAAAACTATACAAACATAGCGATAAATAGTCAAATCATTTTCGCCCGACTATTTGCTACTATGTTTTGATGTTCCTCCTGTAGAGGAACAGGCCCGACTTAAGACCACCCCCGTCACACAGGGCAGGACCCATATTCACAGGACCAAGATCACAGGGCCTGACGCCCAGGGGGGAGCCATGCACGAGAAGCTCGAGAGGGCTTTGGAATTAGGTTGGCCACGTCTTCCTGCAGGCAGATTTTGAAAGAAAAATGGAAAATAGCCAAAACAAATTCAAAGATGGTCAAACATAGTAAACAAATCGTCCACATACTATGTTTTCGGCTATTGTTTTATATTCCCTTTTGTAGAGGGACAGGCCCGACTTAACCCTGGTAGATGCTGGGAGGCCGCAGCCTTCGGGTTTTCGTGAAGGGGGGGCCACAAAGGCGGGGGGCGACGCAACGTGCACCTTCCATGAACATGGTGGGCCCACTGCAGCAAATCTACGGGCCATCTGGAGGCACTTCCTCACCACCTCCTCCCTGCAATCCTCGATCCCCTCGCGTGCTCTGCCCCCCTCCCCCGCTGCCGTCTCCGCACAGAGCCTGCAATTTGTTTGTTTGATTTGCGCGCGGATGATCGTCTGCCACACACTCCTGCCCGTGGCGCAGAAAAGACGAGCGAGGGGCCCGAAGGAGGGCCGAAAGAAGCGAGGGACGGACCAGGACCCGAACAGAGCCGAGCGAGGGACCGAACCCGAGCACACAGGGGCAACGAAAAATCGAAGGCCCGAAACACGCGATGCTGGCAAGACTGGCGAGACAATTTGAAGCCCGCGCCCTGGCTCCCGGGCTTCCAGCCTCAACCTCTGGCCAGGCAGCAGCATTACACAACAAGACAGACACAGCACGGCGGCGGAGAGCCCTTCCTCTCTTCGCGAGCCTGGGCTGGGGGGGGGGACAAAAGGAGCACATAAAAGATGAGTTGGCGCAGGCGGTGCGGGTGCCTGCTTCTCAGCGCATCTGCACCCACTCATCCTCAGCCTAGCCAACGAACCCTGACGAATCGGCACAGGCACTTCAGAGAGCAAAGCTAGAGAGGCGTGAAAGCATGCCGCCCCCCGCAGGCGGCGAAGAGAATTCTCTTTGCTCCTCTTTGCGAGCCTGGGCGGGGGAAAAGACACAGGCAGCACGCAAGGAGGATGAGTGGGCGCAGGCGGAACGGGTGCCTGCTTCTCAGCGCCTCTGCACCCACTCATCCTCAGCCTACTAGCCCCTGGCGCGTAGCCATAGGACATTTCGACTGTCCGACTGTCCGACTGTCAGAGAGAAAGCACAGACAGAGAGGCGTGCACAGAAAACCCCGCGCGGCGGGCGGGCAAGAGTCTTCTCTCTGTGCGAGCCTGGCCAGGGGGGGGAATAACAAAATCACTGACGGGATAAGTGGGCGCAGGCGGAACGGGTGCCTGCTTCTCAGCGCCTCTGTGCCCACTTATCCCAAGCCCACCCTACTTCCTGGAAGCTGTCCTCTGTAGCGACCAGGAAAGGGAGTACTGCAGAACAACACTTCTGGCGGCTGGTGTCAGGGATCCGAGTAGTCCTGCCAGCATCAGACAGACGAGACAAACCAGATATCCTAGGAAACATCCACCCCACCTCCGAAGTATAGCCCGAGAAATCTACGGTGCCTCTAAAAGCCACGCAGGATCAAACAGTGCCTGAAAATTAAAGACATCGTGAGGGGCAGGAAAAGCATATATAACGTTGACATTGTCAACCGCAGTGACCTCACCGACTGGTTGATCAGTGCGGGGGTCACGACCACCGCACATGCGTCGAAGCCGTGAGATGGTGCCAGAGGCCCGGGGAGGCCCAGTGCATGATTTAGTTAAATCAACTGCCTTCTTACACGAGTAGCGGCCACATCGTCGACAAAATATGGTATCATTTAGCCGCCTGAGCACGTGCCCACCGCCAGTGGGAGAAGAGCACTGCGAACGCAATAAGTAGCTCTTGGAGACTCGCCCAACAATTCACGCAACGAAAACGACCCGCTGAAGGGGTCCCAGAAATGCTCATGCAAGGCCCCAGAGGAGGCACCAGAGAGGACTAGGGATGGGGCCGTGGGGGCAGGGGACTCGTCAGAATCCGCCGCCCAAGCCTTTTTGGGCATTCTTAAAATTCCATGCTATACAATGACCGATATACACACCAAGATTGCGCACCAGCACACTAGAGCGTTTGATGCGGTCGTGCAGGACCGTGTCCAGAGTGTGTAGGTCTGCACCTAAGTTAGCAAGTCTGTCGGCTTGCTTATTACCCGCAGAGGAAGAGTGGCCACGAACCTTGGTGACCTTAATTAGGTGATACCCGATGTCTGAAGCCGCGCAGTGGACGCGGACCCACAAGGATGCGTGAGTGGCCCATCCGCGCGTGATAGCTTCATACCCCATTGCCCAACCGTCAACGACATACTGGGCATGAGTGACAAACTCATAGCAGCCGGAGGGGGCGGCATGGGTTAGATAAAATAAAAAAACGCGTAAAGCTCAGCCCCTGCGACATCCTGGGTGGGAAAGGGATATACGCCATAGGCACCAGCACTAAGCCGAAGCCGATCGTTGGCGATGGGCTCACCAAAAACATGTCGACTACGCGGGGCAAATGAGCAAACGCCCCATCCACAACGGAGAGTGAGCGGCGAGGGGCCATGCTTTCCCGAGCCGTCTCCGTACGCAGGCGATGAGAAAAAGGGGCCGTCTGCGGCCCCTTCCCAGACAGGGTCTGGGAAAGGTGGTGCAAGCAGGGAGCAATAGCGCGGGTCGGGAACCATGGCAGTGGTCCAGACAGGGTTCTCGCGGTACTGCTCTATGCAGCGGGTGAGGGCTGGAGTCGGGCCGAACCAACGACGAAACTCCACAAGCCCATCACGCGCATACAGGGTGTGAAACACGGGGTCAGAGGGGGCAACCTGGCAAATGGGGCACAGAGGTTTCAAGTATATGCCCCCAGATATAAAAGTCCTCAAAGCACGTTGCTGGAGGACACCCCATCCTTCAGTCTTTTTAGACAACAGGGAAAGAAGAGGGGGCAGGAAAGAGGGGTCCAGACAGGTGACTGAAGGATGGGTGACGCTCAGAGGCCTGTTTCGAAGCCCAAACAGACGCGCCGCGAATCACTAGTGCAACCACCTCACGAGGGGAAGTAGACGAAATATCAACATCAGTTCCAAGAGAGCTTCGCCATATTGTGGGCGAAACCGCAGACCACCCAATTCTACGCATAGTGGCAACCAAAATCTGTCCTGGGCCCTGCAATTCAGTCCACGGGGTATCTGGCGTCACCTTGGCGTAGGCAAACTGGAAAACTTGGCCTATCATTCCAACGGGGAGAAGAGAGTCCCATCTAGAGACAGTCCATAGACGAATAACCTCAGCATGTGCGTCAATAGCAGGGTCGGTAACACCATGCAACGCCAAATCCATCGTGACAGACCTACGCTTACCTGTGCCGAGACCAGCGTGGTATATAGCACGGACCTGACGAATCTGATGAGTAGGTAGACCGACGACATCAATGCCGTACATGATAGTGGGCCGCAAGTCAGTGTTTACAATACCTGCAACCTTTGCACCAGCCTTCTTTATCTTCAATAGGCGTCGGGCCTTAAACCTGGCCTTTTTTTAATCGACCAGTGAGAACGGTACGAGAACGACGCCCCTGACGTAACTGGTAGTCAATCCCGAGGTTGCGACACGAGAACTTGACGGCACCAGCGAGACGTGGAGTTTCAGCTGCAATGCTCTGGGCCAACTGGGGGTCGGTAGCCAAGAGCACGATTTTCTTCTCGGAGAGCGGTAAACATGCCGAGAAAGTCAGCTTGCTCATCAAAAGGTGCGACGCATCGGGACCGATTTTGAGCAACTCCCTCTCCGAGCCTATCCCCGGGACCTGGACGTCGTCGGCGACGAGGCCGAGGTGCATATGTGGATACGACTGACGAAACGAATCCAGCTCGGGCATCAATAAAATACGCATAAACAGATCGGCAAAGGAGCAACCTGCCACAATAGTCTTGCTAGCTGCGACCCACTCCCCAACAATTCGCCGCAACGTGACAACACGCGGGGAACGATACAGAGACCGGAAAACCCTCAAGAGTGCTGGATGAAACCCAAACTCACTAGCATGTCTCATGAGAAGTTTACGGCGAGACTGTTCAAAGGCCTTCTGGATGTCGAGCAAGAATGCAAACACAGACAAACCTTTGGCAGATGCTAACTCCGTGAGCACGCCCATGCGCCACACACATGCTTGGCAGGAATGACCGCGCACACCATACACGCACGGACGAGGATGCAATCGCGCCCACATAGCACCGTACGTGTGCCTGAAGAACCGAGAGAACGTGCGCACACACGTCGTGAACAGGGCAACCGTACGCTCGCCACCATCAGCCTTCGGGATCAAATTCATGATGAACGCAGCGAGAATGGGAGGAAATCTACCCAATCGCAAGACAGCGCGCCAGATACCAAACAAGGCAAGAAGAGACGAGTCGGAAAGCAGCGCAAGGTGACGTGGATGCATAGAGTCCAATCCACCGACGTACGAGCTTTGCACCTGCGACACACCTGCCTGTACTTGTCCAAGGACGGGTGGGGCAAGGATGCAAGGCAGTCGGGCGGAAACGGCGGGAAATCCAGGGCCAGGCAAGGATCATCAGGGTGCTCCTGCATGGGCTCCCAGATAGCATGCCAAACTCCTTCTCGCGCCTTAAGATGATGCTGCGGCGCACCGACTGGGGCATCTGGGTCCGGGGTGGTCTTGTCAAAGGAAGCCCAATCCATAGATCCCTCGACGAAGCGGTGCGCAGCAGAACCCCCTTCCTGGACAGATCGGATGGCCCATGATGTCCAGGATTGGTATCTCTGTGCAGATGCTGCGCGTTCCAGAGCAGATGCGGACTCAGCCAAAACGCCCCGCAACCAATCTATGGAACCAAGATCTAGGGTACCAAGCCTATTGGCATAATACCTCCACCATGACCAATCGGGGGGAGGACCACCATCACGCTGCGAAGGACGATATCGACGCAGGGCTTGACAGGCTCTCCGATAAGCGGGCCACAACTGCTTGTCAGCAAGATATAGAGGAATGCCAAGACGGTTAGAGAGATACCTCCAGAGCCTTCCTTCATATGACGAAAGCACACCTCCAGGAAACAGCCTGGAAACCGAAATCTGGATAGTCGAGGGAGGCTCACCCCACTTGGTGTAATCCTGCGGATCTGGCAACTGGAAAAGGGCAAGCAACTCCTGGGCAGACGTCTTCAGCCAAGAAGAGGTAAGACGCCCCAAATCTTCCACAGTGTTGACTGCGTCAGGATCAGGCAAGGCATCCCAGGAAGGCGGACAATTTGAACACCCCACTGGCCGAATAACAAGGATGCGCGGCGGCCGCCGAAAAAACGATACCAAATCAGAGTGAAGATTTCCACGAAGGGCGAGAGCGACAGGCTGATGCTTGGGGATCAGGGGGGTCTCCCAGACCTCACACTTCACTGCTGCCGAGAGCAAGGGGTGCACCACAAAGTAGTCAATCAACGACTGGGCACCCGCGGACTCATAAGCATGGCGATCTGGCGAGACAATGACCCCACCTATGAGCGTTAAGAAGTCCGTATTCTGCAAGTCCTTGGGGGACATGTTCCAGTCCCCTGATGTAACAGAGGGGGTGGATATAGTCTTCATGACTGCTGCCACCTGCATCAGTAGCTGGGCATTGCGATCCTCGGCGCCTCCCCCCGTGCGCAAATAGACATTGGCCCAAGGGGTACCTGCATCGACGACCCCATGCCATAGCTTCAGGATACATCTCTCTGGGGGGGGGGGGGGGCATGGCAACAATCGGATCCAATGCAACTTCAGAGAAGGACCTGACATGCTTCGAGACAAGGCCCACTCCTGAACTCAATCCACCTTTCTGAGTACTAACTGAGGGGTGGAGGTGCGCATGGAACCCATGCTTGTGAGCACGGTTGACTGCGAACTCGATAGCCTCTTCAGTACGACAGAGTTCTTGAAAACCAACAGCATCAAACCGATCAGAATAAGCCCCCAGGAAAATATCGGCATTGGACCAGGAGGTAACGTTCACAGTAACGATGACCCAGTCCCGACGCGGCTTCTGACCGAAGGCTGACTTGTCGGGCGGGGTCTCCGATGTAGGTTAGACGGGCCCTTGGGATTGGAGCCCCCCGCCACTGCTGGGGTGTCGGCGGGGCCAGAGGTGGCGGCGGCCGACGGCGAAAACCTTCCTGACTGTCCCGACTGATCCACTGCGACATCAGGGGCATGAGCAGGACGTTTCGGCGCAGGCGGCAATGAGGAAGAGGAACAGGGAGGAGCCCTGGCAACACGTGTTGGGGAACCTTGTTGGTCGACAGACATCCTGGGCTCCTCCGACTGGGACCGAGGTTCACTGGCAACACCAACAGGAGCATAGCCAGACATAACGATACCCTGGAGGTCCCGCAACGCCTGAGCAAGCTTCTTGTCTCTCTGCACTGCCTGGGAAGCTGCGAAGACATCCGCCACAGCTGAGAGATCTGGGGGCGTGAATCCCCCAGGGACTGGCTCGCTCGAAGGGAGATCTTGCAACTTAGACTGCCACATAGCCATATCCTGGGCGACCCGCTCCTGACGAGAGCAGGGGGCGTCCCTTTCGCTCTGAAGGTCCAGGATCTTGCGATCGAACTCGCGGATCTGGCTAGAGATCTTGTCAAACTTCTTACTGGCCCAGTGATGACGCTGCTTGTAGAACGAACGCTTCTGGGGAACGGTAAGCAAGTCGGACTTTTGTGCTCGGAGATGCTGCAACTCATCCTGGAGACCCAATACCTGATCACGAACGTATCTGGTCGGCGGAAGCAGGCGGAGGGAGTCCAGCTGGCCCAAAAGGGCCTTGATAATCTGATCAATCTGCGCAACCGAGAGCTCATTGCCATTTGTGTCGACACAGCCGCCATCAACATCGTCGTCGACATAGTCAGCCCAAAAACCACGATCGCTGCCAATACCGTCGTCGCTAGAGTCATATCCGAATCTATCCTGCACTTCCTCGTCCAATGGAGCCTGAAGACGTTCATCCAAAGACCGAACTGGGGGAGTGGCAGTACCGTCAACATCATGACGATCATGGAAACGAGCACGGGGGGGAGACAAGACACGATCACTGCCACTGCCTTTGCTCCTGCCTTTGCCGTCGTTGTCGCCTTTGCGACAATGCTTTCCTGGAACCTGTCTTTTGGAGCGGCCAGGAAAAGGGGTACTGCAGAACTTACACTTCTGGCGGGGGCTGGTGTCGGGGATCCACGAAGTCTTGCCAGCATCGCGACAGACGAGACAGACGAGATATCCCATGGCGCGCCCCGTGCAGCTCAGTGGACGGCACACGCGCCAAAACCGTCCGAGCCTGCCGCACGGCTGCGGACAAGCTCGAAGCCTCGCGGCAAGGTTTCGAACTTGAGCCAAAATGGCTACGGACAGAGCCTGCAAACTCCCGGGGAGCTCCAAGGAGATCCTGGGAGCCTCCGCAACCCTAGGCACCAAAAACTGAATGGGCAGACTCACTACTGCCCACCCCGCCCCCAGCCCCCTTAGCCGTGAAGGAAACGTATCCTGAGGGAAACGGGTCCTCAGGTTTTTTTTGTATCTTTTGTGGCTCCCCAGGGTCCTCCGCGGGCCCTGGGGCCTTGTCAAAGAGTAGCCCAGGACGAAACACTGGTCCTGGGGAGATAGAGGAACAAAAAAAAACATAAGCATAAACTGTTGGAGGTCCGCGCGGATTTCTTGGATCCGCGCCAGGCCTACCTCCCAGCGCGGATCCCAGGATCCGCGCTGCCCCTGGCGCCCTCCGGCGCTGCCCCTGGCGCGCGGAGCGCGCCAGGGGCAGCGCCGGAGGCGCCGCCAGGGGGACCCAGCGCCGATCCAAGAACCAAGAATCCGCGCGAAGCGCCAGAAGTTAATGTTAATGGCGTTTTTCTTTTCCTAGGAAAGGCTCCGGGGTCCAGAACCGGTTTCTCACAGGGCCCGTTTCGTTCCTGCTGTGCGAGGCGGGGATGTATCCGTATCCACCGCCTGGGAACCGACGTCCTGGTGCTCCAGCGGGCGGCGGATATGGATGTATTCTGGCCCACGGGGGCCCGAATCTGTACGTGTATATATATATATATGTATATATATATATATGTATATACACACACACATCCGCCGCCTGCCGAGGTCCTCGAAATTTGATCCTCCAGGCGCTGGTCACATATAAGTTCCCGCCTCGGACTGCCGAGCCACCGAGCAAAGCTGGCCCGAGCAACGGCGCTCGGCGGTCACCCCGCCCACCTTGGCACGGCGGCACGGGGGAGCCACGGATCACGTGGCTCCGCTACGACCTCGCAGCGACCCGAAGAATGCCAGAAGGAGCTCGGTGCTGCCAGAAAGCGCCCGCGGCGACCCATATATCGGGCTGGGCGGAAGGGGGGGATAGCAAAGGGGGGGTTTGAGAATCAGCTCACGTAGCTGCTTTTCCCAGCGCCTCCAGGCGCCGGAGGCGCCCATGTATCGAGGAATGGGCCTGGCGGCGGGGCCGAAACCAGCTGCATGCAGCAGATTTCGTAACCCCTCCTTTCCTTATCCCCCCTTTCGTTCGGCCCGAGAAGAATGCCACAGTGACCCCAGTCCCGCCAGAAAGCGCCCGCCATGACGCATATACCACGAGATCTCTCGGCGCGCGCGTCGCCTCTGGGTGGGCGGCGCACGCAGTAGCATGCTGGGGTGGCACCGATGGTCGAAGAAACCATTGGGTCGGGCATATCCCCTTGCAGGCGGATTTTGGATGAAAAATCAAAACTAATCAAAGATACACCACAATGGCAACAACAAAAATAAAAAAAATAATCCCGAAACTGTTGTTTTTACTATGTTTGGGAGATTCCTCCTGTCGAGGGGCAGGCCCGACTTAAAGAAAGCCCTCCGAAGCTCCCTCCGAAGCTCCCGGGGAGCCCCCCAGGCCTGCGGCAGCCACGGGCGCAGCAGCAGACGGACCCTTCGCCGGCCAGCGGGGTCCCGAAGGGGGCAGGCCCCACGGGCGCCGAGCCTCCGGATACCTCCCGACGGCTTGCAAGGCTACGGTGAAGTCGGGCCTCTCCCCCTATGCAGGCGCATGTTGGACAACACATATAAAATGCCCACAAAAAAAACTCCTAAACATGCCCCAACCTGGTCAAACATTGTGTAACTATTTTCGGATATTCCTCCTGTAAGGGGACGGGCCCGACTGAAGGCTACGGTTGGCGTCCGGCCAAAAGCGTGCACATGGGAACGAACAATGACAGAAACATACGAACTCGGAGGTCCGTGTGGATTTCCCGGATCGGCGCTGGGGCCCGCTGCTCTATAGAGAGGGGGAGGTCCAGCGCCAGTCCGAGACATCCGCGTGGACCTCCGGAGAACTGCAAGGCCAAGGATGGGGAACAGCAAGGTACCGATACCGCTACTCCTCAGACCTCTTCAGGGATGCGTTCTGACCAGAATTTCGAAGCGAATCCAGCCGTGGCGACGAGGGAAAGGTAGCGGTATCGGTACTGCTCCCTATTCTGGAAGGAAGACGCGGCTGGAGGTCTCAGGCAGAGCTGCCCAAGCAGCGGCGCTCTACAGATGCCAAGGGGCAATCTGCGGCACGCCGTGAGGAGGCCTCCAATGCGGGGCGGGGATTCATCCATGTCCACTGCCTGGGGGATTTATGTTCGGGTGCATCGGCAGGCGGTGGATATGGACATAGTTGTCCCCCGCAGGGAACGAACATGTGTAGATGCGCATGTGTATACATGTATATAGACATACATATATATATATATATATGTACATATATGTGTACACATACATCCGAGGTCCCTGAAGGTCGATCCCCCTGGCGGAGGCTATGGATAAAGCCCCGCCTCAGGGCCTGCACGCCAGCAGCAAACCTCGGGCGCAACGCCAGGTCAGCCACACAGCCAACCTGGCGGGAAAAAAAATACCGAGGCCGCTACTTGCCGGACCTCCCTCAGGGTGCGTTCTGACCAGAATTTCGAAGTGAATCCAGAGGTGGCGACGAGGGCCTCCCAGGAGGCCCCAAAAAAAGAGAACGAGGGAAAGGTACCGGTATGGGTATGGGTACGTTTTCCTCCTCCTGGCACCTGTGATGCAAGAAATCTTTGCACAACCTCGTCCCATGGGAAGGTGGCGGTATGAGTACCTTTCGGCTGCACGCAAGAGCGACCTTGGGCAAGAGTGCCCTTAGGCTCGTTGGGGGCCGCGGGGGGGCCAAACCCAAGCGCGCAAGGCGCTACTATCGCATCGCGTTCGGCGATCGGGGGAGCCCAGTGGGCGCGAACCAAAGATCACCCTGGCGAAGGATCACTCTTACGTGCACAGTCAACCCGGACAATAAGGACGCACAGTAAGGGTGCAAGGGCCTTGGAAGGCCATGTCGACACTTTGCGAACGGGGCGAGGCCAGCGAAAGCGGCCAAGGATGGACCGAAGGGGAAGGATGCAAGGGTAGCCTTGGAAAGTCGCTCATCGTTACTATGTGGGTTGACTGTCATTGCACGACCTTGCAGACGTGCTGCAGCGGATTTTCGCATGGATTTCTGTCAACGCAGAATTCCGAAACGGCGAGCGAAAAACGAAGTTGATTTCACGTGGATTTGTTTGTAGGCTTCATTCCTGGTCCCCCCCCCAAAAAAAAACCGCACGAAATTCACCTCGAAATCCGGAACGACACTCTCCAGGACAATCTGGGCCCATCCGATCGTTTTCCGAACGAAATCCGCTCTGCTATGTTGGCGCCCCGATGGCTGTAGTCGAGGGTAGCAATATGGGTACATTTGCCTCCTCCGACAGCCTTGGCGGCGCGCACACGAGATTGGAGGGAGCGGGGAGGGATTCTCCGAAGGAGGCTGCTTCTTAGAAGGCGCCGGCCTCACGTCTATAAATAAGGCCCGCGCCTTCTCAGAAAGAGGGGTGCTTCTAAGAAGCCCTGCCCCCCCTCCCCCCACACCCTCTTCGCGTGGCTGACAGCCGCTAATTTCGGTAACCTAAAAGGGGGTCCAGCTAAACGGGAGTGGTGCAATAGATTTGGGGCAATTGTCTTGCAAATGTCTTGCGATTGCATGAAAGTACAATGTATTGCATGCGAAGTACAGCAACACATGTTGCGCCCTGGAGTGTATTGCACGCCCCTGATGTATTGCAACCCCACAAATCGATTGCACCAGATCTACACGTCGTGAATTTCTAATCGTGCCCATTTCTAATTCTGCTCGTTTCCAATTGTTCCTGGCCCCCTAGTGGCCAGGAAGAGGCCCAGGACAGAACAATCAGAGATGAAAGGATCCTGGCCCCCTTCGAAAGGAAAGCACCCTCGAATCGTGAAACACGAGCAGTGTGTATTGCACCACCCCCTCGTCGCTGGACCCCCCTGTTGGGTCCACCCGAGCCAGCCCCGGGCAGGCGCCGCGAGCCCGAGGGCGCGGCGCTCCGCTTCAGCACCCTCTTCGCCTGCTCGAGGGCCTCTCCCCCCCCGGGGGGGGGGGGGGGGCGGGCCGGCCCGCGCCGGCCGCGGCCGCCACGCGTTTGCGGGGGAGCGGAGGGCGAGCGCGGTGGAGACCCTCCTCCTCCTCCTCCTCCTCCTCCTCCTCCTCCTCCTCCTGACGAGCGAAGACCACGCGCCCATACCCATGAGAGGGACATAGGGCAACTAGCTTCGCGCTTCGCGCTTCGCGCTTCGCGGAGCCCGAGGCGCGACCCTCGTCGCGCTGTCGCGCAGCCGCCGCCCCCCCCCCCCCCGGGAGCAGGAGGAGGGACTCGCGCCTCGCTTCGCACCCGCGTGGTGGCCCAGGCCCTGGACGGAGGGGGCCTGAGGGTGCGGGTTATCGGATGGGGGTCCCCGTTCCAACAGGAGGCCCCCCCCCCCAGCGTCCGACAACTCGCAGCAGTGCCCATAGTCAGTCCTCCCCCCTCCGACCCCCCTATGGGTATGGGTGCGCTGTTTCTTCGTCAGGAGAGGGGGGGGGGGGGGGCAGACACGTTGTTTGATCGGCAGCGCCTTGGATCCAAGTTGCTGTCGCGGCTACGGCGGGGCTGCCGCGGACGGAGCGAACTGGTTCCAGGGGCAAGGGCAACGAGGAAACGGGGGGAGGAGGACTGCGGACGGCCAGGGCGCCCCTGTGGGGGCTAGGCAGACACATGGTGACCACTACCCCTGCAGGCCAGATCTCTGACAACGCGGGCTGCGGCTCAGAGTCCGAAGGGCGCCTGCGGCCAAGAGAACCCCAGCCAAGAGACCCCCAGCCGACACCCCAACGCCAAGTGGACCCGCAGGGGCAGGCCGACAGCTGGCCGCAGAAGCGGGGAGCGGGAGGGGGGGGGGCGCGGGAAGGAGGAAGGGGAGCAAGAGCATAAGGAAAAGGAGGGCTGGATAGGGAGAGGAGGAGGAGGAGGAGGAGGAGGAGGAGGAGGAGGAGGAGGAGGAGGAGGAGGAGGAGCGGGCGAGGCAAGAGCAGCAACCAGCAACAGGACGAGAGGCAGAGGCGGCGGGGGCGAAAGTGCGGAGAAGAGGAGGCGGGGGGAGGGGAGGGGAGAGAGGAGGCGGCGGCCGAAGTGAAGGCACGTGCATCATGTGAAGGTGGAGGGGATGGAAAGGAAGACGAGGAGGCCAACAATGATGATCATCACTCGCATCGTGAGTCCGGGCACCGGCCGATGCCAACAAACAACTGCACCCTGGTGTGTGATCTGCGGGGTTGAGAAAAAACCCTGCCCTCACTCCACGGCACACCTCTGAAACGGAATCGCTACCTTCTCCCCTTCATCGCCACCTGGGCGTCGCTACGTACGTTCCTCGCGCCTTTGGCGAATCTGATCCACTTTATCAGCTTCGTCTTAGTGGCGGCTTACCCTGCCTGTCTCCGTCACCACAATTCGGGTCCTCGAGATCATGAGACGCATCTCTGCGATCCCGCAGTGGCTTGTCATCCTGCTCTTCGTCTTCATCAACTTACTCGGCAACGCCGCCCAGGAGGGATATCCTCCGCCACCGTGCGCCCTGGCACGCTGAGGCGAGGTGGAATGCCAAGGGTTGCCTGGCAGTGCTTTTCAAGAAGTCTAAGACTGCCCCCGCCCCGCCCGCTCCTCGCGACTCGTTGCTTGCGCCGCACCGCCTCCCCTGTGGGGGGCCCAAAAGTATACACCACCACCACCTCCCTCACCCCTCTCTCTCTCTCTCTCTCTCCCCCAGGAGAGAGGAAAAGAGGCGGAGGGCAGAGGAGGGAGGAGGAACCGACTTGGTGGTGGTGTGTATTCTTGGGGTCCCCACCCTCGTCATCGTGCCTTGTGCCCGGGGAGGAGGGGGAGAGGATCGGGAACTCCGAGGGGGACTCGGGTAGGTGACTCCATGTCACATCGGGGATGTCGGGCTCGGGGACTCGGATCCCCCTGCTCGGGTGCTCCGAGAGGGGTCCGGTGGGACGCCCACCCTGTCACATCGGGGATTCCGATGTGACAGAAGGAGGGGTCCGCGAGTAGGTGGTCATCGTGCCCTGTGCCCGGGGAAAGCACGCGCGCCATCCGCGCACCAAGAGCTTCGGGCCTCCATCCACGAGAGCCGGCCCGCGCCTGCCGGGCCGCGACCACGCGCACAGGCACGGAAGCGCTCCGCGCCCCCGGGGGCAGCGAGTCTCGACCAGACACAAGGGGGGCACCCTCTCGAGAGGTGGAAGGTTCAGTCCCGAAGAATCTTCCGTCTTGCTCCCCGCTTGCTTCTCTCGGCGAAGAGTGACACTCTTCCTCTTACTCATCCTGCTCCCCCTCCTCCTCTTCCTCCACAGTTCCAGAATCTGAATCGTGCTCTCTTCTACTCCCTGGTGACGTCCCAGAGATACCCAGCCCCCCTCCGCGTACTGTTTTTACACACAGGACTCCCGGGGAATGGGTTTTCGCTTGGGTCTGTTTCTCAAAATGCTGCTCCCGCTGTAGCGCTGGCTCCATTTCTGCGCCTCTGGTTGATCCAAATCGTGCTCCCGCTGCAGCGCGAGCTTTTTCGGTTCTTCCAAAAAGGCTCCAAAATCTAAAAAAATGTCCTCCGAAATGCACATAGGAAGTGATTACACATTCGGTGTCGATTCGTTGAGAACTTTGGCCACAGACGCCCTCCCCCCACTTTGGGGCGTCGCGGCTTTCAGGAAGTATCAAGTGGGAGCCCCGTTTCTGCTTGGAGAAGGCGATGCTGAAAGCAGAGCCAGCGGGTGCTCTCCATCAGCCCCGCCTTGTGCGGAACTTTTCGGGGAGCCCAAGGAGCTAGACATTGAGCCACGATTCCAGACCGGCCCAGACCTCTCCAAGGAACCCGGCGCCATGCCATGCCATGCTGTGCGGTGTTGCGTTCTGCGCCGCTGTGCGATGCCATGCTTTGCGTTGCAATGCTTTGTGATGCAATGCTTCACCGCGCAGTGCCACGCCATGCTATGGCATGCTGCGCTCTGTCGTGCTCTTCTACGCCATGCCATGCCGTTCTCCTCCATGCATCGCGCACCCTCTCGCGATCAGTTTCATGCTCGACATCCGACTGTGCGAATAGAGAGGAAATCTACGCCATGTTAAGGGATGGGAGGGAGAGGTAGGACGGCAGATATGACGCGAGCACACCTAGCTTGTCCTCCCCCCTCTCCTCCTCCTCCTCCTCCTCCTCCTTCTCCTCCTCCTCCTCCTCGTCCTCCTGCTCCTCCCACTCCTCCTCCTTCTCCTCCTTCTGCTCCCCCTCCTGCCTGGCCAGGGCCATCCTGGACACTGGTATGGTGCATACGCCATCCTGGGCAGGAGGGCCTTTACAACCATCCTGGGATCCAGGATGGCCCTGGCATTAGGTCAGGCCTGTCCCCCTACAGGGGGATTGTTGACGACAGTTTGAAATAAATTCAAACATTGTCAAACATAGTCAAAAGGTCATCCCCTGACTATGTTGTTGCACTATTTGAGACTTATCCTCGTGTAGGGGGACAGGCACGACTTAACCCTGGCAGCGCACGGCGGTGGTGCACAGAAGCCCTCCTGCGAATCCCGAGGCCGTGGTCCCTCGCAGCAGGACCACTGTGCCGCGCTCCCAAGACGCCCCAACAGGCCCCCAAGAGGAGACCTCCAAGACGCCTCGGGAGGCCTCGGCGGGAAGGCCCGCATCTTTGATGCCACTGGGGTTCTGCCACATGTTGCCCTACTGGGGGAGGGGGGGGACCCTAAGCGAGGAGTCCCCCCACTCGTTTGATCGATCTCTTCCAAGATGGCCCCAAGATGACGGGGCGGCAGTCCCGACTGAGCAGAAACCACGGATCCGCGCTCCCGAGCGTCCAAGGCGGCCGATGCAGGCGACGACAGTCTTGTGGATGCCACGGCATTGGACACCCTAACAGCCCCATCATTGAATTTAAAGTGTGTTTAAAGTGTCGGGAAAATGTTCTAAACATAGTTTAAACATGTTTTTTTATATGTTGAAAACATGCTTGACACATGTTTTAGACATCTGGATATCATTGATCGTCACCCACAACTGCAATCGGACTTGAGCGCACAGGACACACGAGAGGACAAGAGACCCTCCCGAGGGCCACACTTGCCATAGGAATGTAGGAAGCGTGGGTCGCGAAGCGCAGGACACGAGTCCATGGCGATCCATGGATTTTACGCGCTGTCGCCAAATCCATGGATCGGGAGGGGTACCCTCCCCAAAATGCGAGTGGTGCCGCCTCGCTTGGCGGAAGAAATCCGCGATTCCCCATGGAAACTGGTCCCGTCGCTAATACACGCCCCCTTGATCCATGTTTGCGACCGCCTGAATTCTGGCGCGAACGAAAGCCGTGAGACACCCCTGGCAGCTCCCACTTGGGCGTGCTGAAATCCGCGCCTCGCTCAAGACATCCTCCAAATCTGTTCCGAAAACGAAGGACGTTGAACTGGTAAACAAATATGCCGCTCGAGACATCCCCGCCATTTTGGCGCGAACGGAAGCCGTGATATACCCCTGGCGGTTCCCCCGTGGGCGTGCTGAATTCCGCGCCTCGCTGGAGCCGTGCTCAGAATTTGCCCCGCCATCATCAGCATCAGCATCAGCATCAGCATCAGCCTCAGCCTCAGAATCAGGATCAAGATCATGGTCATGATCATGCTGATCATCAGCATCATCATCATCATTATCATCATCATCATCATCATCATCATAATCATCATCATCATCATCATCATCGTCGTCGTCGTCATCATCATCGTCATCATCATCATCAGCATCAGCATCAGCATCAGCATCACCATCACCATCAGCATCATCATCACCACCATCAGCATCACCATCATCAGCATCAGCAGCAGCAGAAGCATCAGCATCAGCAACACCACCATCATCATAACAATCATCATCATATCAGAACATGGCATGGCGTAACGTAGCACATCATCAGCATCTGCATAATCATCACCGTTGTCATCCTACTCTGATCATCATCAGAGGGAGGAGGAGAAACGAAGCGGTGAAAGAGGAAGGTCCGCGCGGTCACAATAATATCATGAACCCCATCCTTTGGATATGAGGAATAACAAGAATCCCATCCTCTGGATATGGGGAACGAGAACCCCATCCTTTGGATATGGGGAATAAGCGATGCTTCTTTTCAGCATCAGTGCCCGAGCTCGCGGTGCGCCTGCGAAGTCCACTGGACGACTGCATCGGCACCAGGCTTGAAGGCAACCAGCGGCGGAGAAGCAACGGATAAGAGAGGAGTGTGCACGTTTCGGTGGCAGCATGGGGAGGAAGTAATCGGCTCGACATGGATGCATAACGACAGCAAGATACCCCCCAGAAGGCCACTGGAGTCCCAAGACGGTCCAGTAGGGCCCAATACAACCCAAAAGGGACCAAAGGGACCCCAAAACAGCCCCTCAGAGGCCCAAGACTTCCAAGGGGGGCGTAGGAGAGCTCTTCAAGCAGCGGAGACGGAAAAGTGTCACATGTAGCGGCCCTCCTCCTCCTTCTCCGCCCCAGGGCGGCCTTACAAGAATCCTAGACGCCATGTGTTACGGCCGATTGGGGCGTTGCCCCAAACGTCGCCACAGAGGGGATGGGGCAAGGAGAAAGGAGTTGAAAAGAGCACGAGGTGGGACAGGAGGAGCGCAGGCGAAGCGAACATGCATCCACGAGGTCGACACCGAGGACGAGGAGAGGCACACCTCATTAATTACAGGACACGGAAGAGCGTGTCACGTGTCACGGCTCCCCCAAACTCGGGACACGAGGTGTCACACATCACGGCCCTCGCAACCCGGTGTGCTGGGCTGCCACGGTGGCGAGGACTTGCCGAAGGCAGCTGTCTACCTGGGGACCCACTTCCCACTGAAACCCATGAACTGGTCTCACTACGGGGCCAAAGATGAAGCCCACAAGCATAATGGGCCTGTGTTCCCCCAACACCACCATAAGTTGGAGGGGGAAGGAGGTGGAGGACGAGGAGGTGGAGGACGAGGAGGTGGAGGACGAAGAGGAGGAGGATGAGGAGGAGGACCCCTCCCCATCCAACTTATGGTGGTGGTGGTGGTGGTAAAAAACAGGCCCAGCACTCTCTCCAACATTGCTCCTGGAAACCAGTTAACGCAACGTCGGGAAGACCAGCCAAGAATCCAAGCGGAATCTGATGTCATCGATGATAGCAGCCCTCGGCAGCGACCCTGGCCGGCACGACGACGACGGCGGCAGCCAGCCACGACTACCACGGCCAGAAGCAGAACGCAGGAGTAGGAGCGCTCTGCTCCTTCTCCCACGGCTTCCCAATCATCCCCCGACATCTTTTCTCCTCAATTCGCGACCCCAGGGCGCCCGACCCCTTCCCCGGGGCCAATTTTCCACCCTATCGGGGCTGATCGGAGAGGACACGCGAAAGGACAGAAGACCCTTCCGAAGGCCACATTGTCCCAAAAATGTGGATAGATGGTATGGGTGGCGAAACACCAGACTCAAGGGTACCATTGATTTGGCAGAGTCGACCTACAATCAAAACGTGTACTAAGGACGGGTGATAAGGACGCAAGATCCTGGGAGGCCGAAATTGGGACATTTTGGGCGCCGGGCGACCCGTGAAAACGGTCTAGGACAGGCCGCAGAGGCAAGGACACAAGGGTACACTACACGTCGTTCAATTCTAATCGTGGTCATTGCTAAATGTGCTCGTTTCTAATTGTTCCTGGCCCCCTAGTGGCCAGGAAGAGGCCCAGGATAGAACACTCAGAAATGAAAGGAGCTTGCCCCCCCCAAAAAACCAAAGAGCTCTCGAAGAATTAGCATTGAACCATGCGTGGATGAAGGCGTGCGTCCTGACTCGGCGCGTTGCCTGTGCGTTCATCAGCCCCGACCCGTGCCCGCGCGACCGGCCTGGAGCCCGAGCGTGCCCCCCCCCTCCCCGGAGGCCGATCTCGGCGGGAAGGAGCCCTGGGGCCGGCAGGAACAGAAGGGCACACCCTCGCAGGTTTGGGCCCCGCCACAGATCTCAAAGGGCCCAGGGACACACGCTCACACACACACATACACACACACATACATACATACATACATACATACATACATACATACATACATGCATACATGCATGCATGCATACATACATACATACATACATACGTGCCCCACATAGATACATACAACTCCCAGGATCCCCCACATTCTCCTGCATCTTCTGGGTCGTCGCCCCCCCCCCCGCCACTTCCCGTCTGTTCCCATACTCTCCTGAGGAGCGACGATGAATCAGGTCTGTGTGCCCTCTCCCCTCCCGAAGATCTTCCGACCCGCCCCTCCACACCGGCCTCCTCGTCCCCGTGCTGCTGCCGCTCGCCCCCCCCATCCCTGACTATACCTGCCAGACAACCCCAGCCCAACCCGAAGACCCAAAAGTTCGAAATGGGGGGGTACGGGTTCCGTGTGTTTTTGCTCGAGAACGCACATAGACATACTAGTACTAGATGTCCTCCTCGGAGGCGCACGCGCGGACCGAACATGTAGTATACCCATCTTGTAGTATATCGTTTCCCGAGCGGTGTGGCCAGAAAGCGCCCACCACGGCGCACATACTACAAGAGTTCTCGGTGCGCGCGTCGCCCCTGGCGGGGCGACGCACATATGGTACAAGTATGTTGGGGTGACACCGACTCAATGTTCCCCGACGCCCCCCCCCCCCCCCTGGGAATGGAGGGCAAACTGGGGCCTCCAGGCTGGGTTGGGGTGGCTTGGTGGGCGGTGGGACGTCATTCTATCCCTCTTATCCGTGGCGCAGGGGCCGACCGTCCCGGCACTCCTACAGGGCGGCCACGCCATGCTCTGAGAACGAAACGAAAACTGCACGAACACAAGCAATGCTCTGAGAACATAGTGCCGCTGCATTGCAACGACGCGCTCTCAGCCATGTTCTAAGAACATGCACTGCTAACCACAAATCGAGGCTTCCTTGATGGGTGCCGAGTAGATGGGCTTGGAGGGTCGCGCCGCACCGCCGATGCAGCGGCGACGCCGGCGTGGAGAAAAAATCGGGCTCCACATAGAGCCGCATCGGCGATGCATCGGCGATGCGGCACGATCCTCCGACCCCATCTAGTCGGACCCCATCTCGGAGGCCTCGAACAAGAGGCTCATATTTGTACGCCCGAAATGGGACCGGAAAAAATGGGCACTATGCCCAACAACCAATGTTGTCCCAAACCAACCGCGGCCGCTGCTGGGCGGGCGGCCTCCTGCCTCGAACGGACACAGGCCGCGGCGGCGCGGACAGCGGATCCTGTTCAAAATGAACAAGATCGGGTCGGGCGAAAGGGGGGGATAGCAAAGGGGGGGTTTGAGAATCAGCTCACGTAGCTGATTTTCCCGGCGCCTCCCGGCGCCGGGAGGCGCCCATGTATCGAGGAATGGGCCCCTCGGTGAGGCCGAAACCAGCTGCATGCAGCAAATTTCGTAACCCCCCCTTTCCCAATCCCCCCTTTCGCCCGACCCGACAAGATCCGCTGTTGGGCATAGTACCCATTCTTTCAGTACCCATTTCGGGCGTCCAGATCATATGACATTCTCTGGTGGGCCTACCGGCAAACCAGCACGCCTCGCCACTGCCCGACTCCGGCCTCCCCTGCCAGGCAGCCCGAGCCCCTCGCGGGCCGGCTCGAGCAGCGAGCCGGGGAACTTCGAGACGAGGCCGTCCCGTATCAGCATCATGTCCACGGTCTCCCGGCGCGCGCGGGTGACAGAATCCTTCAGTACCGAATCGGGAACTCGGATCGAATCGGAGTGTGCATCGGGCCAGGCTGCATCGGCACGGGGTCGGAGTCGAATCGGGCCGGCCGCATCCGGATTCCAAGCAGCGCTGTGGAGACATCGGGCCGCATCGGATCTTCGAAATATCGGAATCGAATCGGATCAGAATGCCCGAACTCAAGATCGAATCGGATCGAAATGGACCCTGGATGTGGGGGCAGGGCGGATTGCGACGGTATCGACTCTCCTCGGCCATCGTCTCTGTCACAGAGGTGTCGTGAACGGAAGTGTGCCTGATGCTCGGCCCGAAGGTGCCCACAACTGGCGCCCGGACATTGCCGGAAGGGTTCGGAGCCAATACGTTTCTCAATTTCCGAGGCCGCGCTAAAGGCGATGCTGGTTAACGACGATGTTGGGAATCTGATGTTTGTGACACCGAGCTCGCGCAGAACAGATTGTAGGAAATCACGAATCACACTTTCCTACATTTCAAGTGTGTGAATGTGTCGAGCGAAAACGACGCAGCGAATTGCAGGAGAGCACGAACCACCATGCCCTACAATTGCTTTGGCCACGAACCAATCCCACCTACAATGCCGGAACCTACACGTCGTTCATTTCTAATCGTGCTCATTTCCAATTCTGCTCGTTTCTAATTGTTCCTGGCCCCCCAGTGGCCAGGAAGAGGCCCAGGACAGAAGAATCAGAAATGGGAGGACCTTGCCCCCCCCAAAAAATCCAAGAACTCCTCGAAGAATTAGAAAGGAAGCATGTGTAAATCGCCGTTGCCTGCATTGCCGTTTGAATTGGGTTGCGATTTCGGGCGCGCTTTCGGTGACCACGTCATTCTTCGGTGAAAGGCAGCCTTTTTTTGGTTGACGGGGGGGCCGGGTGTCTGCCCGCGCGGGATGGCTTCCCTCGCCGACGGCCTCCCACGTCCGGAAAGGGGTGGCGCTTGACTCGGTCAAATCTGCGTGGTGACATTCGCGTGTAATTAGAGCGGCCTTTCTCGACCTGGTACGGGGCAGGTCAGAAGTCCGCCATCACGTGCACGCCAACATCTGTTGCGGCGCGCCGTGGTGATACGCAGCAGTCGTCATCATCAGAATCGTTCTAGTCGGGTACAGGTCCAAAAACAGGCAAACGACAGCGAGCGAGTGCGAGCGCAATATTTAGCCCAGTCAACTGTATGGTCACCGTCTTCGGTCTGCGCGAATGAAAAAGACCAATTGATCTGTATCATTACTGCCTCAGGGCACGAGAGACAGCGACGAGAGAAAGAGAGGGTGAAAGCTAAAGAAACAGAGAGAGAGAGAAAGAGAAGAGACCGAGAGAGAGAGATGGAGGAGGGAGAGAGAGAGAGAGAGAGAAAGAGAGAGTGAGAGAGAGAAAGATGGAGACAGAGAGGCGTCGTGTCCTCTACCTCCTCAGCTTTGATCCGACTGCGCCCTCTTATCACAGACACAGTGCTGCACACCCCCGTTGTCAGACCGCTTTGTCGAGCGGCCACCTCTCCGAGCGCTGGTTCCAGTCGTAGAGCTGGCACTGAAGGAGAAAACAAACGACACGCAACGTGCACATTGCATCAGCCTCACAACACATGAAACATATGCATGTTTTACGCTATGTGAATATAGGTGGTCGATCTATCGTTGCCAATCCCCCCCTACCCACGCACATTATCATACATGCCTGCTCCTCCTCACATCTCCCCCTAGTTCCTGCTGATCCTTCCTCATCATCCCCCTTCGTTCCTCCTTCCTCGTCCCTCTTCGCTTCGTATTCTTCGTCCGTCCTCCTGCTACTGGGGGCAGCTCAAGAACAATACGGGTTGAAACACAATCCTAACAGTGTTCACCTTTCCCACGGGAGACTCTTGAATTACAATATAGATTAGAACGTCTCCGGCTCCAGACGCTGAGGAAACAAGTTCCCTGTTTGTTTAGTTTCCCCAGTTCCGACAGCCTCGCAAGCAATACGCGCATTTGTATTCCTTACCCTCCCACCATGGGTCTTCGATTTGGATAGAACACTGCGGTCGCAATGCCTTCTCCCGCCTCCCCCCTCCTTGCCCCTCCTACAGGCCTGCTGCTATGCGTGATCTTTCGCCGTCCTGCCTGGGGGTTCCCTGGGGGTGGGGGGGATGCGGAACGGCCGCCAAATTCCAGGGCCACCGGGGGGTCCGCCGGAATGACGCCTCGCCGCGGATCAAGATTGAACCTCGCCATCCCTGGGGCGTCGCGAATTGCGAAACAGTCGCCAATTTCCACGGCAGTTGTGGGGTGTAGCAGAGGGCGCCCCGCCACGGATCAAATTTCGACCTCGCCGCCCCTGGGGGGCTGCGAACGGGCAAGCGGTCGCCAGTTTCGAGGGCTGCGGGGGGGTCAACGGAATGCCTCCATGCAGCGGATCCACATTGGACATCGCCATTTTTGGGGGGCTGCAAATTGCGCAATTGTCGCCAGGTTACATGGCAGATGGGGGTCCCGTAAGACACGCCCCAACGCGGATCAAAAGAAGCCTTCTCCATCCCTAGAACGGCTGCGAACCGCAAGAGTGTCGCCAAGGTTCCATTGATATTGGGGGGCCAGGTGAATAATGCCCCGCCGCGGAACAGTATCAGATTTCGTTTTTTGGGGGGGGGCGATATGCAAGACTGTCGCCAAGTTCCATGGCAGCTGGGGGTCCATCGGTGCGACGCCCCGCCAAGGATTAAACCCCGCCGTCTTCGGGGCACTGCGAGCAGCGAAATGGTCGCCACTGTCCATGGCCGCTGGGGTTTCCAACATAATGTCGCCACGCCGCGGATCAAGTCTAGACCTCACCATCCCGGGGGGCTGCGATATACGCGTCGGTCGCCGATTTCCAAGGTTCTGGGGGGGCCAGCGGAGTGGCGCCTTGCCGCAAATCGAAGCTAAACCTCGCAATTTTTGGGAGGTTGCGAACAACGATACGGTCGGCGCGATCGAAGGCTACTAGGGGGTCCAGCGGAACGACGCCCCACAGCGGATCCTGATTCAACTTGGCCATCCTTGGGGAGCAGCGGACTGCGAAAGCGTCGTCGAAGGTGGCTGGGATCTGACGAAATGACGTCCCACGGCGGAACATCCTTGGGGGGCTTCGCCACTTTTGAAGGCGAGCGGGGGGTTCAAGCGGCATGACGCCTCCCTGGGGGTGCTACGGTTTGCGGAAGTGCCGCTACCTTCAGCGGTTGCCGGGGGTCCAACGGAACGACGCCCCACGGCGGATCCAGATTCGACCTCACCGTCCCTGGGGGGCTGCCCGCGCCGGCCTGGACATCTCCCACGCCGAGTTCCCGACGCCCACGGCCTGCCAAAGCTTAGGCACACACCGCGCAGTTATTGCCGACGCGGTTTGCAAGGGCGCGGAGGACCTCGACTACCTCTGGTTGCAACACTACGTGATGCTCTCCACGGCGATGACGGTGGGCAACCTGCCGATGACACGCGACCCCAGCCTTGATTTCGATCGCCGCGGGCCCCCCGCACACCTGGAGGCGCCCCTGCGGGCGTTTCGCTGCCGCACTGACTAAGTGCA
>CAUYUJ010016994.1:225488-252882 GCA_963575745.1 Prorocentrum cordatum
TGCCAAGCTGGAGACTCGGCCTGGCCAGCGCGAGCCTCCCACCTCGAAAAACATGCGCTTCATATGATGAAAAATTCGCTTGGTGATCGATGGGCGGGCGCGCAGTATTGCCGACTGCTCCCGCGAACTCTGGTGAAACATTGGGTGACACCGTGCTGATGCGCGGTGTATCCTAGCGCCCCTTGGCGCTCCCCTTCGCGAGGCCTCCACCGCCCTTCATGCCTTGCCCCGCGCGCGACAGCATGTCGGTGTTTTTCTGGATGAGTTCCTTTTACCTTCGGGTTGTCATGAAGCTCGTCCCACGTCTTCCAGTCTCCGTGCCACTCGTGCCTGACGTTGTTGCCTTCGATTTGCACCGTAACCGCCTCCTCCCCACCAACTGTCATCTTGTAGGGGGCCTCGTCTGTAATCTGGACAACGTAAGGGATAGTCCAATCGTTCTTGAAGATGCGCTTCAAACCAAAGGAGAAGCTCCGAGCGGCACGATCGGGCGGGGATCTGTCCTGGTTGGCCCACGCCTTCTTGTCTCCTACCGGCAGGGCAGTTCCACGAAGTGCATCGACCGCCCGAACACGAGCGGCAGTGGAAGCGAACTCCGCGAACAAGATGTGTTTGAAGTCGCCCTTCGCGTACACCTTTGTTGGGCGAGAGCCGGAAGAAGTATCAAGCTTCCTATGGAGCCAATCGATGGCGGAGCTGAGGTCCCCCAAGCCGTCCAAGTTGTGAGAAAGCGAAGAACAAACTGAAAAACAACAGAAATCACGGATGTGGGCCTCTTCGGGCTCTCTCGGGACGTCTTTCGGAGCTCCCTTGGGGCCCATTGGGAACCTCTTGGGTTGTGTATTTGCATTGTTGGGCCCATCTGGGGCCACGTTGGGGCCATCTGGGCCGTCCTGCGGCGCCTTGGGGCCTCCCGCTCCCGCTCTGAAGCCCGTTTTGGGCCTGTCCTGGGCTTCTCTTGGGCCGTCTGGGGCCCTGGGCAATTTTCGGGTTCCCTGGGGCCTTTCAGGGGCTCTTTTGGGTGCCTCTTCGGCGGACATTGGGGCGGTCTTGGTGTCGTCGTCGGCCGTCTTGGGGCGTTGGAAGCTCGAAAAACCTGTTCCAAAAAAATGGGAATCATGGATATGGGCCTCTTCGGGCCCTCTCGGGACGCCTGTCAGAGCTCTCTTGAGGCTTTGTGGATGCATCTTGGGCTGTGACTTTGCGGTCTGGAGCCCATGTTGGGCGGCCATATGGGCTGTCTTGGAGGGGCTTCTCGAAGTCCCGCGGGGGCTTCTGGGAGCGTCTCCGAGCTCTGTGCGGCAGTCTGGGGGTTGCTCAGATAGCGGTCTCGGAGACCCTGGTCCCCCCCTGGTCCGTCGAGGTCGCCGCCCCGGGCGCCCCGGCCTCGTGCACGGGGATCTATATATGTATATGATACATACATACATACATACATCCATCCATCCATCCATACATCCATCCATCCATCCATCCATCCATCCATCCATCCATCCATCCATCCATCCATCCATCCATCCATCCATCCATACCTACCTACCTACCTACCTACCTACCTACCTACCTACCTACCTACCGACCGACCGACCGACCGACCGACCGACCGACCGACCGACCGACCGACCGACCTACCTACCTACCTACCTACCTACCTACCTACCTACCTACCTACCTACATACATACATACATACATACATACATACATACATACATTACATACACACATACATACTTACATACGTACATGCATGCATGCATGCATACATGCATACATATATACGCATGTCGATATATACATAGCATCCAAACCAATATGGGTTCGACCCCCCGCCCGTCCTCTTCACATCATACTCTGCGCTCGCAGATCATCTATTTCAAGAATCCCTCGCGCAGAAACGCGGCGAAATGCACCCGCGCGCGGGTCATCGCGCGCGTATGCCGAATACTAGCTGCTGGCCCCGCAAGGATGCCAAAATCGAGTGTCCAAGAAACGTTAAATACACATGCTGTTGCGGCATGATGTGTCGCAAATATGTGCAGGCGTTCCTACGAATTCGTAACTACACGATTGGCTTTCAATATCTACGTCAATCGCGACCAAACGGGCCTTTTCGTGCACGGGTGTCCGAATCATTCGAACGCCCTTGCACGCGGGCAAGGGGGGGGGGGCACGATCACTCTCAAAAACACCATGCGGGACACTCTCGCCGACATCGTCACCAACACCGCTACAATATGCATCGTGTCTGTCGTTGTCGACGTCGCCATCCTGAGTCACCCACTCGCACGGAAGTGTCTGCACATCAGCGCGGCCGCGTCGGTCGCGCTAGACTAGCTTGCCGCTCTGCGCGCGAGCCTGCGCGCTAGCGCAGACGCAGCGCTGCGCCAGCTAGCGCCACGCAGTCATCGCAAACGACGCCGCATGGGTTTTGCAAACAAAGTCGCGGTGGGGTGGGGTGATTCCGCGAGCACATAGAATGCACCAAATCGATTGCGCGACCTAGATTTTACCGCATAGATAACAAAACGTGGATTGCACAACATATGTGGCACAGCATAGATTGCTTCACATAGGTTGCACAACATCTGTTGCACATCATAGATTGCACCACGCAGATTACATAACGTCGAATACACCACATAGAGTTCACCACATGCATTTCACATCATACATTGTGCGACGTAGCGTGCTAGCAACACACTGGTTGAAGTCAACGATGTTTAATATTGTGTCTGTCTCTCAAATATTGTAGAGTTTGTCATCAGCCTTTTGGGGAATCTAGAAACGTGGGGAACTGACAAAAACACGTGATTTTGTATGCGGAAGCCTCCTGAACTGGAACGATGCGCTCGAAACAACTAGTCAACCATTTGTTGTCCAGCCTTCGGAACTGCAACCGCTGTGAACACACAATGTGTTTCACCCTGTCGGGGTTGGAAGCGCTGCGGGATCATTCGGTATCCAGCTTCTGCTTTCAACATTCACAACTGGGAGCGCTGTAAAACACAATGTATTCCTCACACGTTTAGAGCTGGAAGCGATGTGAGACATCATGCGTTTCAGCCTTCTTGCCTAGGTCTCCTCGTCCTTCGAACCTGGACATGCTATAGCACTCAGATGCTGTTCAGCCATCGAATGTGGCACAACTGTAAAACACAACGCTTGCAAGTTTGGAGCCTGGCAAGCTGTAAAGCACAAATTGTGCTCAATCGTCTGGCGTGGACAATCTCGACAAAACAAACTTCCCCAGAATCCGAGCCCAAGAAACCTGCAAAACGAAGGCGGCGTTCTCTTCCCGCTGCTGCCCGCTACCGGTCGTACTCCCAGCTTTGCTTAGTCACCATTCGAACCCACCTGGAAACAGAGGGAGGACGACGACGTGGAGGAGAAGGAGCAGGAGAAGCAGTAGCAGAGGAGGGAAGGGGGAAGACGAAACGAAGGACCAGGGGCAACGCAAGAGGAAGCTGTCGGCTCCGTTCCCCGCGGAGGAGCAGAAGCAGATGAGGAGGAAGAACGGAGGAATGGACTTCTTCTGGGGCAGCCTACAGCTCAAATAGATCCTGACTCGAGCTACGGGTCTGGCACAATCCTGCCAGAGCTACGACAGTTGTGGGAACTTGCATCATAAACGAGGCGTTTTTCGCCAGAGTTTCTTGGGTGTCTTCGCTCGGGGCGCTATGCGGTGACTTCTCGCGGCCGTGCGGGTTTCCAGGGCTGGGTCGTTCACGAGGGCTTTGTGCGGCCGCGTCCGCACTGCACAGTCTAATAGCACAACGGCTGCAACCGAAATCTGATCCTGCCGGGCTGCAACTCTGAAACACTCGCGTAGCAGAGATACCTACCAGAGCCGGCCATAGTAGAACGATGCTAGCGGCCGAATCTTAACACACATCGAATATGACAGATCACACGACGTCTACTCGAACGTTACTCACAACATGTACATTAAAACCAACGGTACGCATCTTGTATCACCCTCGAGCTACAACTCGGATAGAGCCATACCATCGCTACAGATGCAGCTGTAGGCTATTGCTGTTAACGCTACACTCTCGCTATGATGTAATGACATGTGAACGTATGACCTTATCTGATACGAGATACAACACTCAAATAATCAGAGTATGGCTACATATATGCTAGAATCCGGGTGCAACTGCAGCAGTTGCGAAAGTCCGCACAAGGCTGCACAAATCACAAAATCCGACCAGAGCTGGCGTCGACTCTGGCAAGACGATACTGGAATTGGACACCAAGCGTGACCCCATTCAGAATATTACGGAACTGGCTACACCTTTAACTGGGCTTACTGGAGCCCCGCTTCTATGTGTGAGCGACGGAACCCCCTACAGGCGTGATCCTACGTGCAAGGCCAGATGTCATAGATTCTCGAAGGAGGGGAGGGAGGAAGGGAGGGAGGAGAACGCGGGAGGGGGAGGGTGGAGGATAAGACAGATCAGCGAAGCAGAAAGCAGACCTTGGTGCCCTGCGCTTTGCAAGCCCTCTCCATGGAGTCCGTGTCGGCACTGGAGAGTCCGGGGCCCAGGCCGATCCACTCGTCCAAGTACCAGAGAGGGGGGGGCCGAGGCGGATCCCCAACCTCCTACAGACTCCGCATCTTCATGATAATCATCCTCGTCCTTTCTCCCTTTACATCGCCCCCCCTCCTCCTCCCCCTCCTCCTACTCGACATTCCCCGTCCGCATGGCTCCAGCTTCTCTTTCTTCTCATCATGTCCCTCGTATCCCACTTTAGTCGTGAATCTGAGCGTGAATGATCTGAGTAGTTATGCGTGAGTCTGGGTGTAAGTGGATCCAGGTATGCTTGAACCTGGGTGTGAGTGAGTCTGAGTATGAGTGAGTCTGAGTGCAAGTGGGTATGAGTGCGAGTGGGTCTGAGTGTGGGTGACTCGGAGTGCGAGTGAGTCTGAGTGTAAGTTGGTCTGGACGCGAGTGGTTTTGAGTTTGAGTGAGTCTGAGTATGAGTGAGTCAAAGTATGCTTTGATATGCACATGGGGGAGTCTGAATATTGGTGAGTCTGACTGTGCTGAGTGGGTCTGGGCGAGCGAGAGGTTATCATAAGTAAGTGTGAGTCTGAATGCGTGCGTCTGAGTGTGGAAGAGAAGGTCGAGGTGTAGGCGAAGATGAGTGAGAAAGTGAGGAGCACCCAAGTCCAAAGAGAAATTTTGAGGGCAGCAGCAGGGAAACCGCCCGAGACATCCCCACAATCGAGGCGCGAATACTGGAGCGACTCCGCCCCCCGCGGCTCCCGATTGGGAGTGTCAACGCCAGCGCCTCGCCCGAGACGTCCTCGCAAACTGCTCCTAACGCGCAGGATGTTGGGCACCCAATCGCGCAAACCACCTAAGGCATCCCCACAACCTGGGCGCAAATCCTGGAGCGCCCCCACCCCTGAGGGATCCCCCATGGGGCATCCCCATTATCTGCTCCGAAATGGAAAAGTGTTGGGTACCCAAGTACGCAAACCGCCTGAGACATCCCTGCAACTTGGAAGGAATCCTGGAGTGCCCCCACCCCAGGCGGCTCCCCCTTCGGGGTGCTGCAACCAGCGCGTCCCATGAGGCGTCCTCACAACCTGTGCTGGAAACAGCAAGTGTCGGGCACCCCAACAGGCAACCACAAGAGACATCCCCACAACCTGGCCGCAAATTCAAAGAGCGACCCCACCCCTGGCGGCTCCCCCATTGGGAATGCTAAAACCAGCGTCTCGCCGGATACCGTCCCACGATCCACTTTGAAAAAAAAACAAAAAAACACAAGACGTTTGGCACCCAACCAAACAAACCGCCTGAGACATCCCCGCAATCTGGGCGCGACTCCTGGGGTGTCCACACCCCTGGTGCCCACGCGCGACGCCTGCTATATCGCAGCGAGCAGTTACCCAAGTGAATGTGAGCATGAGTGGGCTTAAGTCTGAGTGGGTTGGAGTGCGAGCGAGCCTGGGAGAGGCTGACTGCAAGCGCGCTTGAGCCCGAGTGGGTCTGAGTATGAGTGAGTCCGACTACGAACGAATATGAGTGTGAACGGTTTTGGGTAGGAGTGAGTCGGAGCATGAGTGAGTCTGAGCACGAGCGAATCTGAGGAAGAGGAGGAGAAGGAGAAGGAGGAGGAGGAGGACGTGAGGTGTGCCAGGAAGGAGGTTAGGAGGTGCCTGGGTAATAACAAGAACCGCATCCTAGGGCCTAGGGCATGAGATAAAGACTTACCCAATTTTAGGATCTGGGGACGAAGAAGAAACCAATCTTAGGATATGGGAAGCAAGCGGCCCATCTTAGGATACGGTGGATAGAATTATACAGCATGCGCCACGTATGTAGACAGAGGTTCTGGTGTGATAAAACAACAGAATGCGTCGCAGTGGCTACGTACCGAAGCGCGACCCAGAGGAACCACAGCTCCCCCGTTCCCCCATCATAATCCTGCTGCTCTGCATTGGCATCATTATCAGCAGTAGCATCATCATCACCACCACAACCCCAGTTAGCATCAACATCATCATCAGCAGACTCATCCGTATACCCGACTGTTTCACCATCATCATCACCATCGTCATCATCAACATCACCAGCATCATACTCATCATCATCATCATCATCATCATCATCAGCAGCAGCACCATCATCGTTATCAGCATCCACATCATCATGATCATCACCGCCCTAATCATCACATTCGTCATCATCATGAGCATCATCATCAGAATCAGCACAATCATGACCACCAGCGCCAGCATCATCAGCATCAACATCCGCATCACCAGCATGATCATCGACAACAGCATAATAGTGATCAGCAGCAACATCAAAACCATCATCAAAACAACATCACCAGCATCATCCGCATCACCCACGTCATCATCTTCGTCATCACCATCACCATCATCATCGTCATCATCACCATCACTATCACCATCGTCATCGTCATCACCATCACCGTCGTCATCATCATCATCATCACCAGCATCACCATAATCATTATTACCATCACAACCATCACCATCATCACCATTATCATCATCATCATCATCATCATCATCATCATCACCATCATCATCATTCTTCCGTGCGTCCCAATGGATACGTGCAGTTTGCAAGATCACGCCCGACCCAGAGGACGCACGAAATGTGCGTTCCAATGGAAACGCGCCAGAGCACGACCCGTAGGAAATGCACGCTATCATCATCCATCTCCCCCTCCTCCTCCCCCAAATCCTTATCCTCATCCGGATCCTCGTTCTAATCCTCTTCCTCATCATCGTCACCATCATCACCATGATCATCATCAGCGTCATCCTCATCACCATCGTGGTTGTTATCCTCATCATCCTCATCATCAGCATTATTATCATCAGCTCCTCTCTTTCGTGCATTCCAGGAATGAGACGGCGACGGCGGCCCCCCTTCTGGTCGATCGTCATCGTCGTGGTCGTCGCGGTCGATCGTCGTCGTCACATCCCCACAATCCGGACGCGAAGAATAGCGCGACATTCCCTCTGGCGGTTCCCCCTTTCAGGTGCCCCAGCGCCACGCCTGCTATATCGCGGTAAGCATTGGACCACCAACATGCGGAAGTTTGGGGGGCCGAAATCAACACACTGAGCGAAACATCCTAACAACCTGGACGCGAACAAAATCCCACCAGCCCTTCAGGGCGTAAGGTGGTCTAGGGTGTTTCCTCTTCCGGCCCTTTTTTTTCCCTTCGAGGACGGGTGTACCCCTCCCCAAAGCGTCCCCCCTGGACCTGGACGGGGCCGGTAGCGAGGTGTCAGAGCGTCCAAAACGGCCTCGGCGAGGAAACCGAAATCACTGGTTTTACACAAGTTTTGGCCCCATTTGACCTCTTGGGGGGGCGACGGTAATTGGGGAACCCCCCATTCACTGATCGATGTCTTTCCAAATGGCCCCAAGAAGCGCCGTGGAGGCCCCAAGATGGCTCCAAGATGGCCCCAAGAGTCCCCCAAAAGGCCCCCAAGAGGACCCCAGGAGGCCCCCAAGAGGACCCCAAGCGGTCCACAGAAGCCCCCCCTAGGCACCCAAGACGCCCAAAAACCCCCCAGGACCGCCAAGAGACCCCGAGGACGCCCAAAACGTCACCAAGAAACCAAGAAGCGCCCAAGACATATCCCAAAAGGCTCCGGAGAAAAAAAAATCCAAGAGACCTCTGGCCCTTTTGCTTGCCCTCCTCCTCCTCCTGCTCCTCCTTCCTCCGCCTACTCCTCTTTCTCCTCCTCCTCCTCCTCCTCGTCCTCCTCCTCCTCCTCCTCCTCCTCCTCCTCCTCCTCCTCCTCCCCCTCCTCCTCCTCATCATCATCATCACCATCATCGTCCTATTCGTCATCCTTCTCCCCACTCCATCATCCGTCCATCCAGCCTCCTCCTTTCCCTCCTCCCTCCTTGGCACGGTTCGACCTCCTCTTTGCACCAACACTTCCCTGATTACCTCAACTCGCTTGGACATCCTTTCTGGATGGGCTGCCGGGGATACTTTACCGCTCGCGAGCGACGCGGAATGCTGCGCGCCGTCCAAAGGGGTCGAATGCAAGAGTCGACGACAGAGGAAGAAGGCAAAACAAGAGAAACAAGAGAGACAAAGAGGAGAAGACGAACGCGCGGGAGGTCAGGCTCAGAGGGTGAATGACAGAAAGTACCTTGCCGAAGAGCAGGAACTTGGAACACAAAGGAGGACGACGTACGTCCCAGCAGGCCATCTCCAGGGCCATCCCAGCAGGGCCATCTCCAGGCTGGTGGGGATACGCCAAGCGTCTAGAATTTGAGTGGTGTACCCCACTTCTCCAGGGGGTGCCAGGCGCGTGGCATTATTCAACCCACCCCCATGTGACGGCCGCCCAGTCGAATCCCACCTGGCCCACATGGCACGTTCACAGGCAGGGTCAGCCACCTCGGAAGCAAAGCAGCGACATGGCCCTCTTGACGCATCCAGTCCAGCGTCACATCCGCCTCCTCGTTCGCCTCTTCCTCCTCCTCCTCCTCCTCCTCCTCCTTCTCCTCCTCCTCCTAGTCGGCCCTCCTCCCCGCGAGCTGTTCACAGCATCTGCCGCTCCCCCGACCCTGGACAGACCCTCGGTGGCGAGGAGGACCAAAGACAAAGAGAGCACCGTGCATACCTTAGGGCGGGCTGCGGAGGCGGCAGCCTTCAGCGCTTCGCCTTCTTGCGCTGTCGGGCTCCACCACGTCCAGGACAAACCCGGGAGCCCCCCACGATCGCCACAGGCCGGCGCACGCAGGCCCCAGTGTGGCCTCCTGACAGCCCCATGATCTCCAAGACAGCTTCCCAGACGGCCCAAGCCATGCTTCAAGACGACCAAGACAGCCTCCAAGACGGCCCAGATGGCCCCAAGTCGGGCCAAGATGGATCCAAGATGGCCCCAGATGCCCCCAATATGCCCCCGGCAAGCCCTACGAAGACTCCAGAAGGCGCGTTCCTCCGCCGTGTCACCATCCTCCTTCCCATTCTCCTTCGCATCCTATAACACGTATATTTATATATGTATATATGTGTGTATATATATATATATATATATATATATTGGTATCATTCATATCTACAACCAATGGGAAACAAGAATGCCGTTATCAATGAACAGTGAACGACATGGAACCAACCAATCGCCCAAGATTTTGCCCAACGTCTGGTCAAACAGGCGTTTCCAGCAAAGCAGGGGGCACAGTGACTTGCCGTAGGCGTCTTCGATGCACCTCCTACTCACCCTTCCTCATCCTCCTCATGTTCAGCCTCCACCTCCTCATGGGATGTATACCCACCTCCTTACCATCGTCCACCATCCTACTCTTCTCATGCCCCTACTACTTCCCGTTGCTCTTCGAAACCGCATCCTGCTTGCTTCCCGAGAAAATGACACTGCGCCTCATATATTCGGGAAGGGGGCTAATCAAGCACCATTCAATACACGGAAGGAATGGGATATCTGCGCAAGTCTCAAAGGGTTGACGAGGATGGATGAGGATGCAGGAAGAACAGGCTCGTCACTAGCATTGGATCCTGAGCTCCCAAACTCGCGGCGGAATGTCGCCATCTATGTCCATTCCGACCACAGTCGTCGTAATCTCGGCACGCAGACTTGGATTGCGCATCGCCTTGGCGAAACACAGGAACGCTGTTGCAGAATGCCGTCCCCCTGCCCCTTCTCGCGTGAGGCGCTGGGTTGTTCGGATCTACGCATGCTGGAGTCGCTCCACCGAGACGCCCGCATCAACTGGGGCATCTTGCGGAAGATTTTCCCAGGATGTTTCGGTGGCAACTCTTAGGAGCCTCCCATACCATCTTGTCGGCTCTTGCGAATCGACGCTAATCGACGCTTAATCGACGCTAATCGACGCCAATCAATGCAAAATAAACGCAAATCGACGCTAGCGCTATCTCATCGACTCCCAGGCGCTAATCAACGCTAGTCGACGCTAAAGACGGAATTAAGAGGGTATACCAGGCTCCCATGATCTGCTGCTGACGGATGTGGTCAGATCGCTCACATTTAGGAAGCACCTCCTGGGGCGCCGGAGGCGCCGCCCGGGGGGCCCAGCGCAGATCCAAGAACTCCGGGTGAAAAGCCGAAGACGTGCTTTTGCTATGCAGGCGGCTCTTCTTCGCGGCGAGGGCCTCCTGGGAGGCCGAAGAAGGCGTAAGCGAGAGAATGGCAGCGATGTCGGTACCTGTTCCGCCTCTGCACACACAGTGCAGTACGGTACAGTGGGGGCAATGTCAGCCCGGAAACTCGAAGACGAACGAAAACTCAACGAGAGCAGCGCTGCGCCGCCAGCTTGGCGCCATCATGCCATCGCGTGGCGACAAAGCCGCGGGCGGCATGAGTACGAATGCGGCTCTCCGCCGACATGTGTTCCATCCGCGGCCGCAGGGCTTCCGACCGCTTCCCCAGAGGCAGCTTTGCGTCCAAGATGCGTGCTGAGAAGCCACGGGGTAACAGCCGCAGGGGGCCGAAATCGAAGGAACCACGCCAGAACTGAGCAAAACATGTCGTCGAAAGCTGTTGAATGATCGACCATCACGATGACCTTAAAGTCAAGTCGGGCCTGTCCCCCTACAAGCGCATGTTGGACGAATAACACAACATATCCCCAAAATGCTCCAAACATGCCGAACAATAGTCAAAAAATCGTCCCCAGACTATTCTTGGACTATTTTGGAATTTCCCTCCTGTAGAGGGACAGGCCCGACTTAACATTAGAGCAACAAGGAGCTGCGCACAATTGTCCCTGACCCAGGCCGAGCTGCGCAACCGACCCGGCAGGCAGTCGGCGGGTGGACGCTGTTCGGCGCCCGTGGCCGAATTTCGGGCAGCCGACTTAGGGGGCAGAGGGGAGAGCAGAAGAAGAAGAAGAAGAAATTGCTGCACATATCCGCCAGCCCCCTTGTGGGGCCACCAGGTTGTGGGCCTAAGGTTCGCAGTTTCCTGTACCAATTGCAGCTTCCAGTTTCCACAGTCTGCGACTGTTCCGTGTTACAGTTCTGCTTCTTGCTGCATACTGTTCCTTGTTGATAGACCGCGCGAGGGGGGGAGGCCCAAAACGGGCATTTTTACCAGGCCCTGAGCGTGTTGTCTGAATTGCTGGGGTCCAAAAACACATTGGATTTGCAACATGTCTGAAATCCGGTGGCACCCCTCACGCAGATCGGCAAGGTCAGGATCCAAAAAAAAACACATGGGATTTGCCACATTTCTGAAATTCGCTGGCACCCATCACGCAGATCGGCGGGGTCAGGGTCCAAAAACACATGGGATCCACATTTCTGACATCAGGGTGCAAAAACATATAGGATTTGCAACATTTCTGAAATTCGGTGGCACCCCTCACGCAGATCGGCGGGGGGTCAGGGTCCAAAAACACAAAGCATTTGCCACATGTTTGAAATTCGGTGGCACCCCTCACGCAGATCGGCAGGGACAGGGCCCAAAAACATATTGGATTTGCAACATTTATGAAATTCGGCGGCACCCCTCACGCAGATCGGCAGGGTCAGGGTCCAAAAACACAAAGGATTTGCCACATTTCTGAAATTTGCTGGCACCTCTCACGAATCCGTAGGGTCAGGGTCCAAAAACACAAAGGATTTGCCACATTTCTGAAATTCGCTGGCACCCGTGACGCAGATCCGTAGGGTCAGGGTCGAACACACAAACAGGTCCCGACACTGCTTCACGGCGGCGCCCAGCCCAGCCCATTATCCGAGACACGGGGCTGGCGGCATGGGGCGAAGCCCTTACGGATATGAACTTTCGGCGCTCCGCGCGGATTTCTTGGATCTGCGCTGGAATCCCCCCCTGGCGCGCGGAGCGCGTCGGGGGCGGCGCCGGAGACTCCGCCAAGGGGGGGGGGGGGGGCCAGCGCGGATCCGAGGATCCCGCGCGGAGCGCAAAAAGTCTATGTTGATGGCGTTTGTCCGTCTTCGAAGGGAGGAAGGAAAAAACGGCTGCGGAGGAAGAAGAAGAAGGCAAGAGGAAAACATCTAGGGCGGCAGCGGGATACGGCACCCCCCATTCCTCCCCTGAGATAAGGTCGGGCTCGTCCCCATCATCGGATGTTGTAAGAAAATGCACAATCGCCCAACAATATTTAAAACAAACAAGCAACAACGAAACTAATCGTCCCCATGCTTTTCTATGCTGTTTTTGAACATTCCCCTGGTAGAGGGGAAGACCACCCCAGACTCTTTCTTGACTACTTCTGAAGATTCCCCTTGCAGAGGGACAGGCCCGACTTGAAGGTAAAGGGGGCACAAAAACTCGGGCGGCAGCGGGATGCGGCCCCCCCCCCCGGTTCCTCCCCGAAGACACGCGGACCTCGCATCGCCGAGCGAGGGCGGCGCGCGGCAGGGGGGGCGGGGAGCCGCAGGCGCGCTGCTAGGGGGGGGGGGGGGCGGGGAGAGGCCCCCCCGACATCCTCCGATCGACGCAGTCTTAGGTCATGAAACATGAAAATCGTGACAAACATGAAAATCGTGACAAACATCGGGAAAGGGGGGGGAGTTCCCCGACGACGGATCGGGGAAAGGGGGGGACAGGGGGGGGATCCCAACCCCCCCCCACCCCTGGGGAGATTCAGCGGCGTGGCAGGAGGGGTGCGCGGTGCCCGTGGGTAGGACCACGAGCTGGGCGCCCGGGTCATCCGGGGGATTTTGGATGCAACATGAAAATCGTGACAAACATATATGCAAAACATACTGTGAAGATCGTCCCCAGACTATGTTTGTACCATTTTTGGATACTCCTCCTGTAGAGGGGCAGGCCTGGCTTCGCCCTGACATCCTCCGATCGACGTAGTCTGTGCAATCCGCGCCCCCACCATTTCAGCAGGGGATATGCCGACCCCTGTCCCAGGCTTCGTGGGGTTTCGAGTGGACATGAAATTCGGGGCCTAAGCCTGGGATATACGACGGGGAGGGGGCGTACACCCTCGATAAGGGATGCGTCGGAATGGCCCTCTTGGGGTGTATCCCAGGGTTTCCCTCCTTGTCTGAGCGGCTTCATGTTTCGTCGAAAAGTCAGGGGCTGGGGAAAATCGCCTGCGAACTACGATTTCGGATCCGCAGAACTCCTGGCGAGCTCTCAAAGACGGCGGAGATGTTCGCCCTTACTCTGCAGGCTCCTTAGCCTTCGATGCCAACTTCGGCCCTGCTATGCCGTCGCTGTGTCCGCCGTGCCTTTGTGGAAGCATCCGCCCATTATGTACTTCTCCAAGGCGGCATCGTTCGGGGTGCATGTCCAGCACGCTTGCCAATCGGAAGATCACCCTAAAACTTACACGGCGGATCCAGACTCGGGGCCCCTCCCCAGGGGGAGTTCTGCGTCCCGGCCTCGCTCTGGGTGCTCCCGCGCGGGGCCCGAGGACGAGCCCGGGAACCCGAAATCGGGGAACAACGCCAGGATGGAACAAAGGCCCTTCCCCAGGGGGAGTTCTGCGTCCCGGACTCGCTTCGGGTGCTCCCGCGCGGGGCCCGATGACGAGCCCGGGGACCCGACGTCGGGGAAAAACGCCAGGATGGAACAAATCACATCCTCGGAGATCCGAGGACGAGGCGCGTACACCCTGCGAAATGCTTAAGAAATCATGGGTTAAAAAATTCTTAGTCTCAGAAATTGAATAAAACCCAGAACTTCTAACAAAATCTGGGGATTTACATTGAAAAATTAAGAATAATCGAGACTCTGGACGGAAACTTAGGTTTTCTTAAGCATCGCCTAAGGTGTAGGGGGCGGGGGGGGGGGGGGGCGCCAGGAGGGCTCGTTGGGCTTCAGGTACGGGATGTACTGCCCGTCGGTGGCGCCAAGCTCCAGCGCCCGCAGCCTGGCCTGGGCTCGGGCAGGCGGGATCTCGAGAGGATCGGACGCCGCAGGAGGAGGAGGAGGAGGAGGAGGAGGAGGAGGAGGAGGAGGAGGAGGAGGAGGAGGAGCCAGACACACATCAGGCACGTACGATAAAGAGATCCCGCTGCAAGAAATCTGGGGGCGCATCCCCCGTCGGCTCTGGGCTCCGCGCCGTGGGGTGCCCCAGGGCTCCGCGGCGCCGTCGGGAGAGGAGCACAACTGTCGTGGGGCACCCGCTGGCCGGCCAAGTTCTCACGTGGTGTGCCCGCTGTTGCACGGCGTCCACCGGGCGAGGAGGAGGAGGTGGAGGAGCCTCGGAGGAGGACGAGGAGGAGGAGGAGGAGGAGGGGGAGGAAGAGGAGGAGGAGGGAGGAGGAGCATGAGGAGGAGGTGGAGGAGGAGGAGGAGGAGGAGGAGCATGAGGAGGAGGAGGGGAGGAGGAGGAGGAGGAGGAGAAGGAGGGGAGGAGGTGGAGGGAGGAGGAGGAGGAGGAGGAGGAGGAGGAGGAGGAGGAGGAGGAGGAGGAGGAGGAGGAAGGACAGGAGGAGGAGGAGGAGGAGGAAGACGGGTCGCCTGAGCCCTTCGGAAAAACCCTCCACCCGCTGTGGACCTGGCCGACCCCAGCGTGGGCCCAAGGGACTCGTGCACGCGCCCTCTCCCGCCCCAGGCCAGGAGGCCGCACGGCGAGGGCACCGCATAGCGGCAACCCTCGGGATCAGGAACCCAGGGTCTGGAATTTGGTATTGGCGGCGAGCGAGGGGGGGAAGTGAGAAGGAGAAGGCCTTCTTAGAAGGCGGCGGGACTTCTCAGAAGCCCTCGCGCCTTCTGAGAAGTCTGTGTTTGTCTTCGGGGAAGGCTCAGAAAACTTCTCAGAAGGCCTGGGGACTTCCGAGCCTTCTGAGAAGGCCTTCTCCTTCTCACTTCCCCCTCTGGCTCACCACCGATGATCGGGCGTGTCCTCCTACAAGCGGATTTTGGACGAACAACAAAAACCCAAAAATTCAAACCATTGCCGAAAGCAATCAAACAAATCGTCCCCCGACTATGTTTGACTATGTTTGATTTATCCTCCTTTAGAGGGACAGGCCGTACTGAGGGATAGCGGCCACCCTTGGGATCAGGAGCCCAAGGCGCGGAAGGCAGTGGGACACCAACGGGAGATTCAGAGGCCTCCCAGATGGGGTCCGAGTAGATCGGGTCGGAGGATCGCGCTGCATCGCCGATGCATCGTCGACGCATCGCCGATGCATCGGCGATACGTTAGCGATGCACCAGCGGCGCCAGCGATGCATCGACGACGTCGGCGTGAAGAAAATAGGGCTCTGCATCGAGCCGCATCGCCGATGCATCGGCGATGCGGCGGAATCCTGCGACCGATCCACTCCGACCCCATCTGGGATGCCTGGAGGCTTGGTCGTGGATAGCAGCGCCGCCCTCATCAGGCAGGGAATCCTCGAGGGCCTGAGGCCTTCTGGGCACATTCCCGAACTCGACTGCACGCAACAGCGACCCCGTGTTGGAGTGACCTTGGGCGGTGCGCGACTTTCGGGGGCCGCGAGGGGGGGGGTCAAATCAAAGCGCGCAGGCCGCTGCTGTCGCCTCGTAACTGTTGATCTGGGGGCCCCACTGAGCCCGCACCAAAGGTCACTCTGGCGAAGGGTCACTCTTGCGTGCAGTCGAATTCATCCACCAATGCCCCCACCGTAGTGTGCTCGGGGTCGGCCACGACGGGGGCGTCCAAGAGGGGGGGCGCAAATCATGGCCAGCGGCACGTGCCACACACTCTTCGTCGTCACCCCCCTGTTTGCCGCCCCCGATCTGAATTCACCGGTCTGGGGCCCAGGTTGGGCCTGGCCAGGATCGGTGCGCCGTTGGCGCCTCCCGCCCGCGGGAGAGGAAGGGGCGGTGCGGGGCCCCGAAGGGTGGCCAGAGCCAAAAGGATGTTTTTTTTCTTTTTCGGCAAGCGACCAGAGGAGGAAGAGAAATCCGCTGCCCCTCAAAGGTGCTACGATCGAGGTGCTACCAGAGGGAACGCTCTATGAGGTGCGAAACCCTCTGTAGGCCCTGGAAGCGCCTGGGGGCACTTGGAGGGCTGAGCGAATAGCCATGGAAGGACCTGAGGAACTTCGAGCCCCTTCTGAACCCAAACGGTTCTTATTTCAGCGTGTTGTCTGGATCCCAAACGCACAGCGCGAGCGAGGCCGACCGCAAGGCAACGAAGGCAATGAGGAGGGTGAGCAGAAGGAGGCCGCATGGCCCATGGCCCTGTGATCGGAAGCGCTTGCATCCTGGACCGTGTAGGACACCCCAAATCCTCGAGAACGGCTTCAGGCTGCTCAGCCAGACTGAGTGGGCACTGAGCTGGATGAGCCCTGACTGAGCCCAGGATCCGCGGACTGGGCGTCGACGCGGGCGGTCGCACCTGCAGTTCTGTCGCGAGCAAACGCTTGCCTTCCCTGGACCTGTCCGAGGGGCGCCTTCCGAGGACCTGTCCCTGGAGCCCAGCCGTGGCGACGAGAAGCCCCCACACAGGCCACACCGATTGAAAAACGCCCTTCCCACCCCAACAAAGAAAAAACACGACCCTGCGACGTACCCAACCCATCGGCACCATGGGATGATATCAGGTGTGCCGACACGAGTGCGACTGCAACGCTGCAAGAAGCGGTGCACGGCGGATATCTATATCGTGCGAAGTGTGCATAGGCGACTCGCAGAACAGAGGTGCAAACTGCCAGGAGACATCGCACTGGGAAGGAAAAGCAATAGGAAGACATCGGGGCGGAAGAACAATCACCTCGGACGAAGCAGCAAGATTATGGAGCATGTGCTAGATAGAAACGCAACCAGACAATGGGATGTCACCTTCCATGCCTTAATGCTCAAAACCTGGGGTGCCAGCGCTCCGCGGTCCTACAGCCCCTCAGACAACTAACAGCTCTCGTTACGACTAGTGTAAGAAGTGGTCAATGCCTAGCTCGCCCGACGCCTCTCCGCTTCCTCCCTGCACCTCTTAGTGCGAACACCACAAGCGCGCAGGCGCGCCGCCAGCCCGCGAAAAGGGGCGACAGCTTCACACTTCGCAGCCCCCCCCCATGGATGGCGAGGTCTCTAGGGGATCTGCGTGGGACCCCACTGTGCTGGCTTCCCCAACAGCCCTCGAAAGGGGCGACTGGCCTCACACCTCGCAGCCCCCCAGGAGAGCCGAGGTCCCGCGTGGGTCTGCGTGGGACCCCGCTGTGCTGGCCCCCCCGGCAGCCCTCGAAAATGGCGACAGCTTCACACCTCGCAGATGGCGAGATCCCGTTGGGGTCTGCGTAGGACCCCACTATGTGCAGGCCCGCCCAGCAGCCCCCAGAAGTGGCGACAGTCTCACACTTCGCAGCCCATGCGAGAGGAGAACGCCGAGAGGAGAGCGGGGGGGGGGAGGAGGAGAAGGAGAAGGAGAAGGGAGTTGGCGACCCCACTGCTCTGTTCAGAGCGAGACCCCGACCAAGGGAGGGTTGTGAATAACCACTCAAAAAAAGCCTAGCCCCCTCCCGCCCCGAGATGCCCCGCAAGAGCCCCCCAAGAGGCCCTGGGGGCCCCCAAGACGCCGCCAAGGAGCCCCAAGAGACTCCCAAGAGGTCCCCAAGAGGCCCCAAGAGACCCTAAAGAGGGCTCCAGGGCCGGCGGCATGAGCGAAGCGATTCAAGAACCACTCAAAATAAAAACCTGGCCGCCCCGCAGGTGTCGCACCGCCGGGTGCCAGGCTGGAGGGGCGCCCCAGCGTCCGCCGCCCACGACCCCCGCTTCGTGCCACGCCGCGCCAGGGCTCGCCAACGTGCGCTCTCGGGCGCTGACCGCCGGCGCAGAGGCCGTCGACCGCCCGGTCAGCAGTCTGGAGACCTTGAGCCTACAGTCGGGGCGTTGACCTAAGGAACACCAAGTAAGGAACGAGGCCCCTTTTCTCCGAAGCTGAACTTCGACTTCCCGTCGAAAACCGAAGGAAAACCGGAGGCAAACTGTGAAAGGATTAAGGAACACGGAGCCCCTCTCCAACGAACAGAGTTCCTCCTTCAGCGCCCCGACTGTAGGCGGCTGTGGGGAGGGGGGGGCGAGCGGAGGCCAAGCGTCGACCAAGGAGAGAGAGGGGCGGGTTGACTGCACTGGCGCCGTGGCGCTCGCATGACGGCGGCCAGCGGCTCGTAGCCTACAGCCCTGAGAAAAAATTGCGGAGACCTCGCCCCACCCAGCACCCAGAGGTCCGACTGGGAGGGCGGCGCCGAGAAGAGGGGAAGGAGAAGGGATATGCGCACGGAGGGGAGGGGGGAGGGGAGGCTCAGAACCGTCGCGGCAACAGCTGGTCCCCAACGTGACGCAGATCTGGACACCGCTCACGTCCCAGGGGGCTGCGCGAAGCGCGGTGAGAGCTCGCGCTGAAAAGCAGGATGCGCTTCTGGGGGGGGGCGGGGGGAAAGGGCGGAGGGGGAAGGAGAGCCGGGGCGGGACGAGGAGGTCTCGTGGGTCGGGGGGCCCGTGCAGGGGCCGACTCGGGAGGGTACGCTCCTGGGCGCTGCGGCCGAAGTCGATGGAGTGGGCCCAGCAGGTGGCCGGGGCGAGCCAGCGTGCGAGCAGGCCTGGAGGCGGCACGATGTGCGCAGGAATGGCCTCTTCCGCCACGACCGCGGCTGTACAGGCCCCCTCTTGAATTACAGTCGGGCTGCTGAAAGAAGGAACGCTAAATCAGGAACGGAGCCCCTTCTTGGCCCTGCAAGCGCCTCCGTGCCCCAGGAGGGCAAGGGGAACAGCACTGGAGGAACCCAAGGAACATCGAGCCCCTTCCGAACCCAAACTGTTCCTTATTTCAGCGTCTTGACTGTACAGGCGCGGAAAAGGTTCGCAAAGGGAGGAGAAAAAGCAGGCCGAGGAGGGACACCGTGGCGGTGCCAGGCCACCCTCCCGCCCCTGGCCTTGAAGCCGGCCTTCGGCTTGGGCTTCGGCATCATGAGGGCGAGGGTCTCCGCCACGAACAGCTGCCGCTTGATAAACTGCGGGTCGACCTCCCCTCACAGCGAGAAAAAAAAAGAGGGGAAGGACCCCGCGCCTCTTCGCCATCTTTGGCTTTGCCCATCCATATACTCAAAAGCTGCAGGAACAGTTATGGGGAATTGCAATCATGTGAACACCTTTATGTCTACCTATACGACCACCCTTCGGGTGATAAGGAGGTTCGGGGGGGAACCAACGTCTCACTCAATCGGTCTCACTATCGGTCTCACTATCGGTCTCACTATCGATCTCACTATCGATCTCACTATCGGTTTCGCTCGATCGATCTCACTCGATCGATTTCACAATCGATCTCACTCGATCTATATCATTCGCTCGATCTCACAAGGGACCTGACTATCGATATCACAATCGTCATCACAATCGATCTCGCATTCGGTCTCACGATCGATCTCACTATCGATATCACAATCTATCTCACAATCAACGTCATCATCGTCATCGACAACAACATCACCATCATCATCATCAACATCATCATCGGGACACAATCATCATCATTTCATCATCATCGTTAACATCATCATCATCATCATCATCATCATCCATCGGGGCACCATCATCATCAACAGCAACATCATAATCGAGCATATCATCATCATTATCACCATCGGGGGGCCATCATCGTCATCACCAGCACCATCACCATCATAGTCATCATCATCACCAGGACAGCATAATCAGCATCATCACCATCATTATCAACATCATCGTCGGAGCACAATCATCATCATCATCTGCATCGTCATTTCATTATCATCATCATCAACAACATTGTCATCACCATAAGCATCATCATCATCGGGACACCAGCATCGTCAACATCATCATCAACATACTCATCATGATCACAATCATCATCGGGACACAGTCACCATCATCGATATCAGCAACATCATCATCATCGGGACATCATCATCATCATCATCTAATCATCATCATCATCATCACCGGGACACCATAATCATCACCAGCATCATCAGCAACATCACCATTACCAGCATCCTTCCCATCAACATCATCGGGACACCATGATCATCACTATCACCATCATCACCATCATCACCATCATCACTGTCATCATCATCATCATCATCATCATCATGATCCTCATCCTCATCCTCATCATCATCATCATCATCATCAACGTTATCATCATCGGGACACCAGCGGGACACCGGCGGGACACTGGCGGGACACCGCGGGGCCCCGGCCGCCCGGAAGGGAGACAGTTGGTCCGGCCGCGCCTCAGCCACAGGGGACACCACTGCGCGCGGCGGGGGTACTTATAAGTACTTATGCAGTTACGCCAATTATAAGTAGCTCCTAAGTCGCTCGTAAGTAGCTGATAAGTAGTGTAAGTAGCTCGTAAGTAGCTCATAAGTAGTGTAAGTAGCTCATATGTAGCTAAGTTACTTAGGAGCTACTTATAAGTAGGGGCAGCCTACTTATAAGTAGCGTAAGTACTTATAAGTACTTTGGCCTACTTATAAGTACTTACGGCCTACTTATATAAGTAGCGTAAGTTACTTACGAGCTACTTATGTAAGTGGCGTAAGTGCCACATAAGTGGCGCGTAAGTGCCACATAAGTGGCGCGTAAGTGCCACATAACTGCAGTTACGCAAACTAACGCCATGTATGGGCATGCATTTTCAATCAATATATATAACAGCGCGCGCGCTGAACAGGACGCCCAAAACACTTGTGACGCCAATGTCGTTAACCCTAAACCCTAAGAGAACCTTGGTGCCCGATCTGGAATATTGCGCGGGCGCCGTGGGAGGCATGCTGCGAAATCAATAGTTGTTTCATGCATTTGTGCTGCCGCTGGCCCAGACAAAGGTTTCAGGCACCCTTGCAAGCTTGCGTTCAGCGCAGCCCCCGCCTTGCGTTTCGCGCATTGCAGTTGGGCCATGGCGGGTGAGACCATGCAGGCTCGCGTGGAGCGCGTCCAGGAGCAGATCTTCGACATCATCAAGGAGTACACGTTGAGCCATTGCCCCCCGATTCTCCAGTTGCGCGACCAGGCGGTGCGATTGTTGCGGAAGGAGGGTCTGCTGAGGCGCCAGAAAACGAATGGGCGCTACGTGGCCGTGCACCCGCGGAACAGGTACGGCGGTGGCATAATTCCATCCCACGTGCGCACGCTGGTGCGCAGTTTTTGCAGCGACGGGTTCAGCATGGATGAGGTGGGCGTGCCCTTTGCCATCGGGATGCCACCCCCATCTCACCAGCGCCACGCCGAGGCACTCGAGTTCAACGGAGACCTTGTCAAGGAATCACACGGCTTCTTGCCGCCATACGACGAGGGCGAGATCAAAATCCCCAGCGTGAGCAAGTCGCACACGACCCAGGCGACCCGCTGCATTCAGTTTGGCAGCCCTACAGATTCAGATAACGTCGAGTTCGGTACCGACGGGAAGCTTGACATCCACAAGATCGGGTTGAAGCGCCCCACGTTGGCAGATGCTGCGAAGGAGGGGTTTGAATGGGACGTGCTTGTCTGGCAGGCTGAAGACGCATTCGGCGCCATTATAGACTTGCTCCAGGACCCGCTTAAGTTTGTGAAATCGATGGCCCACCCTTTAACTTTTCGATTGCCCCCGCCCCCGCCCCCCCCCGCATTTATGTTGGCTTTAGCCGCGTTCAATCAGGAGTCTGGAAATGCTGCGCAGAAGGTTTCCATGAATGAGACTAGGTGGGAGACCTTGTTCAAGATGCACGGGGACGTGCAGAAGATCGTCACCAACTTCGAAGCCAATAAAAAGGAGGGCGACATCTTGAACCCCGACGTCGCGTGGGGTAGGGCAATAACAAAAGCGCAATCCAGAAATCCAGATTTCGTTTCAGAGATCCAGAGTTTGGCGACGTTTGCGAGGAAGCTCGCTGGTGGACCAGACGCACCGAATTTGAAGGAGCTTCGGGCTTTCAACCGTTCGTGCCAGAAGCCGCGCATTGTGCAGGGCCCCGTCTTGGCGGCGGTGGCTGATGCAGTGATCGGCTCGGATGGTTTGGGCTGCATTCCCTTCCGCATTGATTGCGTAAAGGCAATGATGAGCGCCGACAGCAAGTATGCATCGGGCGACTTTCAGAACCTCTTTGCATCGGGTGACTTCGGGCTTAAGCTCACGAGTAACAAGGAAGTGCAGCGCATGATCTCGCAGGCAGACATCATGAAATCGATGGCTATAGACATCGCAAAAACTGTCAACCTGTCAGAAGACAACGCGGCCGTGAAGACGTTGATCAACAGGTTCGGCATGAGGCTCGTGCACCATTGCATGAAGAAGCCCGACCCCAGGAGCCAAAAGTTCGAGTCGCTTCACCACATCGGCTACGAGTACGTGCAAGACCTGGCTACCATTGCAGGCACGCAGATCACATCCCCGTGGGCGAAGAAAGGAGCCCCGCCCAAAGCTCCCGCGCAGCAAGCTGCGGCTTCTGCACAAGTGCAGAGCGTAGGCGGAATCGCCGACAGGATGCACAAATTGGCAAGTATGGGCGTGAGCGCCAATTGCCACATCGAGGTCATCAAGATGAAAACTGTATACAAGGTGCAGGAAGTCAAGGAGGATGAGATCAAGCTGCAGAGCATCGGCGATGGGAGCGACTACACAGTCGATTCGGCATACCTCCTGAAATCGCTACTCACCCCGCGTGCACAAGAGTTCAAGGTGATCACAAAACGCGAGCCGAAGAAGGACGCCGCGCTCTCCCCCTTCCACGCTTGCAAGCCGTAGGAGGGCGGCGTGTATACTATAGGGGGAGGGGGTGGGGGAGGGGGCAACGATTTTGGCAATGGAGCTTGGTTGTCTTACACACCCGCAGCCCACGTGCTCTTTTCCTTTTGTTCTCCATCCCGCACCTTTACCCCAACCCCACCGCCCATCCCAGCCCCGCCCAAACCCACCACCCCCGCAACCCATCCCACCATCCCAACAGGAATACATCAACGATTGGAGTGCCAGGTGCGACCCGCGCTCGAACTCGGACTGGCAGCGCATGGTGTTGGTTGGTCACGTGACGTCGGCGCTTGATGCATTGGGTAACCTACAGGGGGCAGCGGGCGAGATGGTCGACATCGTGACGGAGCCCACGGAGCACCGCGGCGTGTACGCCAAGGTTGACATCGATGTCTCCAGCGCGATCTTCCCGCCCTTCTCGACCAAAGTTGCCTTCTCGGATACAGCCCCAAACGGTGCCATCGACGTCGGCGCGGAGATCACTAATGCGGACGGCGTCGCGCAGAAGCTTTACATCTTCATGAAGCTGCAGAAGCATGATCCAGGCGGCATCGCGGACAACACGCGCGGCAGCTACAAGATGGCGAAGATAGAAGGGTTCATGCCGCACTACTGGCTCATTGACAAAGAGGTGACCGACCCCAAGAAGTCTAACATGGCCATCAAGCTTCACACCGTTGACGCCTCGGTCGGCGCGGAGAAGTTTACATTGAAAATACCGTTCCTGGAAAACACCAAACCCATCAAAAAGGGTGACCAGCTTCGTGCACTGAAGCCGCAGGCGGCGAAGGCGCCGCCGATGAAGAGGGTCCGCACGCAGTAGTCGTGGCTCGCGGAGCCGAGCTTATTAGACACTTGTGCCGCGATCTCAGGTCGGTGGGGCGGCACGCCGATTAAGGAGACAATGGTATTATTATTGCGGATTTCCTTTAGCGCTTGCAGGACACACGGCGTCCTCTGGACACATGGCGTATTCTTCTCTTTCAGCGCTTGCAGGAGAAACAAAAACAGCTCGCATGCGCTCGCGCGGGGAGAGGGGGATGGGGGAGGGGGCAGCGGCAGCGCTGGTCCAAGCCTCGTCGCTGCGGCTGGGCGCGGGCTCGATTGCAGTGACAAGCCGTCAGTGATCAAGCGAGGTTGCGCTCGGCCGCCGCGGGGGGTTCGCGCGGCTGTTTTCACGCGCGCCGATGTCGTTCACGATCGAGGCGAAGCCCGTGGTCCAATATCATGCCGCGGACATGAAGCACGTCCGCACGTGGGTGCCCCAGTACACCAAGACGATCGATGGAGCTACGTACGTCGAGCTCAGGCAGACAGATAGACCTCTCGCTGTCTTACTCGGCCTATCCCACGAGGGCAAGGCCAAGTACTGGAGCAAGAGCTGCATCCTGGAGGATTTGCGCAAGGCGAGGAACACGCGCGTGGACGAGGTCTTACTTGCCCACTTGCATGCGTGCAACCCGTGCGAGAAGCCACCCGCTCTCCCAGATGGCTTCAACAGGATGGCGGTGAATCCCGACGACTTGCCCTATGTTACCAGCGTGGCTTTGACTTGCAACGAGGGCGCGACCTTCAATATGAAGATGACCGTGGAGCTCATGCCATTGAGGGTGCCATGTGTTGAGCTGACCGTGGAGAATCTCACTTGGCTCCAGAAGGTGGCGACGGCGTCGGCCTTGCAGCCAACGCCTGTGAAGCCGCTCAAGCGCAAGCGCCCAGAGGATCGCATTGAATTGCCCACGCCAGAGGCGAAGTTCGATTATCGCAGGAAGTCTATATTCCTGCAGTGCAAGGATGCAGACGGGCGCAAGCACTTGCAGTACCAAAAACCAAAAACCATGGAACTCGCCGACATTGAGACAGCGATTGAGACCCTTACGGGCGATATTCTCAAACGTGGTTGGACGGTCTACGACGGCAACGCCGATGACGACGATGGCGGCGGCGATATCCCGCAGTTGGAGTCGCAGGAGTGAGCGTTGTGATGCGCGTGCGCACAGCAGTCTATCCTAGCATAGGCATTGGCGGATGCAGCAATGCAGTGTCGCCGAGGGGGGACGGGTAGGACAAACAGATTTCGTTGCATGTCCAATCGGTGCTGTTGCAAAAGTCTAGACGCTTCGCGCATCACCGTCAGCCCATCCAGAAACAACGCCCAGGCGAGTTGAGGTGATCAGGGAAGTGCGGGAGCAAGGAGGGGGGCAGCCGAACCGTGCGAAGGAGGAAGGAGGAGACGGAGGATGCTGGATGGATGGATGAGGGAGTGGGGAGAAGGAAGATGAATAGGAGGAGGAGGAAGAGAAGGAGGATGAGGAGAAGGAGGAGGACGGATGACGGAAGACGGATGAGCAGGAGGAGGAGGAGGGCGAGCAAAATGGCCAAAGGTCTCTTGGATGCCTGTCGGAGCCGCTTGGGATATCTCTTGGGCGCTTCTTGGAGGCCTCTTGGGCGTCTCCTGGCGGTCCTGGGGGGGGTCTCTCGGGCGTCTTGGGTGCCTCGGGGGGGGGGTGGGGGGGGGGGGGGGGGGGGGGGGAGTCTTGGGTCCTCTTGGGGCCCTCTTGGGAGCATCTTATGAGAGCCTATTGGGGCCATCTTGGGGGCAATCTTTGCGCCTCTGGAAGCCTCCTGGGCGCCTCTTGGGGCAATCTTGAAGGAGATCGATCAAAGAAGAGGGGCCCCTTAATTAGCCTTGCCCCTTTAGAGCCCCCAGAATCGCCTCTTGGACCCCTCTTGGGGCGCTCTTGGAGCGCTCTTGGGCGCTCTTGGGGCCGTCTTGGGGCTCTCTTGGGCCCCTCTTGTGTCCCTTTTGGGCCATTTTGGGGCCATCTTGAAGCCTCGGATGGCCATCGGAAGCGAAAAGGCGAGAAGCAGAACATCATTGGTTTTCCGAAGGTGTTTGAAAGATTTTGGCCTCTTGGGGGGCCCTTGGAGCTTTGGGGCGGTCTTGGGACCTCTTGGAGCATCTTCGGAGCCATATTGAGGCATCTTCGGCTATCTTGGGCCATCTTGGAGCTCATCTTATAGGCTCTCCGAGGCGCTCTTGGATCCGTCTTTGGCGAACTACCCTCTGACACCTCGCGGGGCGCCCTGTCCAGGTCCATGGGAGAGGGTAAGGGGGGAGGGGTAAACCCCTCCCCGAAGGGGAAGAAGGAGGTTGGAAGAGGAAACTCCCTAAACCACCTACGCCCAGAGGGCTTGTGGGATATGTCAACCCTTTCCAAATTTCGCAGCGATCATCGCTTTCCAGCCCCCGCACGCGTGCGTTCGCTACGTGGCGCGCGCGCCGCATAAAGCGGCGGAGGCGATGGCAAGAAAGAGTGTCTGGGGGGTGGTAGGTGGAAAGACAAGGAGGGGAAATGGTGGCAAGCGATGGCGGTGGGAGCATGGGCGTTGGGAATTGGAATTGGGGGCTGGAGGAGCGAGGAACATGGGTCGGATTTTTCGTCAGCGATCTCTTGCTGGGGCCCCAGCGGTGATTAGCAATATAAGCAGCAAGAGTCGTGTTCCACTCCCCTGACTGCAAGACACGCACCTCATGCGCGTGGCATTCGGATTTCCGCTGTGATGAGGAGCCGCCATCCATATACAATGTACTTAAAACTTATAGTGTACTGTATGCACTATTGGCTCAAACCACCAGCGCGGGCGCTGCAGCTAATATGATAAGCGCGGTCAGGCCAGCCCCCGCGAGCATCGCAATCACCCCTCCATCTGCAGTCCTAGCAGAGGCGGCGTTTGCGCCGATGGTATAGCTCTCGAGCGGCGTCACAACAGAGCAGAGTGGCAGTTGCGAGTCAACATCGGCAGTTGCCAGTCACAGCAAAGTCGGCGTTCGCGCGCCAATGATCTAGCCCTTGATCTCGTCAAAGGACCAGTCCTCGGAGTCCATCCAGATCTCGTCATCGGGCCCGTCCGCGGGGTTCACCTCTTGTTAGCCCTGGTCGGATATCATCTCCCGCTGCAGCGGCCGATCCCACGTTTGGATCCATGGGTCCATAATGAAGCCGTAAGCTCTGTGCACGCCGCGACGTTGTTTCTTGCCTCCTCGCCGACGGCGGTAAGGCCGCGGGCTGCGACTGCGGCTGCGATTCGAGGATGCGGGCTTTTCTCTTCGAGACCTGCGACGGCAAGGCTGCGGGCAGCGTCTGCGGCTGCGACCCGAGGCTGCGGGCATAGCTCCTCGGGGCTTGCGACGGCAAGACTGCGGGCCTGCCT
>CAUYUJ010016995.1:0-20000 GCA_963575745.1 Prorocentrum cordatum
TTGGGTTCTGTTGGCTCGGCGAAGGTATCGTGGGTGAAGGTGGTTCGGCATATTGGTCAGCGTCAACTTGTTCGTATTCCTCGCTGGTGCTGTCGCTGGAAGTCTGAATCGAGATAATACTGTAATTGGTCATGATGATCGGATTGCAGATTTGCTGTAGTATTGCCGTGTCTCGTATGTTGGTCGCCCAATCGAGCTTCATGAGATCGGTGTCGCTATGGCAGGCGCTGAGCCATTGTGCAACTTCTTGTATTGCCGCGACCGGGCTGGGGTTGAGTAGTGATTGTCCTCCTGTGAGCAGTCCTTGGATGTGTTGGCTCTTGTCGTTACAACTTGGAGACAAACAACTGCGTTATCGCGGTAAGGGACTGCAAATGCCTGTAGATCACTGCCGTAACGAGACATAAGATGCTTGGGTGTTTTGGGCATAGGTAGGTGTCCGTGTGTGACTGCGTGTATGGCGTCTTTTACTTAGAATGTTGGTCGGAATCGTAGGCGAGAGTGTGAATATAGATAGTGGTGGTGCTACTCAGTCGTGCCGGAGCGGTGGATGTGCTAACTATAGCTCACAGTCTTGATTAGCAAACATCTCAAATTGTATGTGTTGAGGTACCTGTGTCAACCAAATAAGAAGGCGTCGTCATTCGGAACCCTGTACGTGTAAGTGTTGGATTGCCCGTCTGTCAAATTGTATGTGTTGAGGTACCTGTGTCAACCAAATAAGAAGGCGTCGTCATTCGGAACCCTGTACGTGTAAGTGTTGGATTGCCCGTCTGTCAAGTGCCGTCTGTCATTATCGTAGCCGTCGGCGCCCGTGTCATTGGCGTGATGGCAATATGCTGTGTAACCGCTTGGGCAGTGCATGTCGTGAAGTTGGTATGATGTAAACGAAGTGGGGTGGAACTCGTGCGTGTCTGGTGATCCGTTCATATTGGCCCATGGGTCGTTGTCATCGATGCGTTCGTCGGAGTCTGTAGTGTCGTAGATCAACTCGGGTGTGCCTCCCCATGGGCTGGCCACTGCTCGGTCATTTGGTGGTCGATCTGCAGCTGTTTGTGTGGGTGGTGTGGGTGTTTGTGCGGGTGGAGGTGGCGTGTCCTCCTCCTCCTCCGCACCCTGCTGCTCCGCCTGCTCCTGTTCCTCCTCCTCCTGCTCCTCCTCCTCCTGCTCCTGCTCCTCCTCCTCCTTCTCCTCCGCCTCCGTAGCCGTTTTGGCTCAAGCCGTCGCACGGCTCGGGCCCCCCCCCGCGGCGGGCTGAGCCTAGAGGGGCTATCATGGCGGACGCCGCCGCCGTCGTCGAGGCGGCTGTGCGGGGAGCCGTGTCTGCAAAGGCTCCAAGGCGCACGGTGGCTGCCGTGGCGCGCTCGGCTGTGAGCGCAGCGCTCTTCGCGCTGCGCGAGCGGCCAGCGGCGCCTGCTGCTGCCGAGGCGCCTCATGAAGCTGTTCCTACTGCTGCTGCTCCTGCGGCCGCCTCCGCGGCCAAGCTGGAGCGGCGCAGGCGACGTCGGCAGCGCCTCGGGCAACGGCGGCATGACGACACTGGAGATGCGGGTCGCGGTTGCGGCGCGCGCGCGGGCGCGGGCGCTGGAGGCGCTGGTGCGGGCCTGGAACTCGGGGTCGTGCCCATGGGCGTCGACGAAAGCTCGGACTTCAGCGACGAATGGGCGGACGCGTCGCCTTCGCGCGCCGCGCGGAGGCGGCTGCGGCGCACCGACACGGTGGCAGCGGAGGCCCCTCGGCCTCCTGGTGCCACGGCGGCGGCTGCAGGCGGGCTCGACGACCCGATCGCCGCCCTCCTCGCCGTCGCCACGGCCGCGGACGCCGAGGCCTGGCGCCAGGCCTGCGGCGGCGGCGCCCCGGCGGCGGCCCGCTTGGCCGCCCTGGGCCTGTCGGGCGCCGGCTCCGAGGCGGGGCCTCATCGCGGAGCTGGCGGTGGAGGTCGTGATCGGCTTCACGGTCGGGGGTCCTGAGCACGCCGCTGGAGGCGCAGGACCCCCGCGGTCGGGGGACCTGATTTCGCCGCTGGAGGCGCAGGTCCCCCGTGCTCGCGCGTGCGCGCGGGCGGGCTGAGGCGGGCAGGTTCAACTGGCCGCTTCTGGGACGCGGGTATCACCCTTCTCCTCCGCCCAGCCACTCCTCCTGTTTCGCCTCCTCCTCCTCACTACCACAACCACAACCACCACCACCACCATCATCATGATCATCATCATGATCATCATCAAGATCATCATCATGATCATCATCACCGTCACCATCACCATCATCATCACCATCACCATCACCATCATCAACATCATCATCATCATCATCATCATCATCATCATCATCATCATCATCATCATCATCATCATCATCATCATCATCATCATCATTATCATCATCATCATCATCATCAACATCATCATCAGCACCATCATCACCGTCATCACCATCATCACCGTCATCAACATCATCACCATCATCACCATCACCATCACCATCAGCAGCAGCATCAACATCATCATCATCAACAGCATCATCATCAGCATTCGCATCATCATCATCATCATCGTCATCATCATCACCATCATCATCGTGATGATCATCATGCTCATGATTATGATCATCACCATCAACACCATCATCAGCATCATCATCAGCATCATAATCATCATAATCATCATAATCATCAGCACCAGCAACAGCATCAGCATGAGCATCATCAGCTTCATCAGCATCAGCATCATCATGATCACCATAACCATCACCATCAGCATCGCCAGCATCAGCATCATCATAATCAGCATCACCATCACCATCATCATCATCATCATCAGTATCATCAGCACCATCACCAGCATCACCATCCGCATCAACATCAGCATCATCATAATCATCATCGTATCATAATCATCATTATCATCACCATCACCATCATCATCAGCATCAGCATCAGCATCGCCGTCGCCATCGCCATCGCCATCGTCATCATCATCATCAGCATCATCATCAGTAGCATACTCATCAGTATCATCATCATATTAATCAGCATCAGCATCAGCATCTTCAGCCGCATCAGCATGAGTATCCTCATCCCCGTGCCCATCCACATCCTCATCATCACCATCATCAGCATCAGCATCGGCATCAGCATCATCAGCATCATCAACATCAACATCATCAGCATCAGCATCAGCATCATCAGCATCATCATGATCATCACCATCGTCATCTTCATCAGAATCACCATCAGCATTCTCATCAGCATGGTCATAATTATCATCAGCAACATCATAATCGTCGTCGTAATCATCATCCGCATCGTCAGCAGCATCATCATCATCATCTTCATCAGCCGCACCATCAATCATCATCATCAGCATCATCATCCTCAGCATCATGGTCGTCGTCAACATCATCACTATCACCATAACCATGAGCATCATCATCGTCATCATCAGCAGCAGCACCAGCATCAACATCGTCATCTGCATCATCGTCAACACCATCATGACCCATCATCATCAGCATCCTCATTCTCATCATCATCCTCATCCTCATCAGCATCGTCATCAACATCATCATCACCATCCACGTCATCATCATCAGCATCAAGAATGTCATCGTCATCACTATCATCATCAGTGTCATCATCATCATCACCATCATCACCACCATCAACACCGCCATCATTATCATCATCCTCACGTCCTGCTCCTGCTCCTCCTCCTCCTCCTCCTCACCATCGTTATCGTCGTCATCATCATCACCATCATCACCATCATCATTATCACCGCCATCATTATCAGCATCATGATCACCACCACAACTAACATCATCAGCATCACCACTATCACCATCACAATCACCATCACCATCATCACTATTTTCATCATCACCATCAAAACCATAATCGTATTCATCTTAATAATCAGCTGCAGTATCAGCATCAGCATCATCGTCATCATTATCAGCATCATCACGATCACCATTAGCAGCAGCAACAATACCACACTAACAAACATAAGCATCAGTCGCAGCAGCATAATCATGTGTCTCATCCTTCGCATCCTCCTCCTCATCATCATCATCAGCATCATCAGTAGTATTATCATCATCATCAGCAGCATCATCAGAAACATCATCAACATCACCATCACCAGCATCATCATTGACATCGACAGAATCATCAACAACAACAATCTGATCGTCATCAACATCATGCTCGTCATTGTCATCTTCATCAACATCATCATGGTCATCATCAACACGCCAAAACCGCGAGGGCACCGAGGAACACGGCTGCGTGGCCGCGCGAGGCCGCGAGGGAGCGTGCCGCGCACGGGGCCGGGGCGGGGTGTGGGCAGGCCGACTGCCCCGGCCCTGCCGGGGGGGGGCGGGGCACAGGCGCCCGCCGCGGCTGCAGCTTGAGAGCGCCTTGGCGCACGCGTCGGTCGAGCACTGTGCTGTTGGGGCGCAGGAGGGACGACGGTCAAAAAGTGTATTCAGAACGGGTGGCAAGGACGCAAGACCCTTGGAGGCCGAGGTTGGGATTTGTTGGGCGGCGGGCGACAAGCGAAAACGGCAAAAGACGGGCCGCAGAGGCAAGAACACAAGGGTACCCTAGATGAAGGCGCGCGTCCTTACTAGGCACGTTGACTGTACTGGTTGATGCTGTACGCGGTGCGACAAGCACTACACTTTTGGGACGCTGCTGGCCGCATTGGTCGAGCAGTGCACTCTTGGGACGCAGTTGGTCGAGCACTGCACTTTCGAACATTGCACTTTTGGGACGCGTTGGTCGACGGCGCCTGGGCCCACGCCTTGGACTTACTAGTACTACGTGCTGGTGCTGGAGGCGTATGTCTTACACAAACATACAGTACACGAATACTATGGTATATCGCTTCCCGAGCGGCATGCGGCATGGCCACTCAGCGCCCGCAACGGAACTAATTCCCCGGGCATTCCTTGCACTCAGGGGTTCTTACTCCTCTGTCAAGGTGGTTCCGAGAGGTCAACTTGTTCAACTTCGACCGATTCTGGATCGGGTTGTAATGTTCAAGTCGGGTTTAACACGAAATATCGTTGCCAATGAGCCTCGGAACGGTATTCGCCACACGAATATGCGCAAGAAATCACAGCCCGTGTAGATACAGGCTTGCTGTGTGCAGCCTGCAACAAACATGTAGGATGACCTATGATGGCGCTGCAGGCTGGCCTTTTGTAGGCTGGCCTGCTGAGAAAGATGCACCAACAACATGCCAAAACAACGGGAAGGCGTCGGAAGCGACAGTCGGAAATATGAAGACAAACAGGTATATAGGATAGCGTCGTGCCCTAGACAAGCACTCCACAGCGTAGGAGCTATAGGCTGGTGCGCAAAAAAAGGCGCGCTGTGTTACAAGGCCCTTTTGTTCAATGGCAGCACGTTTCTACGATGGCGCCGTATGCTGGCCTTTGTAGGCTGGCGTCGGTACTGGCATGGCAGTAAAATATTGCCCGAGCTGCGGGCAGCGGTTTCTGGTTGACCCCAAACCGTCGAAGCTGAGCGGGGCGCGCGACCAGCATGTCAAGAGAACGGGCGGTGTAGGCAGCGACAGTAGAGGTATGAAGAGAAGGAGGTAAAAGCAATTCGCACGAAGTGCGGTCGACATGCATTAAAAGATAGCGTCGTGCCCTGGGCGGGCACTCCACACTGTAAGAGCCCGAGGCTGGTTCGCAACAAAGCGAGAGGGCGCAACATGCTACAGGGTCCTCTAGTGGCAGCACGCATCTAGCTCGATAAGTGGGGTCGCACCCTGACTGGGAACCCAAAGTACGCACGGTGTGTTGGCTGGATATAAGGAGGGTGTCCTGTAACAGGCCCCCTCACATGTAACTAACAATTCTTGGGTTGCTTCCCAGGGCTTTGACGGCTAACCACAAACCTTAGATTACTGAAAGTGAGGAGCCACCAGCGTGTCGGATGGGCAAGGGGGTGAAATACATAACTGGCAAATAGATCGATGGAGACGGGAGTCGACACGTGTTTACCCGTAATGTGCGCACTGTGCAGCTAGGGATGAGGCTCAATTGATGTTCTCCTGCGGTAATAGAAGAGCCACGGGTACGTGAGGTTGGTGTCGTGGCAAGCTGCTACTATTGTGTGCTCAGTCTGCTGTGTTGCATGCGTCGTGTAAGCTCGTAGGTTTGGGCGTGGGTGGTGTCTTGCACAGTCTTACAGTCTGCCTGGGCGGAGGCTCTTTGAAAAGCACTCCCGTGGGAGGAAGGCCGTGGAGTCTGTTGACGTAGATCTCGTGGCGCGTCTGGTGTGAGCGGAGCCTGTCGATCTAGCTGTGAAAGGTCAGGTCCCATGTATTATTTACAAAGATGATGCGCAGGTTGCAGACGAGAATATGCTGGTCGCCTCTTCTCGCTGCTGCGTTGTGTGCTGCGATGACTTGTGCTGCGTGGGTTTGGGAAGTAGGTATGCAGGGTGGCATACGTCTGTCGAGCAATGTTGTTGAGAGGTACATCTGTCACCATCGCTGTGGCATGATCTCCACGTGTGGTGGGCAGGTGATTAGTATTTGTAGCACTGGTGGTGGTGAGTGGCTTGGTATAGCTGGTCTTGAGGGAGACCACATGCTGATTGCTTTGGTGCGGGGTGCTTGTAGCAACGTTGTCGTAGGCGTGACTCTGACGCTAGGGGTCGTCTTTGGTTGTTGAGTTTGATTGTTGGTTGCATGTGTGGGTAGCTTAGCTGGTGACGTGTTGGAGGTCGGGGCCGTCGTGCGGCCGAGCGGCATGCGGCATGGCCAGGAAACGCCCGCAACGGAACTAATTCCCCGGGCATTCCTTGCACTCAGGGGTTCTTACTCATCTGTCAAGGTGGTTCCGAAAGGTCAAATTGTTCAACTTCGACCGATTCTGGATCGCCGGCGGCGTTCAACATTGAACGCTGGCGGCGGGGTCGCCGCCGGTCGACACGACACGAACGTATCGTGCCCTTTTCGAGCCCTGAAGGCCCCTGGACCCTAAAGGGCCTTTTAGGGGCCGTGAAGGGCCCCTTTCTGCTACCCTTGCCGACCCCACATTGACCCCACTGCTACACTTGCGGGGGCTCCACCCAAACTACCGTAATGATGCTCTTGTGTCGGAAACATGCCAAACTACCAAGACCCTCCACCACTCTTGTCCCCCAGGCCGCGACCTCAAGAAAGTAAGCTGTCCCTCCCCCTCATTCTTCCTGACCTTCCGCCCAAACCTTCCGCCCCTCGTTTGATATGATCCACGTGGTCTCCCCTGAATTGCGCAATGCCTCCATGAATTTCGATGAAGTCTTCCGCGCCTTTTGCGGAGGTCGGAAAATATTTTTCCCAGCGCAATTTTGGAGGGGGGGAGGGGGAGCGGACACAGCAGCACGATGCCAAGCTCATCGACGCAATCATGAGACCACTGAGCCACCTCAAATGCCGTGCGTCAGAATGGAGTTGGAGCGCCCGGCCGAAGCGAAAGATGGCTTATAAGAATGGCCGCCCTCTCCACAATGCCCCCGGACCCGGGAGGAGGAGGAAGCAAGAAGAGGAGGAGGAGGAGGAGGAGGAGGCCTGCCGCACCCGGCGAAATCGCGCCAGAGGCTAAAACAATGAACCTTGGAGCATGGAGGCAGCTCGCATCTCCACCCAACATTGAGAAGAATCCCCGACCACGAAATCAAGCGGAACGGAGAGGAAGGAGCAGGACGAAGAAAACAGGAAGCAAGGAGGTGGCGCGCAAGGAGCACCACAACTAGCGGGCGAAGTGCCATACATCTGACGCGTGCGCTCCCCAGGCTTCTGAATGCGGCCCTACCGCATATCAAGACGGCCACGCTGTCGGCGTAGGCGGCCGGCACCACAGGACAATGCGGGTTCGTGGCGACTCCCCGGTCAGGGAGCGGCCGGCGAAACCGGAGGGCCCATCACCAGCCGCCTCCGCGTGCACCGGCGCAAGCGCCAATTACTGCCCCTCGATGCGGGCTCGGGGGGGAGCGAGAAGGAGACCGGAAGAGGAGGCGAAGAGCAGGCCGACCCCGAACGGGGACAGCCAGCCTTCCGCCTCCGGGAGGCGAGAGCGGGAGGAAAGAGAAGGAGGGGGGGAAGCTGTTGTGCCGCAGCTCGCCTGACCCGCGGCCTCCGCCGCCCTGCCGGATGGGCCGGGGGGAACGCCGAGCGGACGTCAAAACGCGAATTTCGAATGTCACGGACTCGGCGCGGCGCCGCACCCCTGGAGGAGGGGGGAAGAGGAGGGCGAGGAGGCGGAGGCGGAGGCGAGAGGAGGCCGAGGGAGGAAGGGAGAGCGAACAAACACACGAGAGAACGCCCTGCCCCAACAGAGCGTGAAAACTAACATGCAAATGCACTCACCGAAACATGCATCACCTTCAGGAGTCCGTCTCCTGCCCGCGTCGGCCCTCTCTCAAGTACTCCGCGAAGGCCCCCTCCAGCTCGTCCAGCTGCAGGCCGCCGCAGCGCCGGTGGTTGTGCAGGCGGTACACGGCGTAGATGCCCAAGGCCCGGTCGCGGAGCTGCGTCTGCCCCGCCGCCGAGGCCACGGCGTCGCCCAGCAGCAGGAAGTCGCCCAGGGCGTGCTCCCGCGGAGCTGGCGCGATCTGGAGAAATCGCCCAAACAACTGCCGCTGGACACGGCAAGTGGCCAAGTGCTCGACGCTGTCTTGGCGTGCTCCGCATCCGAGGCGGCAAGGGGCAAGCCCTTGGAACCGCCGGCTTGTGCACCAACCGTTCAGCTGCAAACGGACGCGCGCGGCCAGGACGCGAGGCTGGCATTGCGCTGCCACTGCCGCCAAGGCACGCTGAGCCCGTGCCAGACGTCGCCCGGGTAGTAGTCGCAGCGGCCACCGGCCGAGCTCGCGTCGCCAGTGCCTCTGCGCTTCCGTCTTGACCGTCGGCGTGATGAGAAGCGCAGCCTTGCTCTGCCAGCGAATGCGCTCGTTCCACCACGTGGGCCGCGCCCCAGGTGCTCCCCTGGCGGCGCGCACCCGGCCGTCCGCCCTGGCGATCTGCAGCAGAAATGCCCTGTTGCGCCACTCGCTCAACCAGGCCACCCGGCGTAGTGAAGACGAAGTGGCCATGGCGCAATGAAGACTCTCCAATGCGCGAGCCCTCTCTGGAATTCGGAGGGCGCCTTGGGCCTCCCACTTCGCCGCGCGTGCCTTGGCCGCCACGACGGTTCTCGCCGCGTCCTTCATGGCGACAAGATAGTGAGGCTCCGTCAGCTCCAGCAGGCAGCCTGGGCTCATCCAGTCGGAGGGGCCTGGGAGCAGCGCTGCGCACGCCCTCTTTTCCCAGTCTAGCCAGTCTGCTGGCACGGCCTCGAACTGCCCCACGAACAGGAGCACCGACGACACGTGGACACTGTAAGCCCGCAGTGACAGCTGCAACCCACTCCGAGCCGGCCCCGGAGCTGAGCGCGAGTCAAGAATTTCTCCAAGGGCGCCTTCCAGGACGCATCCTCGCGCCCTGGCCCCACGTACACGCCCAAGTACTTGGCAGCAGCGGCCACTTCCACGCTTCCCCATCCCGGGGCAGCCCGAGTCAGGTCATCGCGGACACCCGCCAAATCACATGGGTCCAGCGGCAGCAGAACTGTTTTCGGCACATTCAACACCAGGCCTGAAATCCGAGCAAACTCGCTGAAGAAGGCCTGGAGCTCCCCCGCGTGCCGAATCCCCTCGGGCAGCACCGTCGCCAGGTCATCTGCCCAGGCTCGCAATGTGGCACGAGGGAACCGCCGAGCCATCCAGCGGAGGTAGAGATCCGAAGCAGCCGCGAAGAGAAGCGGCGATAGCGGACATCCTTGCCTGATGCCCCGGGTGATGCTGAAGCCGTCCTGCCGCCCGCCGCCGACGGTGATGAAGCAATGGTTGTTCCAGTGCAGGCTGCGGATGAAGCTACAGAGCCACGTTGGCCATCCCAGTGCCCTGAAGAACTGCTGAAAGAACTCGTGCTCTATCGACGGAAAAGCCGCCGCGAAGTCGAAGAAGATCGCGTAGGCCCCTTCCGCTTCTGCCGCCTCCAGGATCATAGCCTCGTCAATGTCCAGCAGGTTGGAGACCATGGAGCGGCCTGTGAGAAACCCCTTTTGGTCCTGCGTGATGAGAGGGGCCAACGCCGGCTCCAGGGCAATCCGAACCGCGCTCGCCAGGAGCCGGTTGCACGTATTTGTGATGTTGAGGGGGCGGACCCCACCAGGCAGAAAGTACTCATCCCCGCTCTCTGTGGTGCCGGCCGCCTTCTTGGGCAGGAACATCAGCAAACTTTCGTTGAAGCTCGGCATGTGCTGCTCCAGAAGCGTCTCCGCGTCCTCGCCGCTCAACTCAACTAAGGCCTCGTGGAGGACGTCCACTGCGAGCTTCCCCAACTGCGCCCAAGCGCGGTAAGGGATGCCATCTGGGCCCGGGGCGCTCCTGCCAGCCGCGTCGATCGCCTTCCGAATGTGCCGCTTGGTGATCCGCAGGTTCTGTAGCGCCCTGTGTGAAGGCGCCCCCAACCCGCTCCCGGCCGAGGGCGGCTCCCGCGAGGCCCGGTCCTCGTCCAACCACGTCTGAAGAAGTAGCTCGTCCACCCCCCTGGCTTTGAATACGTCGCTCCAATGTGACCGGAGGGTGGCTGCCATATCGTCCGCCTCGGTTGCAAACTCGCCGTTGCGCTTCTGGACGGCCCGTATCGACCCACTGCGCCCGGGCATCAACTTATAGAGGATGTGGCTGTACTTCCGTTTGGCCCTGGCCGCGCGCTCCGGGTCGTCCCCCTTGGCCGCTGCAGTTGCCTTGCCAAGCTCGTCCAGCGCGTGCTCCCGGACGAGTTCCACAGCGTGGTCGCGGAGACGACGTAAGCGGGCCGAGAGGTTTCCTCCCAATTCATATGGGTTGTCCACCAAGGCCGCCAGGGCCGGGTACATGTGAAGACAGCGGGAGATTGCGCCAGCAGCTTGGTTTTCTATGGCTCTGAGAAGACGCATCGTGGTGCCCAGCCGGTCTTCCAAGACGAGGTCTTCGCGGATGCTCGCCGTCTCCCTGCACAGACGCATGCCAACTTCCTGAATCGACTCCTGCAGGAGCCGGAGGTGGCTGAGGCCTGTGTCGTGGGCGTCGGCCTTCCTCTTCTCCTGGTAGGCCAAGACAGTGCGCCGAACGAAGTCCTCATGGTCGGAGACGTCATCAGGGATGCCACGGCCTGCCGAGACAAGCTGCTGCGGTGCTCGACGATAAGCCAAAATCGCTGCGGAGGTCGGAAAGTATGGAAGGTGGAGGTGGAGGGGTCGGGCTCGCGCGCGCGTGATGTCGTCACCTGGCAGGTCAGCGCTTGCAGCGCGCAGTCGTGCGCGCGAGGATGCAGCTACCGGGAGGGCATGCCCCCTCTCACTTCCCCCCTCGGCACGCCGCCGAAAAGTGGCCTACAGTCGACCCGTATCATGAGGTCGCGAGGTAAAGATGCAAGGGCCGTGGAGGCCCATGTGAACGTCCTTCGAACGAGGTTGGCCAGCGAGAGTCGCTAGGAATGGGCCGAAGGGGCAAGGATGCAAGGGTACCTTTGGGAAGGTTGCCCATCCTTCCTATGCAGGTTGACTGTATTGCAAAGATCCTGGCACCAAGATAACCCCCGTCAGGGTCGGTGCTTAGAGAAAGAGAAACGTCACATACAGAAACTTTCGGAGGTACGTGCGAATTTCTTGGATTGGCGCTGGAGCCTCCTCCCTGCCGCGCGGAGCGCGCCAGGGGCAGCGCCAGAGGCGCCGCCAGGAGGGCCCAGAGCCGATCCGAGAAATCCGCGTGGGCCTCCCAAAGGGTATGCTTTTGCCAATCTTTCTTCCTCGAGTACTAGAACTGTTCCCGACCTCCGCACCATGATTAGACTCCCTTCAGGCCGCGCTCCTACGCGCTACGGCGCACAGGTTCTCGGCCCCGAGGGCCGAAAGCCTGTGCGCCGCACCCTTCCTGGGTCGAGGACCGACGATGCCTCGGGAGACGCAAACGCGGCACAGTGCACACAAGAGTCGGCCGCGGATCGAGTGCGCTGGCCAGCCGAAGCCACCCGCGATCAGAAGACAAAACACTGCACAAACATGAACTTTTGGCGCTCCTCGCGGATTTATTGGATCTGCGCTGGACCGCCCCTCCCTGGCGCGCTCCGCCTGGGGGTCCTGGGCGCCGATCCAAGAAATCCGCGCGGAGCGCCAAACATATATGTGTATGCCGCTATCTCTTCTTATTATTATTCCTCTTCTTCTTCTTATTATTTTTTCTTCCTGTTATTCTACTTATTCTTCTTCTTATTATTATGTTTCTTCTTATTCTTCTTCTTCTTATTCTTCTTCTTAGAGAGAGAGAGAGAGAGAGAGAGAGAGAAAAAAAAAAAAAAAGAGAGAGAGTGAGAGAGAGAGAGAGAGAGACGAACGGCGCCGTGCAGCGGCGGCCTCGGCCTTCACGGCGCCCTCGCCAGCGTCGTCGCTGGCCGCCAGCGACGTCAACCACCGGCCCATGCCGGCGGGCGGCGCCGCGCCGCTCCCCGCGCGCGCGGTCGCGCAGAGCGCGCGAAGCGGAGGAGGAGGAGGAGGAGGAGGAGGAGGAGGAGGAGGAGGAGGAGGAGGGACGGAGCGCATGCTGGCTGCGCCACTGGGACCTTCGGTGGAGCTCACGATGGGGCCACGGAACGTGAGGGGTATGCCGGAATGGGTGGCGGGGACGCATGTGGGCTGCACCACTGGGACCTTCGGTGGAGCTCCTCTGGGGTGATGACACGTGTGAGGGGTGTGTCACAATTGATGGCGGAGACGTATGCGGGCTGCGCAACTGGAACGTTCAGCTCCCTATGTGGCCACGAAGCGTGTGAGGGGTGTGCCGAAATGGGTGGCGGGGACGCATGTCGGCTGCGCCACTGGAACCCTCGGTGGAGCTTCCGATGGGGCCACGAAACGTATGAGGGGTGTGCCGAAATGGGCGGCGGGGACGCATGCGGGCTGCACCACTGGGACACTCGGTAGAACTCCTATGGGGGCCACGGAACGTGTGAGGGGTATGCCGAAATGGGTGGCGGGGTCGCATGCGGGCTGCGCAATTGGGACCTTCGGTGGAGCTTCTCTGGGGCCACGAAACGTGTGAGGGGGGTGCCGAACTGGGTGGCGGGGACGCATGCGGGCTGCGCCACTGGGACACTCGGTGGAGCTACCCACGGGGCCACGAAACGTGAGGGGTGTGCCAAAATGGGCGGCGGGGGCGCATGCGGGCTGCGCCACGGGGACCTTCGGTGGAGCTCCTGTGGGGGTCACGAAACGTGTCAGGGGTGCACCGACGTGAGGGGGGTGACGGGAGGAGGGGGGAGAAGAGGAGCAGACGAGGAGGAAGGAGGCGGAAGAACGCGGGGACTGTCTCGTCAAAACAAGGACCCGACATCAGGGTGGGTGGGGAAAACCACCTTCTGGGCCCAATCGTTGAGCTACGCGCACCTGGAGGCCGTCCCACCAACGAGCGCTGATTCGTGCATAGACGTGCGTGCCTCGTTCCCCCGCGTGGGGCCCCGTCGCCGGGCCTCCTGCCCCGCGGGCCCAGCAAATCGCACCAGCATCCAAGAGGGCCGTCCTCGACAGAAGTCCTCGGATAAGAAGACCAAACGACACCACTCCACCTGAGGCACAGTGATGCTGAAAGCGCAGTGGGCACTTGCCCACCTACCACCACCTACGAGCCACCTACGACACCACCCCACTTACGACCAACCAACGACTGAGCGGGTCGAAGGCGGTGTCGATTGCCTCGTGGTCGAAGAGAGTAGAAGAATAACGAAACAGCACAAGGATCCGCGCGGATCTCTCGAATCGGCGCTGGACCCCCGCCCCTGGCGCGGCGCGCGGAGCGCGCCGGGGGCGGCGCCGAAGCGCGCCAGGGACGGGGGCCCAGCGGGGCGAGGTGCCGATCCAAGAAATCCGCGCGGACGCTCGAAAGTTTCTGGTCATGCCGCCTCGTCTTCTCTGATAGAGGGGGACGGGATGGCGACTTTTCGGCTGGCCTGCTATGCCTCCAGGTGCTCTGTCGCGGCCATCTCAGGCAGGCCCGCGGCTCGCCGTCGCGCACTGCGGCCTACTGGCTGGAGAGAACGCACACCCGAAAGCCACGATCGAACCGCTGATCCTCGGCGCCGAGGCTGCTCAGCGGAACGGTGAGTGTCGCGCGCACTTCGGGCTGGCCGTCGACTCGGAGTCGCGGTCGTCCTCGCCGACAGAAGTCCACCGACATGCCTGCCGACCTTATCAAGACCCTTCACGAGGATGTTATGTTGGTTGAGGTACTGGATGCCGTCGGAAGTGTGGCCGCGGGCTGCCTTGAGGCTCAACATGCAGCAACGCTTCCACTCTGGCCCGGGGAGCCCTCCAGCCCGTTAGCACTGGAAAGCCGAACTCCTCGGCCTGCCCGTCGACCCGTCATGTCCAGGCTTTTGAGACGGAGCCCTCCACGCGCAGCGCCTGGGTGCGCAGCCTCTGCATCCGCTTGTCGGCGGCGTGCCAAGGGGGAGAGTGAGAGGTTCTCAGAATGCGGCGGGCATTCTGAAAAGCTCTCTGGCCTTCTGAAAAGCTCCCTGTTGCCCAGGAGAAGACTCGCCGAAGGCTTCCGAGAAGGCCAAGAGGCCTTCTCAGCGCGTTCTGAGAAGGCTTAGGTCGGCCACGTCCTCCTACAAGCGGATGTTGGAAGCAAATCTACAAAGATAGCCCAGAACAAGATTCAAACATACTCGAAAGCAATCGAAACATCGTCCCCTGACTATTGGGACATGCCTGGCTTAAGAGAAAGCCCGCCCCCTTTGCCTTCACCCCCGGGCGCGCCGCCGAGCTCACGGCAGCTCCAGACGCACCGGCCGGCAGCATCGGCGGCGGCCTCGCCCACCCGAAGACAGGATCGGTGGCGAGCGAAAGGGGGGAAGTGAGAAGGACAACGCCTTTGTTTTTCTTTGTTAATGTATGGACTTTCTCAGAAACCCTCGCGCCTTTTTTTTTCTTTGTTAATGTGTTGGTTTTGTATAGAACGATACACCGTCAATGCTGCTCGCATAGCTGTCAAGCTAACGTGGCCGAAACTCCGGCCAAGGGTTCGAGCCGAAACAAATTCGGGCCACGCCACGATTACGTTGCTGTTTACTGCAGGCGCCGGCGTGGGCGCACAAATCGCGCCCCCCCTGGACAAACCGATGCAAACAAAATGAACGACCTGTGACAGTCATTGCCCGGGCGAGCGGACGAGGAGGAAGATAGGGGAGGACGAGGAAGAGGAATGCGCTACCTCTCAGTGGCCAGCCTCCAAACGAAGATAGGCAGGGTCGTTCGAAATTGGCCTGCTGTCTGTCGAAGGCGCTGGCCAGCACGAACCTACTGATACGAATTCCAAATTAAAACGCGCCCCAGCACTCGGAAGTCCCCCGCGCGTGCAGCTCCAGTCGGAGCGAATCAAATACACCATCACGCTATCAGAAGGTGGAGAAGCAGCAGCGGCGGCAGCGGCAAGGACGGAGGGACGGAGGATGACGGGATAAACTGGCGACCTACGTACAGAGCCACACTAACAGCGGGCTGCTCTTGACGCATCCTCCGTTGAGGAGGTTGTCCAGACCTGGAGTTCCCAGCGTTCGGGGACGAGCGAGGATGGGACAGGCAGAGGATGCGGAGAGCTGGCTCACCCCGGCAGGGTAAGCCAGCGCTCCGCCTCCGGGAGGCAAGAGCGGGAGGAAAGAGACGAGGGAAAAGGGCAGCACCACTCGGCTGCACGGCACAGCGTGCCCCCCAATCCATCGGCCACGCGGCCGGGACAAGAGACACGATAGCTTGCACCACATCGCATCGAATCTGCGCCTCGCCGGCCGACCACCTGGCAGCGCTGGCCGACTAGACGTCACCGCATTATGGGTGCGCACGTCGGCCTACACAGGTCGTTATCCTAAGCACTCGCAAGAAATATATCGATGGGCTGACACCCCCCAGAACTGGGCAACAACACACCTGCACGATTTGTTAGCAGTATCTCCCCCAACCGTGTGCGGAAAACGTGAGCAAAAGGAGCAGTCGCCCGATTTTCTGCCTCTGCAAACAGCCAGGGTCCAGGGCGGCACCCCGAAACGGAGGGGAAAGGAGGATGGGAAGCGGCGGAGGACGGAGGAGGGAGGAACACGAACCACGGAGCGAAACACTTAAATATGTATCGCGGGCGCCTCATTGCATGCAACTCTACACGCAGGATTCTGCCGAAGAAAGTCTGCATCAAGTGGGCGACAATATTTTGAATCATTGGGCGCCCGAGTTTGGGCCCGATAAACAAGCGCGAGCGACCACGTTCGGCATCGCACAGGAAAGGCTGCAACAAAGTCTGTCCCTCTTCCTCAGCCAGACCAAGAGCCTATCGCGCCGCGGTTGAAGCGGAGGGGGAAGGGGGGGCGGCGGAGGAGAAGGAGGACGAGGGCGGAAACTCGCAGACTTAGCTACAGCGGCCGCTTGCGGCGCGGCTGCTGCGCGCGCGCCCGCGCGAGCACGCGCAGCGGCAGACGCGGCGGGGCGGCCGCGGACCAGCTCTAGAGCGATTTGCCCGAGCGTCGCTGCGGCGGGCGTTCCGGGCCCGCGGCGCGTCTCGCCCGGTAGCGGTGCGAATGGCCGAACGCAGGACGAAGTCCGCAGGCAGACTCGCTGGGGGGGGGGGGAGGAACAAAAATCCGAGAGGGGCGCCGTAGAACGAGGGATCGCGAGGCTCCGCCGCGCGAACTCCTGGACCATCCAGCAACCTGCATAGCGTTCAATGGAATCCTCCCAGGCACGCCCAAAAAGACAGCGAGAGCCGCGCGGCCGGAAGCGCCGGCCCGTGCACCATCCATGAGCCATGTGCGTCAGAGAGCAGCTCTGACCCGCGGCGGCGCAGCCGTCCGAAGGGCGCCCATGACCTGCCGCACACACGGGGCGCGCTTGGCCGGCGGCAAAAGTTCCAAGCGCCAATGCTGCATCCGGCGCCGCCAGAAGCGCTCCGCCTCCTCCACCGATGGAGAAGCGCGTCCGCTGCCGCAGCTCGCGGCGCTTCTTGGCGCGGGCGTCGTCGTCGAGCTCCGCGTCGACGGCCCCGTCGCTGCGCCCCCGCACCCGGCGCGCAGTTCAGCCCGACTGCTCGAAGTGCGAGGTGGCGGCGCCCAAGAGCAGGACGGCGGCGCTCTTGAGACAGCCGCCCCAGCCCGCCCGGCGGAGCTCGAAGTCGCAATCTGCAATGGCACTTCGAAACTCCGGGGCCCGGCGCGTCGTCTGCAGGCCGCCCTCGCCCGCGGCATCGCGCCGGGCCACGCGGGAGCGGGCCGCCAGCGAGAGCTTCGCACGCTCGGGAACGTTGCCGGATAAAAACCATTGAACTCGGATCCCGCAGAATGGGCGGGCAAATCCACCCCCGCGGGCCCAATGTCAAACGGGCCACCGCATCGTGCTCGACAGTGGCCCAGTCCGCCGGGGCGGGGAGAAGCTGCGCCACGAAGCCGAGCACAAAGCGAAGTAGATCCTGGTCGCGAGCAGCGCGGGCTGGAAGCCGCAGCCGACCTCCCCCCGCATGGCGGCCAACTCGAGAATTTTCTCCATGGGTTTGTTCCACGAGAGGCCATCGCTGCTGGGGCCGAGGGTAAACCCGAGGTGCTCCGCGGCGCGCGCAATCTTCGTGGCGCCCCACCTGGGCGCGCGGGCTGCGAGCGAGTCCTGGAGTTCGGTCAGGTCGACCAGGCGCAGGGGGGGCGCGACCGACTTGCCCGCGTTCAGCGCCAGGAGGGAAATCATCTCACACTCGCGGAGTAGCTCCTCCAGCTGCGGGAGGCGCAGCTGCAGGTGGGGCGTGGCGAGGGCGAGATCGTCGGCGCACGCCCGCAGAGCGGCGGCGGAGAGGAGCCGGCGGAGCCGTCGAAGTAGGAGGTCCGCGGCGATGGTGAAGAGCAGCGGGGTCAACGGGCAGTCTTGCCGGGCGCCAGCCGAGAGCGCAAAAACCCTCGAACCTGTGACCACCGACAACGACCGGCAAACGCTGTCGCGGCAGAAGGCCGCGACGAACCTGCCGAGGCTCGGCGGGGTGCCAATCCAGCCCAGCAGTTCCAGCGCGAAGGACCGGTCGATCGACGGGAACGCCGCCCAGAAATCAAATCAGATTCAAGCCCCGTCCTCCTGAGACAATGCGGTGAAACGCATCTCCGCGTCGACATCAATCACATTGGCAAGGGGCGAGCGCCCCCCGACAAATCCCCGCTGGATCCTGGAGACCCAATGCTGGAAGACTGCCTCAATGCGGAAGCGGGCAGCGTTAGCCGAGGTGCGACTGTCGAACCTTACCACGTTGATCGGGCGCACCTTGTCCGCGTCGTAGAATCGGCCAGCGACCTCGTCGCAACCCGACTCATCTTGGGCAGGAGGTGCAATAGGGAGAAGTTGAAGTGGGGAAGATGACAGCGCTTGAGCTCCTCGCCGTTGGGGCCAGACAAGCATGAAAATGCGTCGTGCAAGACGTCGACGCCCACCTCGCCCAATTGCCGGTGCGCCTCCGCGGGGGCCTCGTCAGGTCCTGGAGACGATGACCCCGAGCACCGGATCGCCTTCTTGATGTCGTCGCGCCGCGCTTGCCACCGGGGAGAATCCGCGGGGGGCAGGGCAGCGCGAACTTCAGGCGGCAGGTCCTCCTCGAACCAGCGGCGACGGAGTGCTCGATCCGTCGGCCCCACAGTGAAGAAGACCTTCTCCCAGTGCCGTCTGAAATCCGATCGCCACGCCAGAAGGCTGCGTGCGAAGCGCGCCATGCTCGCCCCGGGTGGCATGCGGGGCCAAGAAGCAGAGGTGCGGGGGCATCGCTCGATCGCCGCCGAGATCGCGGATGTGGAGTGGGACTCGACGGCCCGAATGAACGCCATGATGCGGCCCATCTGGTCGTCGGGGGAGCCCGCGCGGGCCGCGTGCTGCGCGGCGCTCCCGGTGGACGCCGCGTCGCGGATGGCCGCGCGCAGGAGGGCGAGACGATGCGCGGCGTTCGTGGCGGAGTTCTCCTCGCAGAGGGTCTGGCGGTTTAAGCGGGGGCGCGCGGCGCGCGAAGAACGCCGAGCGGTGGTTAGAGACGCCGGAGGCCCAGTCGTCCACCCCGATTGTGATCTGGCAGTCTAGCAAGTCGGCGGCCTCCATACGGACGCAGACCCCGTCGAGCCGGGGCCGCGCTCGGGCGGGCTCGCGCGTCGCGTAGGGCTGGTGCACCTCGAAGAAGACAGACAGAAGTCCAGACCGGCGGGTCTCGCCCCGCCAGTCCCGCTGGCCCGTGGGAGCCCCCGTGGATTTGCAGATGCGGCCCCTGGCCTCGGCCCTCGGCGACCCAGTCGGAATCGCCGGCGACGATGGACAGCGCCTCGCGCGCTGGACGCGTGCCCCGGGCGACTGCAGCTCGAAGACGGGCGCGGCGCGTTGCTGGCGGAGTGGGGTCACCTCCGCTTCGTGCCGGGGCCATGCCAGGGCCTCCGAGGGGGCCGCGAAGTCGGCGGCGGTGCCAGTCTAGAAGTAGGTCGCGCGGAAATCCACGGCGCCGAGAGGGCCGCCCAGTCGAAGGACAACGGCGCGGCCCGGGCGCGCGATGACCCAATCGCGGCGCGGGAAGTGCTCCAGGAACGACCCCTTAGCAACCGCGCCGACTCCTCCACGACGCACCGCCCCAGGGGCCCACCGCGCCTGGAAGTTGCGCGGGGCCGCAGTCGACAGCAAAGAGTCCTCGGCGCCGCGGGGCTCGGCGATCATCACGACGTCGCGCCGGTGACGAAGACGCTTGCTGCACTGCCGGATGGGGCGCTCAGCGAAGAACGCCGGCGCGCTCCGAGTGCAAACCGAGAGATCGCCCCAAGGGTGGCCAGCCCCGGCTGCCCCCGGTGGAAACGTTCTGGCTAGGGTCGCACGTGTCGGAGGCGTCGCCGCGTAGGTCGGCGGCGCAATGCCGCGTGCCCGTCGGAAGAGCGCGCGCC
>CAUYUJ010016995.1:25000-28094 GCA_963575745.1 Prorocentrum cordatum
GGGGCACTTGATCCACGCGCTGCAGAGCGCGCCCGCCTCGCGCAGGAGCGCGCTCTGCGACTGGACGCACCGGGGCAAGAAGATAAGCCGTGTGAGATATAAACCTAAACCGATTCCGACGCCCCTTCATCACCCAACACCGCCTTCTGTTGGAGGGCGGCGGGGGTGATGATGAGGAGCGTCGGAATCGGCTTGGGTTTATATCATAGAAAGGGGGGGCTCTGCGAGTTCCTCGAGGAGACGGGCTGGTGGCGGGTGGTCAAGAAGCTGGCGCGGGCCGACCCAGAGTTGATCTGGGACATGGGCGACTACGAGGAGGCCGCCCATAAGGCGCACAGATGGCGGGGGGGAGGAGGAAGAGGAGGAGGAGGAGAAGGAGGAGGAGGAGAAGGAGGAGGAGGAGGAGGAAGAGGAGGAGAAGGAGGGAGGAGGGGAGGAGGAGGAGGAGGAGGAGGGAAAGGAGGAGGGGGAGGGGGAGGAGGAAAAAGGAGGAGGAGGAAGAGGAGAAGCAAGAGGAGGAGGATGAGCAGTAGGAGGAGGGGGAGTAGGAGGAGGAGGACGAAGGCGATGGCAGAGAGGATCGGGGGGGGAGGAGGAGGAGGAGGAGGAGGAGGAGGAGGAGGGGGGGGAGGGGGAGGAGGAGGAGGAGGGAGGAGCAGCAAGGAACGGGAGGAGGAGGCCGACTATGCGCTGCCGAACTTGGACGGCCCCACGGTGTGCGCGGAGGCCTCCAAGCTACTGGCGACGGTGGCTGGATGCCAGCGCGTCGAGAGGCGCTCTCCCTCATCCTCCTTTTCGTCTTTGTCCTCCTCCTCCTCGGTCGTCGTCGTCGTCGCCGTAGTCTTTGCCGTCTTCAGTCGGTCGCCGATCGTCGATCGTCGTCGGTCGTCGACGTCCTTCGTCGGCCGTCGTCGTTGTCGGGGATCGTCGGTCGTCGTCGATGGTCGACTGTCGGTCGTCCTCCTTCGTCGATCGTCTATCGTCGATCGTTCGTCGATCGCCGATCGTTTGGCGATCGTCCGTGCGGTCGTCGATCGTCGGTCGTCGGTCGTCGCGTTCGTCGTCGTCGTGTTCGTCGTCGTCGTCGTCCAGCAAGGCTGGGCTACACCGTGCCGCCAAGCCTCAAGAAGAAGATGGCCGCGGAGCCCGCGGTCGACGGCGCCGCGTCAAAGAAGGCCAATGCAAAGGCCAAGCCGGTGCTGAGCAGGAAGCTGCAGCAGATGTGGGAGCAGTCGGACGACGACGACAGCTTCCTGCCCGACAGCGGTGGGCCTGCGCCAAATCCCACAACCCCTCTCCCCTTCCACACCTCCTTCTTCCCCTTCGGGGAGAAGGAGCTCGATCAAAGAAGGGGGGGTCCTTAATTAGCGTCGCCCCCCCCAGGAAGCCAAAATGGGCCTCGCCGAGGCCATCTTGGACGCCCCAACGCGTCGCCGCGCCCCCCGCCCAGGTCCAGGGGGGGGGGCGGGGGGAGGGGCAAACCCAAGAGGTCCCAAGATGGCCCCGACATGGCCCCGAGAGGCCCTCAGGAGGCCCCCAAGAGACCCCCGAGAGGCCCCAAGAGACCCCCAAGAGGCCCTAAAAAGAAAAAAAAAAAAAAATAGCGGAAAACAAGAGAAGAGTCCCTAAAGACGGCCAAGAGGCCCCCAGCTCGGCCGTGTCCCCTTCTCCTCCTCTTGTTCTTCCTCATCCCCCCTCCTCCCCCTTTCCTCCTCCTCCTCCTCCTCCTCCTCCTCCTCCCCCTCCTCCTCCCCCTCTTTCTCCTTCACCTCCTTCTCGTCCTCCACGTCGTCACCCTCCTCCTCCTCCTCCTCATCTTCCTCCCCCTCCTCCTCCCCCTCCTCCTCCTGCTCCCCCTCCTGCTTCTCCTACTCCGACGACGGCGACTCCTCCTACATCCTCCCCCTCTTGGGGTATATGGCGGCTTACCCCGCCCAATGTTCTTCTGCATGCTGACCCGCTTCCTTCATCACCTCCACTCCCCTGGGGCTCATTGCAGGACGGGCTGGTTGGGATACGCGAAGCGTTTAGAATTTGTAGTCGTCGTTAACGTGTTCGTCGTCGTCCTATTCTTCGCCCCCGATCCCCATCGTCGTCATCGTCATCGTCGTCGTCGCAGGCGTCGTCGTATACCCGTTGTGATCGTCGCATTCGTCATCGTCGTCGTTCGCAGCCGCCGTCGCCGTCGTCATTGGTCGTCGGCGCTCTCGTCTCCGTCGTCGTCGTCGTCGTCGATCATCGTCGTCGTAGCCGTCGTTGTCGTCCTCGGTCGTCGTCGCCGTAACCGTCGCCATCTTCGGTCGGTCGTCGATCGTCGATCGCCGTCGGTCGTCGTCCTTCGTCGGTAGTCGTCGTCGACCTTCGTCGTCCCTCGTCGATCGTCGGTCGTCGTTCGGGGATCGTCGGTCGTCGTCGGTCGTCGATCGTCGACCGTCGGTCGTCCTCCTTAGTCGACCGTCGGTCGTCGATCGTTCGTCGATCGTCGACCGTCGACCGTCGGTCGCCCTCCTTCGGTCGTCGAGGCAGCGACGATGCGCTGCAGAGCGACGTGCTGGAGGATGGCGCGCCGCGCGCGGGCAGCCTGGAGAACGGCGCGCTGGAGGACTGTGCGCCGCGCGCCAGCCTGGGGAACGGCAGGCTGGAGGACGGCGCGCCGCGCGGCAGCCTGGGGAACGGCAAGGTGGACGGCGCGCCGCGCGGAGGCAGCCTGGGGAACGGCAAGCTGGGCGGCGCCGACGACAGCGACGAGGAGTACTGCATTCTGCAGTCGTGGGCGCGCCGCAAGGTTGACTCCTTCGCGGCCGACGCCGCCTTCGCATCATCGAATGGGCGCGCCGCGTTCGTGCGGGGCGACGGTGACCGCTGGCTGCGCGACGAGATGATGTTCGATGCCGCGGTCGACCCGAAGGCGGCGTGCAAGCAGGCGTCCCTCCCCCTCCTCCTCCCCCTCCCCCTCCTCCTCCTCCTCCTCCTCCTCCTCCTCCTCCCCCCCCTCCCCCTCCTCCTCTTCACCCCATTTCCCGCCTCTTGCCGTCGCCCGGGCGTTCATTTCCAGTGCATTTTAGGTTATGTGCGCGATCGTGATTTGTTTGCT